>JARHVA010003410.1:1315000-1505000 GCA_037957365.1 Torreya grandis | reverse complement strand
TGTTCCTTATCATGTACAATGTGAAAATGAATGCATTAAGTCATTTTCATGACTTTTAATATTATTTTGGATCAATGAACCATTAAATAACAAATCATACCTAATTGAGAAGGCTAGATAGCCTATTTTGTTGCATTTTGGTGAGAATTAAGTACAAAGAATTGAATAAGTTTATGTGATATCTTAGATAGTGTCAAATCAAATATAATAATCCTATTGAGGACATTAGGAGTGATAATTGAGTTAATAATGAATAAGGTCTGATATGATATAACTATGTGTTGTATACAAGAATTAAGTTGCTATGAACATGGATCACTGTTTTAATGGAGATTGTCACTAATAAGGTAAAGAAGTGAAAGTAATAATAAATAGGTGTTTAAGAATAAATTTTTTGTCAAGGGTACTAAATTAAAATAAAGAGGATACCAAAAAAAGGCTAAAATGTAGAAGAAATATAAAAGCATTAAGACAAGAACATGTTTGTTATGTCATGTAAAGGTGGTGTACTTCAAAATAACAAATCTTATTTATTGTGTGGATAATAAAATTTAGAGTACAATAACCTTGTGTTAATATAAGGAGTTAAATATGTGGCATGAAATAAGCAAGGAAGGATACAGATCCTAAAGGAGACCTAGAATACCTAGATGAGTAAATTGATAAGAGGCCTACTTACATCTGAAGGTGAGGGTCAATGATAGAGTGATGAAGGATGGTGAGGGTCAATGAAGTATTGATTAGGGATGAGAAGGGATGAGGAAAGATTGATTAGGGATTATGAGGGATGAGGAAGGATAGTGATGGTCAATGAAGGAGTGATTAGGGATGATAAGGGAGTGATTAGAGATGATGAGGGATAATGAAAGTCAATGAGGGAGTGACTAGGGACAAAGTGACATGAGGAGGTAATGATTAGAGATGAGGAGGTATGAGGAGGAAGTGATTAAGGATGATGAGGGATGAGGAAAGAGTGATTAGGGATTATGAGGGATGAAGAGGGAGTGATTATTAATGTTGAGGGATGGTGATGGTCAATAAAGGAGTGATTAGGGATGATAAGGGAATTATTAGATATGAATATAGATAGTGAGGGTCAATAAGGGAGTGATTATGGATGAGGAGAGACAAGGAGAGAGTGATTAGGGATGATGAGGGATGAGGAGGAAGTTACTAAGGATGAGGTATGGATGATGAGCAAGTGAAATCAATAAAAAGTGGTCATTTGGTGTGTGTAGGTCATTAACATGAACTATGTTTCCCCAATCACACTAATTTGGCTTGAATACAAAGTGAGTGGTTTGTAAACTTCAATTTTTACAAATTTAAGACTCTTATAAATGTTAGCAATCAATATAGAAGGCATAAAAATGTAAAAAATGACTATACGTTTACCTAAATTAGACATCAATTATTAAATTTATTCCTTAAACTCCTTAAGTTCAATTTTGAAACCCTAAAAATGCCTAAGTATTGACCAAATTGGATTTTAAAATATATATCCTATATCATAAGGCATGTAACTATGAGATCAAATCTATCAGATGTAAAGTGACCCTAATTTCTTATATTTACTAAAATAAATTTAAAGTATAAGTAACAATATATTTTAGTAAATATGAAATTCCTATACAGCTTTTTGTATTTTTGGGAGTAAATAAATATGAATACATATCCTATTACTTTGTACCCAAAATAGAAATGATTATCTCTTTTATGTTTTTCAATGCAATGTCATAATAACATGTATGTGTTATAACATGTATGAGCTATAGTGCATATGTGTTAAGCATGTACATATTATTTAAATTTAAATTAAAAAAACCAATATTTTTGGCTCGAAAATGGCTTGGATTCTCAAGCCAAAGGCTTGGACCTATCAATCTACAACCGAGTCTGAAAATTTTGATAGAAAATGACAAATTTTAATTTCCATCACCAAATACATTATAAATTTCAACAAAAATAAATCAAAAAATTATTACCATGATGACAAGCACACTCTCCTATTTCCAAATATTTTATTCTTATAATTTTTGGGCTATTTTAAGGGTTCAAACTATGTTGATTTCTAATTACACCTTTTTTAGGCCATGACATACCACAAATATACATGCCTATTCATGTTTATGTAATTTTTTTTAATTGATCCAAGTGCAAAAAAAATCTATGGTCAAGAAATTATACACACAATAAAAAAAAATCAATTTTCATTTTTTTGAGGTAGTTATCAGGGCCACATAGTTGGCTATCCATTTTTATGTCAATTTTTAGGATATTTTTACTTGCAAAATTCACAAAACAAATATTCATTGAGAAAATATTTAAAAAAATAAGTCACAAACTAGAAGATATTATCTAAGTATTCACCAAAGGTTTTCAAACAATATTAAATTAGGCTAAAAAATGGTGGGACACATGACTGTATATACACTCTATTTTATTTAAAAGGATGGGAGTTCTTCAGATTTTATATTTCTAACCTAATTATACTTGGCCATTTTTTAAAACATAGTGTTTTGGAAACTAGACTCGAAATGATATAGTTCATGTTGTTATACCATATTCAAATTTTGAGCGTAGACATCTTAAATTTTCTAAAAAAGTTTAGATTTCTAAAATTTTAGGAAATTCTTGTCCACAGGTAGGCCCCTTTTTGTCCTCTAACTTTGTGCACTTAACCTACATAGCCTAGACTATAATAGTCAAGGTAAAAAAGATCATTTACTATGAATTTTATTATTACTAATTATTAATAATATGTATTTGAATAAGATTAATGTATATAGGTTTTAATCCAAACAAAAATAACCTTTGACAACCATTGAAAGTTGAGTTTTCTCTATTTTAATGCTCTTAGGTTTCCTAGAGTCTACAAAACCCTAGATCAAGGTTTCTTCTACAAAAACTTCAATATCTTGAAAATGAACCCTTGGAAATATTTAAAACTTGATAGGTATGTTATTGGGAGTATTTTAAAAATAATCCAAGTTATTTTAGTCCTTAGTACCCCTGAAGGTGAAAATATTTATGACTAAGTTTTTGCAAAATTGTAAGTCTTGTGAAAACAGGGTTTCAACTTACTAAAACATATAAATATTCAATTTCAACCTTTAAAAATCCTTAAAATTTTTATAAGGGTGAAAGGATATGGTTTAAATGTGATAAAAATGGTTTAATTTGTTTGATTTAGGTAAGGAATTAGATACAAAATATTCTCAGAGAATAGGTATGGAAATAGGCCTAGAAACCATATTTGAGAATCCAAAAAAGAAAACATAATTTGTAAAATAATGAGTTATAAAGTTTGACACCTTGTAAAGAGGTAAATAAATAGGTGACTAAATTTTTCAAGATATATTTACCTCTGTATCTCAATTCATATCCTATTAATCAGCTTGTAGACCTATAAGTAAAGTCTAAAAACCCTTGTTTCTTGTTTTATTATTCAAGTTGAACCTAGAGAAGAGTGTGAATCTATTTTTTGAGATGGATAACATAAAAATAGGGTAATAATCCTAATAAATAATTTAGTATCTAATATTTAAGGATAATATTCATCTAATAAAGGTGATAGACCTATGTATGAGGCCTAAAATAACCCTGTTTGCATTCTTTTGAAAAAGTTGAACTTCAAAAGAGATACAATCTTGTCGATTAAGTTAGAATGATTGAAGATTAATAAATAAGCATAAATATTATTATTTGAGTAAAATATCAAGTCATTAAGGCTATAATCCTAGTTGTGAATAGGGTAGACCTATTATAAGAAGCTTAATTACATCATAATGGTATCAGAGCTTAGCAAAATCTCTTGGGGAGCGATAAAGTGAGTAAAAATGAAATAAAAAGTTTACAAAAGTGAAATTTAAATAATAAGTGAAATAATTTTGTCCATAGAGGTGTGTATGTAAGAAAAAGACCAAAAAATCTCATTAAAGCTTAAAGTTAGGTAGATAACCCTATAGTTAAGTTGAGAGTGTGAGTAGGTGATAAGAAACTCTTGGAAGCTCAAGTGATTTGAGAAAGGACAAGTGAAAAGAAGTCCTTGAAACCTAAGAGAGAGTAGGTTGATGATAAAAAAGATAAGGTTAGTAACATGCAAGCATTCTAATATCCCATTGAGACTTGAAAAGGTGAAAATATCAAGTAAATCCATATTATTGAATAAGAAAGCAAGAAGGTTTTGACATGCATATGTAAATGTATATGTTTTGATGTTTTTCATCTTATTTGTGTGAGTATTGTATCAAGAATTCATTTACAGGCTTAAATATTAAGTAGAGAGGCATATTGAGGCATGAAAATAGGTAAAGCAAAGAAGAAAAAAATGGACGTATTGACAAGACAGAGATCCAATACATAAAAATAATGAGGTTAGAAAAGTATACATGCAGAAGGAGATAGATGAGATGAAACAAGACTTAGCTCTTTTGAAGCAATGTTTGGAATAATGGGATCCATCAAAACAGGAATTGTGAATCAAAAAGGTGATCAATTGGCCAATCAAGAAAATTATGGAAAGAAGTAAGAGATAACAAGAGATTAGAGGCATGGAAAATATGAGAAACATGATAAAACAAACAACCCAATGAGGAAATCAAAGAGGTTATTATGATTGAGGACAAGAAAGATAAACATGAGGGATTGTAACATTATCAAGAAGAGCTTGGAGATGATGATGACGCTGAAGTATTTTAGGATGCACCAAAAGAATTTTAAAATGGTGAAGAGTTATATGATGTTTTGGAGTAGATATCATTTGAAGGAGAATAATTTTTTAAGAAAGAGGTGTTTACAATAACACAAAACATGAGAAGACAAATACCAATGTAGTAGGATATTGAGAAGTCAAACTAGTTTTAAAATTTTAATTCTAATAATGTATATAAGTGTGTGATTGTAGGTATACAAGTTATCAAGGAGAGTGTTAAATTTGAATTATCAAAACTTAAAGGAAAAAAAGAAAATAATGTGTCAAAGAACCTTTAAAATCAGGTTGTTGATGTGAAGCCTAAAAAACACAAGCAAAGAATGATCCTTAGTCAATAAGACGAGAGAAAAGCTAAAAAGATGATAGATATTTTTAGTTCATAAGGCAATATAGGTCAATAAGGACTAAGACATAAAAGGAAATCAGAGATGAAGCTCAAGAATAACTCAAGAAAAAAAGGTACTATATTATGACTTCAAGCAAACAATGCAAGAATGAAGGAGGCAATGCTACGTGAATTACCTCAAGATATAAGAGAGCAAAGGGAGGAATTAATTACTCATGATAAAAAGGAAAGAAAAGAGTAGGTATATAGTGTGAAGGATAAGGTTGATTTTAGTTTAAATAATGATCATGAAGTAATCAATAAAAATAAATAATATGAATAAGGACTCCAAGGTCATCAAAAACATGTTGCAAGAAATGTGACACGAAATAAAAGAGATGGTCAAGTTGATATATAAAGAGAAACAAAGGAAGTTGTTGGTAGTTTTAGACCTCAAGTCATGGACAATCCAAGCATAGTTCCATGTAAGAAGATGAAATGAAAAGTGTGGGTAGCCAAGATCTTAATCAAAGATGATAAGAATGATGATGAATAACCTTGTAGAGAGAAGGAACATCAAGAAATTTAATGGAAGAGTGAAAAATATTTTAGGCCAACATTAAGGCCAAAGGAATAAGAAGTCAAATTTGAACAAATAATAAATAAGAAGGCATATGGATAATCTTAAGATGATGAAAAGAGTACTAAGAGAGTTAAGGAATAAACTTAAGGAACACTCAAGAAAAAGAGAATATGAGCAGGGTCATGAGATCCTTGAATAAAGAGGAGATGGGAAGGATCGTGAGATTCTTGAAGAGACTATTAAGTCTCACAAATATGAGTTGGTATGTACTAAGCATGTTAATTGTGTAGGTATGGAAATGTAGTTTCAAGTTACACTCCATGAACATATAGATAAGGATAAAGATGGAACTCAAGATCTCATGATAGAGCAAGATAAAGAGAAGGATAAGCACATTCTTCATGAAGAGGATAGTTTGAAGAAGATAATAAGTTTGGAGGAGGATAGAATCAACCCAAAAACATATCCAAGTGAAAATGACATCCAATCAAAATTTGATATGACAAATAATGAAGTTCCAAGGAAGGAAAGTTAAGGAGAGAGGCCACAAGAAGATGAGCCAAGTAAGCAAAGACAAGGTAAGAGTTCTATAGGTCATTATGAACTTTATTTAGTTAAGGAGATAATAGTTAAAAGGGAGAAAATAATCCATAATAAAGTGTAATTTCATCATGATAAGGTCCAAGAAGATTAAGAGAAAGGCATATCAACCTTGAAGGAAAAAACAAGTTGTTGAAAAGACATTAGAGCTTGAGGAAAAATTAAAATACGAGGTCAAGGAGAAGATAAGTGATGACACCAAGAAATCTCATCAAACTAAAAGAATAATATAGGCATTTTATAGAGAGAAAGATATAAAACTTCTTGAAATATCTATGGAGAACATTACCAAAGGACTATGTGAAGAAGTCATGATAGAATTAACAAGAAAAGATTGTAAAACAAAAGTAGGAGTGATAATTGAGAACAAGACTTCAGTAGTTTATTTTGATAAAAGGGAAATAGAGGTAGTAATAGTGGAGGATAAATAAGATAAAGAGCCACTAAAGAGTATGAACCTAATGAAGATGGAAGGTGAACTACCAAAACAACTAGTCAAGACAAGGAAAGAGTAGATCAATAAAAAGGATAAGTAAGCAAGAGAGAGAGAAAATGGTAGAAGAATATGCATAAGAAAAGGATTAGAAGAGGGAAACATGAAGACAAGAAAAACTTGAAGATAGAAGAAGCTCTGTTTGAGCTAGAGCACAAAATTTTCCCACTTGGGGAGTATGATGCAAGAGCATCATCAAGTCAATGTAAATTTTGGTCACTAGGAAATTTTTTGATTATGTGTAGTTGTATATTATAAAGTCAATTAAGAGGTTTTTAAGTCATTATAATTTCAAATTTATATTTTTTAGAGCTATAATGAATTTTCCTACCAAAATGGGAAATTTGAAAATTTGAATTTGTTTTGAAGGTATGAGTATTTTATAGAGGTACTAGTCCATTGGTATGCATTATTATTGACTAGTCACATGTCGTATAGGTTTATTAATCCTTAATTTAATGTAAAGTTGTCATAATTCAAATCTAGAAGCATCCAACGTAGGTTGATGGCTAAGTATATCATGTTTACATGAGTCATAGGTTGGTTGAGATACTTTTGGGTGCCTGAAACCAAATAAAGATAAGAATATATATTATTTTAGATATGATAAGGCTTAAATACATCTATAAATGGATATTAAGATTGAATAACACAAATAGAAAGGTAGATGTGTGGAAATACTCCAAGCTTGTATGGAGGTTCGTCATGGTCTATAGGGGTTTCTTATATCAATTGAAGTTCATATGAATTAAAGAAATAATTTTATGATTTATGACGTATTTTTAGATATTATAAAAATTTAATAACATATTATTTAATTATATTTTTTGTTTTTCTATATGTTTATAATGATTCAAGGTTTTTAGAGGTCTAACAACTATGTGTTGAGTATCAATACAGTCAGATAAATGAAACTTTTCCATGAATTTTTTTTGTTTATTAAGTCTAAAAGTTAATTGGTAGAGTCGGAGTAATCCATATATGACTTTAAAAACAAAAATTTTTAAAATTAATTATATCCTAATAACTTATTTTATTTGTGCTCTTAGGTCTGCATACACAATCTAGACAATAACTATCAAAGTAAAAAAGAGGATTTGATATGAATTTTGTGAATATTAAATAAAAATAATATGTATTTAAGAAAGGGAAATTTATATAGGTTTTAATTTTTTTAAAAAACTTTGAAAACCATTTAAATTTGAGTATTTTCTATTTTAATGCTTTTGGGTTTCTTACAGTCTGTAGAACCCTAGATCAGGGGTTTTACAAAAACTTTAATATGTTGAAAATGAACCTTAAAAATTAATTGGTATATTATTAGGACTATTTTTTAAATGATACAATTTATTTCAGTCCTTGAATACCTCTGAAGGTGACAATATTTATGACTGAGTTTCTGCAGATGTATAGGTCTTATGAAAACATTATTTTAGCTTACTAAAACATTAAAATCTTCAATGCTAACCTCCAAAATATATTAGAAACTTGTATAAGGGTGAAAGGATATGATTTAAAGGATATAAAATATTTTTTGGTGTTTTAAGTTATCTAAGGAGTTACATACAAAAAAAGCTCAAAGAATAAGTCTGCAAATAGGCCTAGAAACCCAATTTGAGACTCTAGAAAAAAGCATAATCTATAAAAGAATAAGTTAGAAATTTTTAAACCTTTTAAGGAGTTAAATAAATATGTGATTGAATTTTTAAATGTGTTTTAAATAAATATTGACCTCTATACCTCAAGTCATAGCCTATTTATTAGTCTATAAACCTATAGGTAAGGTCTACAAACCCTTGTTTCGTGTTTTCTTATTCAAGCTGAACGTAGAGAAGAGTGTGAATTTTTTTTGTTGAGATAGATAAAATAAAAGGAGGTTAAGGATCCTAATAAATCATTGGGTTTCTAATATTTAATGCCAATATTCTTCTAAGAATTTGACAAACTTGTGTATGAGACCTAGAAGAACCTTATTTGTAGTATTTTGAAAAGTTTGAATTTCAAGAGAGATTTAAACCTATTATTTAAGTTAAAACAAATGAAATTAATATAAATACCCCTTGGTAAACATAAATAGTCTCATTTGAGCCAAATACCAAGTTAATAAAGTTATAAGCCTAGTTGTGAATAGGGGAAACCAATTAGAAGAAGCCTAATTACATCATATACCTTGACTACATCACCTACATTTACAATTTTTGGACTTTTCACATCAAACATTATTTCAAAATAATAAGTCATAAGCAAATTAAAATAGTAAATTATTAAAGACAATTCAAAATGTATCAAAATTGAGAGGTGACTTTTAACATAGAAATATAACTTGAAGAATCATTACCCTTTGTTTACTTATTTTTAGAGAGTTATTTTGACAAAAAATTATATTTATAGTATATTCTCTATTATTTATAGTTGAAGATAGATATTATTTCTAAAATATTATAGGTGCATTATACCTAGCTTGCAATGAATCCTAGCTAGAATCCTTCTTGTGATGGCCCTCTGAAGGAGGCAAAGGTTGGCATGGATATGGTGATGATAGAGGGAGCTAGAGCCACAACCAATGTTTGCATCATGGTTCCCACTCTAACTGATATCCCATACATGATGGGTCTCCAACCCAATGGTGCTCTAACTGCACCAATATATCTACTTGGTTGGACTATTATTTCAAATGTGTTTCAGCTGCTACTAGCTATCCCCAACTGTCAGCCATGTATATCTACTCTAATCACTAGGAAGAAGATTTGGTAGTTCGTGTAGCGTTAAACCCTCTCAATTACATCCAACCTAGCTATGATGTCATGAATATGGAGGTCTAGGTTAGATTGGAGTTTGGCCATAGGCCCACCTCTTTCATTGATGTTATCTCCTATAGGTCAACCCTAAGATTGGATCTCAAACCTCTCATTCCTGCTTATATTAACCCAGTGGTGATTTTTAATGAAGAAGAAACCAGGGTTGTTCTTAAATTAGAGGAATATTTTTCTACTAGGGTTATCATCTATAGATTTTTAGATCTCTAGCCAAAGCTCTAATATCTTAATAGATAGATCTTGCAACAATGGAAACCCCTACTCTCAGGTAAACTTGATATCTACCCTTGTGCTAAAATCTTATTTATTATTACTTTTCATAATATTGAGGATAAGGATAAGATTTAGTTCCAACCCTAGACCTTGAATCTCCATCCCTTGCTCATGAAACCTTGGTCCCCTACCTTTAATCCCCTCACTGAACCCTTTCCTATAAAACCTATTTTATTTCATCTACCCAATATTCCACTTCAATTTTGGATGGAATCTAGCCTAGAGGATATTGGTAAATCTCTAGGTTAGTTTTTATGAGCGCACCCAAATACTGATAGTTTCTCTCTCACTAATTTTTCTAGGATCTTGGTGAACATGGATACTTTTAAGAACCTTTCAAAAAAACTCACCATGCAAGTTTGATACTATACTTAGTCTCAAGCTATTGACTATGAAGGTTTATTTTTTCACTGTCATAGTTATTTTGGCATTAAACATTTGACTAAAAACTATAACTTTCTCAAAAAAAATAAAGATTCTTCTTAGTGGAAATAAAACATCATAATGTTGTTACAGATGAAGAGTGGGCTACTGATAGAGAGGATTATACCTCTTCTTCTGAAGCCCCTACCTCCCCTACTTCAAACAAGGATCCCATAATCTTACCACACTTTGAAGAAGAACTATGGGTTGATTTAATCTCTCCAAGAAAGGTTGTTTTAATTCTAGCCTCCCCTTAAAAGAAGATCCTATATCTTGATTCTTTCAGGGTAGATATTAATCCAGGGATAACAATAAAGGAGTTTCAGCCCTACGTCCTAGTTGAGGAATTCCCATCAGCCCATCAGGTTGATAATAAGGAAGGATGGTCTATGGTTCAAAAGAAGAAGAAAGGAATAAAAGTAATGACCCAAACTTATTTTATGTCTCTCTATTTGGGAGGACCACATGTTAATACTCTAAAAACCAGTGAAGAAGAGGTCAAATCCTCAAGATAAATTTGATGAAAACTTCACATAAGTTTCTTGGTAATTTTTTGTTTCAAATTTTTTGGTGAAAGTTTTGGTTAAGTGGGGATCTTGCCACCCATTTAGTTTCCATTGGTAGAGGCATCCCATCAGAGCATAAATGTTTTATCTTTAGTTCTCTCTAATGTATAACATTTTAGGGCATTTCAAAGCCTATTCATTAACCTATCTAATAAAAAATAGTATATTATCTATTGAAATTGTAATAAATTAAGTTTCTATTGAAAATATTTATGTAAAAAAATATATAATCATTTTGTAATAGACTTATTAAAATAAAATGAATTTCATCATCAAAATCATCTAAGTTATAGAATGGAAAATTTATGTTGTGCTAGCTTTATGAGTACCTTGATTTAAATGGAAAATTGACTAATATTGGTTTATCACAAGCCAAATCAAAGGGTTGAAAACTATAGAGATAAAAATTTAGACAATATAATGAGTCAGGTCTCATACGTAAATTTAGGGTCCCCTATGTTTACATGGAGTTAGTGTTTGTATAACATATTTTTTTTTTAAAGTTCACTTTCAAAAGAAACTTACCTTATTGAATGAGGATAGGTAAAGGTATTACAAACTTACAATTGCCACCAAGTACTTCGCTAGAGGTTTTTTTAGAGGGATTTTATCTAATTATATTTATGCCATGCATGCTGAAGGTTTATAGTATTCAAATAAATAGTAAAAAGAAAAACAATATATATATATATATATATATATATATATATATATATATATATATATATATATATATGTATATATATATATATATGTATATATATATATATATAATGTGAAATAGTAATTTAATTTAATGTGAAATAGTAATTTAATTTATTAAAAACTTAAGGTTATATAAAACATATATTGAGTGCATACTAGAGAAGCTTAGTTGGTTAGAGTGGGTAGTTGTTAATCACAAAGTTAGAGGTTCAACCCCTCTCTCTAGCACCCCTTATCATATAATGAAACAAACATTGTAAATAATTAGAAAATATATGTCACCCCAATATCTAAGAAGAAAGTAAAAGAAAGAGTATGAAAAAATAGTATTGTCTCAACTATAATTGAGGCAAGGTTAATGAGCTTAGCTCATCGTTATATATGTAGGCATCACACTAACACATTATATTTCACAAACAAACTATCATGTGATGGAAACATGCAGGTCAATGTTTTAAGCCATCTAAACTATTATAGATCCTTTTGAAAGGGGGATTCTAATTAATTAGGGGATGCCTTATGTTCTCAAGAGACAAATTATCATGTGATGAAAATATATTGATCAATGTTTTGAGCCATTCTAACCATTATTGTTCCATTTTAAAAGGGGATTCTAATCAATTAGGGAAAAAATATTAATAGCAATTTTTAAGTTTGGGGATTCACACTACAACTTAAATGTCACGTAGGGACATAAAAATAAATTTTATTTTAAAGTTAATTATATTTTAAATTTATATTTTTTTTGATATGTTGAAATGTAGGGAAAGACACAATTTAAATTAATTTTTAAAAAAAAATTAATATATCTATAAAAAAATATAATACTTGAATATGTTGTACATCGGTATATGACATATTGTGATCTGATTGATTATTATTTTTTAAAAGTTAAAAAACTAATAAATAATATTAGAACAACTATTAAATAATAAAAAATCAATAATAAGAAATTATGTTCAAAACCCATTTCAACTATTGATAGGGTCCATTCAATTATTTGTACTTATCAACTAATTATAAATGAAGAGTAGTTTTTCCCACCACACTTGCAAGTGAATATGCATATTATGAACATATTTTAACTTATTATTATTCTAATTTTAAAAAATTGACTTATTAAATAGGAACTTGATGATAGTATTCTTAAAAGATACAAGAATGAAGTATTCAAGAGAATTTTTGATGCAAATAATGGAAGGAGATCCAAACCTTAAAAGGAATCAAAATTGGGCTAAAACCTCTATATAAAAATGGTTTTTTTATTTTAGTTAGTGTTTTATTTTAAAGTTTAGTTGTAATTTTGATGATAATTGTTCAACTATTGGATTATGCCTTGTATTTTGTATATGATCAATTGTCCATAGAGGGAGTTGGAGAATGAATACAAATGTCCTTAATTTTGATGTGTGGCACACATTGGTGTGTCTACATTGCAATCCCATAGGGTCATTAATAGGGATGCAATGGCACATGTGCCCAAGTAGAAAATAAAAAGGGTGAGTAGTTAATAAATTCATCATGGCACATGTACGTCTTTTCATGTTGTAAATTCTATTATGTAGATATTTATTCTACTATGTTTGAAAAAATTATTATTTTTATGTTAGATTTTAATATGTATGTAAGAATACAAAGGTTCTCTTGATGTATTATTAATCCAAACTAATGGTTGCATTAACAACATATTGAGAAAATATAATCTAAATACAAGTGTGATATCTTTGAGAAAAAGTTTGATATTCCACTAAGAGAAAGTTTGATTGATGATTTTGAACTGAAAAAAATCTTATATCTACTTTCCAATTTAAAGAAATCATTTCATGGTCAAATATATGGATAAGGTTTGGACAGGTCAACATTAGTTCAAGGTAGGTTTTTTCCTCTAAATAATACAAAAAATTGGTTGTCTTCATTGTTTTTATGGCATTATATATTGTTTGACAACATGGAATTACTGACTTCTTGTAAATAGAGCTCTATTAATACTCTTTCATTTGGTGATAAGTCTGTTATGCAAATATTATTAATTATTTTTATTTTTACACCATAAAATATTCATTTTGATTATTTAATGGGAAAATGAGCCCTAATATTTTATTATCTCGATGAGCATATAATAAAGATTGACCATGCAACCATTATCAAGTGATTTAAATCTTGAATTAATGTCTTTACATGAATGAAAATATGGTATATTTGTATTTTTTATGCCTACTTCATTTGTTTCTTCTCAAAAACTTTTGTACAGTTATAAGGGGTCATGATTCTATTTTTTCCAATGCCATGTTTTCTCATTCGAAGTGGTTTCATGGGAAATTATGTGGGCAAGTTCTAATCAAGGTTAGCATTAGATAAAAGTAGGATCTATCCTATAAAAAATACACATAAATTATTCTATTTTTATTATTTTTTATTTTATTATTTTGTTTGATGACATGAAATCATTAGATTATAATTCTCGAAGGGATACTCTAGCCCCTAATTGACTTTAAATCTTGATTAATCTTTAAGTGCTAGTGACCAATCGATAACACTCTGTAATTTTTATTTATTGCCTTTTCAATGTTAATTTTTTCTAACAATCAAGTTTTTTAACAGATAGTATATAATAATATTAGGCTTTGTCCATTGATTGGCTTAAAATTTTACATGTTACTATGAGCTTCATGTAAATTGAAGCAATCAGGGCCAAATAAAAATTAAAAAATGACATGTGCATCAAACTTATGGCATCATTAATTGCATCTAGAGTATTACGACATGGTTAACTTCCACGAAGATAGACTATACACTATCAATATTTAAAACTATTGATATTGACTGCATATGCCATAAAATCTTAATAAATCCACTTAACAAACTTAAGGTAGATTGCACATTTATAACATTAAATTTTTGACAATACTTTAATACTAATGAATAAATAATACAATCTATATAAATTATTTGAATTTTGAACCCCACAATACCATTTTTGGTAAACAAATTAATAATCATTTGATGTAAATTGAGACTCAAATTCCTCATCACAATGATCAAAATATATTTAATGTATTATCAATGTGTCATTCTACGTTCTTTTCATTTCATGTTTTTCCCTTTACTAGGGTTAAATATCTAATACAATTTGAGAGATATGCACTAAGGCATTAATAAGTTTTTATTTGTTTATGCATTTGCTAATGTATAAGTTATTTTATTCTATTTATTTAATTTTTCCTAAACTTTTATTAGCATGTTTAAGTGTAATAATGAAATCATTAGAAATGGGTAAGAGGGTCAATTCTCCTATGAATTGCACTTGAGTTATCCTATTAAATTGAATTAAATTATCTTATGAGATTGAATCCACTTATCTTATAAGTTCACTCAAGCTCTATTATGAATTCTCTCCCTTATTCCTTTTATTTATTCCATTTCACCAAACTCTTATAATTTAATGTAATTGAGGTAATTAATGCAATTAATTTTCTCAATTCTAAATACAAGTTCATTCATTGGAACATAATATTTATTGTATGTTAAATATACTAGTGATCAAAATAAGGTCAATTTTATCATGGTATCAGAGCAGAGGTTTCTAATAATGAACAATATTTTTCTAGTATTGTCATAATGTTTGGAATCCATATTTGTATTCTGAAGGATTGATTAAAAGCAAATTTGCATGTATGATTTAATTCAGCCTATGCCAAATAAATTTACATGTGTATTAGCCATAGAAGCTTTTTTTAAAGTCTTTTCACCTGCAGATCTATAAGGAGGCATAAATTTGTATTTAGAGAATATGTTGAACCTAAATTTGGAGGAAACCCTTATAGTGACCTGGAGGTGGCTTGATATCTTATTATGAGAATGTGTTCCTTATCATGTGCAATGTGAAAATGAATTCATGAAGTCATTTACATGACTTTTAATATGAGTTTGGATCCATAACCCCTTAAACAACAAATCAAACCTAACTGAGAGGGTTAAAAAGCCTATTTTATTACATTCTGGTGAGAATTATGTATAAATAATGGAAGAATTTTATGTGATATCTTAGATAGTGTCAAATCAAATATAATAATCTTATTGGGGACATTAGGAATTAGTATTAAGTGAAATTGTTTCTATAAAGGTGACATACTTAATGAATAAGGTTTAATATGATAAAACTCTATGTTGTCTACAAGAATTAAGTTGTTATGGACATGGATAAGTTTTTTTGATGGAGATTGTCACTAAGAAGGTAAAAAAGTGAAATTAGGTTTAAATAGGTGTTCAAAAATAAAATAGTTGTCAAAGGGACTGAATTACAATAACAAGATAATAAAGAAAGGTTAAGACCTAGAAGAATGTTAAAAGGCTTGAGAGAAGATCATGAATTTTATACCATGCAAAGGTGGTGTACTTCAAAATAATAAACCTTTTATATTGTGTGATTAATAAAATTTAGAGTAAAAGAACCTCGTGTTAGTATAAGGAGTTAAATATGTGGCATGAAATAAGTAAATAATGCTACAATGCCTAAAGGAGACCTAGAATACCTAGATGAGTAAACCTATAAGAGGCCTACTTACATCATATGATGAGGGAGTGATTGGAAATGATAAGGGATGGTGAGGGTCAATGAGGGAGTGATTAGGGATGAGGAGGGTTAAGGAAAGAGTTATTAGGGATTATAAATGATGATAAGGGATGGTGATGCTCAATGAAGGAGTAATTACGGATGATAATGGAGTGATTAAAGATGATGAGGGAAAGTGAAGGTCAACGAGTGATTGATTAGGTACAAAGAGAGATGAGGAAGGAGTGATTAGGGATGAGGAAGAAATGATTAGGGATAATGAGGAATGAGGAAAGAGTGATTAAGGATTATGAGAGATAAGGAGGGAGTGATTATGGATGATGAGGGATGGTGATTACAAATGAAGGAGTGATTAGGGATGATAGTAGAGTGATTAGAGATGACTAGGGATAGTGAAGGTCAATGAGAGATTGATTATGGATGAGGAGAGATAAAAAGAGAGTGATTAGGGATGATGAAGGATGAAGAGGAATTTATTAGGGATGAGGTATGGATGATGAGCAGGTGAATTAACATAAAGTGGCCATTTGATTTGTGTAGGTCGTTAATGTGACCTATGTTTCCCCAATCACACCAATTTGACTTGAATTTAGTGGTTTGTAAACTTCAATTTTCACAAACTTAAGACTCCTAAAAATGCTAGCAATCAATATATAAGGCACAGCAACATAAAAAATGACTATATGTTTACCCAAATTGGACATCAATTATAAAATTTGTGCTCTAAACTCCTTAAGTTCAATTCTGAAATGCTAAAAATGCCTAAGTATTGACCAAATTGGATTTTAAAATCTATATTCCAAATTGTAAGGTGTGCAACCATGAAACCAACTCTATCAAATGTAAAGTGACCCTAATTTCTTATATTTACTCAAATAAATTTAAATTATAAGGAATTAATAATATATTTTAGTAAATATGACCTTCTTATAGACCATTTTGTGTTTTTTGGTGTAAATCAATAGGAACACATATCTTATTACTTTGCACCCAAAACACAAATGAATATCTCTTTTGTGTTTTTCAGCGTAATGTCATAATAACACATACACATTATAATGTGTATAAGTTATAGTAAATATGTGTTATATCATGTACATGCTATTTAAATTTGAATTCAGAAAACAAATATTTTTGGCTTGAAAATGGCATGGATTCCATAGCCAAAGGCTTGGACCTATCAATCGACAGCCGAGTTTGAGAGTTTTGATAGAAAATGACAAATTTCAATTTCCATCACTAAATACACTATGAATTTCAATAAAAAAAAATTTAAAAATTATTATTGTGATGATGATCATGCTCTCCTTGTTTTAAATAAATGATTTATATAATTTTTGGGCTATTTTAAGGGTTTAAAATATGTTGATTTATAACTAAACCTTTTTTAGGACATAACACACCATAAATATACATGTGTATTCATTTTTATATAAAAAAATCATTGATCCAAGTGCAAAAAAATCTATGGTCACAAACTAGGCCTAATTATACACACATTAAAAAAAAATCATTTTTCATTTTTTTTGAGGTAATTTCAGGGGCACACAAATTGCTATCAATTTTTTTGTCAATTTATAGGATCTTTTTACTTGAAAAATTAATAAAACAATTATTCATTGAAAAAATATTAAAAAATACAAGTCACAAACTAGAATATCTTATCTATGTATTCACCAAAGGGTTCAAATGATATTAAACTATGATAAAATAAATGGTGGGCCACATAGCTGTCTATTTACTCTATTTTATTTTTAAAAAGATAGAATTTATTTGAATTTTTGATGTCTAACCTAGTTATACTTAATCATTTTTCAAAAACAATATATTTTTAGAAATTAAACTCGAAATGATATAATTCATGTTCTTATACCATATTCAAAATTTGAGAGTAGCCATCTCAAATTATCTATAGAAGTTTAGATTTATAAAATTTTAGTAAATTCATGTCCACAAGCAGGCCCCTTTTGTCCACCAACCTTGTACACTTTCCCTACATAGCCTAGACTATAATAGTCAAGGTAAACAAGAGGATTTAATATGAATTTTATGATTACTAAGTATCAATAATATGTATCTAAGTTAGGGTAATGTATAGAGGTTTGAATCCCAAAAAAAAATCCTTTAACAACCATTAAAAGTTAAATTTTCTCTATTTTAATGCTCTCAAGTTTCCTAAAGACTAGAAAACCCTAGATCAAGGTTTCTTCTATAAAAAATTAATATCTTGAAAATGACCCTTGTAATTATTTGAAACTTTCTAGGGAGAATTCTTCAAATAATACAAGTTGTTTTAGTCCTTGATACCTTTGAAGGTGAATATATTTATGACTGAGTTTTTACAGACTTGTAGTTTTGTGAAAATAGGGTTTTAACTTATTAAAAAATAAAATTATTCAATTTTAACCTGTAAAAAGAATTAAAATTTGTATAAAGGTGAAAGGATATGGTTTAAAGGTGATAAAAGTGGTTTTAGTTTTGTAAGGTAACTAAGTAGGTAGATACAAAATAAACTCAGAGATTAGGTTTGCAAATAGGCCTAGGAACCCTATTTCAGAATCTAGAAAAGAAAACATAATTTCTATAAGAATGAGTTATAAAGTTTGAAACCTTTTAAGGAGGTAAATAAATGCATGATTAAAATTTCCAAGATATATTGACCTCTATACCTCAAGTCATAGCCTATTAATCATCTTGTAGACCTATAAGTAAGGTCTAAAAACCCATTTTTCTTGTTTTATTGTTCAAGTTGAACCCAGAGAAGAGGGTGAAGCTATTTGTTGATATGGATAACATAAAAGTAAAGTAATAATCCTAATAAATAATTAGATGTCTAATATTTAAGGTGAATATTCATCTAATATCCATGTTTTCATTATTTTTAAAAATTTAAACTACATGAGAGATACAACCTTGTTGATTAAGTTAGAATAAATGAAAATTAATATAAATATCCATTTGTAAACATAAAGAATCTTATTTGAGTCAAATACCAAGTCAATAAGGTTATAATCCTAGTTATGAATAAGGTAGACCTATTATAAGAAGCTTATTCACATTAGAATGGTATTAGAGCTTAGCAAAAGCTCTTGGGGAGAGATAAAGTGAGTAACAATAGTGATAACACATGAAATAACAAGTTTATAGAAGTGAAAATTAAATAATAAGTGAAATAGTTTTTTTCCATATAGGTGTGCATGTATGAAGAACATCAGATAAGTTCATTAAATCTTAAAGGTGGGTAGATAACCCTAGATTGAGTTAAGAGTGTGAGTGGGTGATAAGGAACTCTTGGAAGCTCAAGTGATTTGAGAAAGGACAAGTGAAAAGAATTCCTTGAAACCTGAGATAGAGTAGGTTGATGATAATAAATATAAGGTTAGTAACATGCACGTAGTCCAATAGCCCATTAAGTCTTGAAAAGGTGAAAATATCAAGCAAATCCATATTCTTAAAAAAGAAAGAAAGAAGGTTCAGGTATGCATGTGTAAATGTATATGTTTTTATGTTTTACATATTATTTGTGTGAGTATTTTATCAATAAGTCATTTACAAACTTAAATATTAAGTAGAATGACATATTGAGGCATGGAAAAAGGTAAAGCAAAGAAGAAAATAATGGAATGATTTATAATAAAGAAGATCTAATACATAAAAATAAAGAGGTGAAAAAATAAGTATACACGCAGAAAGAGATAGATGAGATGAAACAAGACTTAGCTCATTTGAAGCAATATTTGGAAGAATGGGATTCATCAGAACAAGGAATATGCATCAATAAGGTGGTCAAGTGGCCAATCAAGAAAATTTTGGAAATAAAAAAGAGACAATAAGAGCTTAGATGAATGAAAAATATGATAAGCATGCTAAAACATACAACCCGATGAGGAAATCAAATAGGTTATTATGTTTGAGGACAAGAAAGATAAACATGAGATATTGTAAGATTATCAAGAAAGTAGCAACCTGTACCTATTCCTTGTACCTATTTCTACACTTGTAACTATACCTTTATTCTCCCCCTTTGACATCAATGGCAAAGGGCCTACCTGGATATAACACTTAGCTCCCCCTTTTTGTTTCCTCTTTTGTAAGAGCTTCAACATAGCTCTTTTTCTTTTCAGATCTGATCCCTATCTTATCTGAATTTTCTTTTTGACTTTCCAATATCTTATTCAGCATGTTAGTGCTATCCTCAAATTTTGAATCACTAACTACTTTAACATTGACTGCTTTCTCAATATCTTCTTTTAAGGAGGCAATTTCAATAACATACCTTTCACATTCTTTTCTTACTATTTCCAATTGTGATATTAGATCCTCTTCATTCTTCTTGGCTTCTTCCAAGTGTGATGTTAGATCATCAATAATTTCCTTTGACTCCTTTTCATTTTTCTCGATTTGGTGCATCAATCTTTGATTCTTCTTCTCAACAGCTCTAACTCTTCTAAGGCAAAAATGAGTTCTCTTCCATATTCACTTTAGCTTCCTCCTCTTCTTCTTCTTGATCATCTTCATGCATGGCCATGAATAGAATTTTTTCTTCTTCTGAATCACTGACTCCACTATCTTCAGCTGAGCTAGGATCCTTATAATACAGGCTCTTTTTCTCGTATCCCTTCTTGGATTTGCCTTTGAAATTCTTCTTATATGTAGACCTTTCTTTTTCATCGTCATTACCCTTATTTGGGCATTTAGCTAAAAAAAATCCAATCTTTCCACAATTAAAACATTTAAAAGGTAATTTTCCTTGATATTTACATGTTCCCCTTTTTGGCTTGTGAATGAAAAGTGCTTCATCATCACTGGAACTATCACTTGATTCTTGAATCTTAGCTTTCTCTTTCTTTAATGTCTTGAAAGCCACTTCTCTCTTTGATGGTTTATCTTGTTCAGTCCACATCTCATATGTCATGAGAATACCATGAAGTTCATCCATCTTTAGCTTGGCTAAATTCTTCATCTCCTCAATTACCGAAACCTTTGCAATCATATCTCATTGGTAGAGATCTCAAAACCTTTTGTACCACTATTGACACTTCCAACGTTTCTCCAAGACCTTGAATCTAATTTAGTATTTGATCAACTCACAAGAGATAACTTGATATATCTTCTTCTTCTTCCATCTTCAAACTTTCAAATTGTCTTCTAAAAGTCTAAAGCTTAGCTTGCTGAACATTTCCATCACCTTTGTAAATATCCTCAAGTTTTACCCAAGTTTCATGAGAAAATTTACATTGCATAACTTTAACAAATTTAGATTCACATAAACCACATAAAATATCATTTAAAGCTTTAGCATTACATTCACATGCCTTCTTTTCTACTGGAGCAATTACAAGTGTTTGTGGCTCTTTATATTCCTCCACCACTACTTGCCATATGTCAAATCCAAGGGCCATCAAATAAGTTCTCATTCTTATGCTCCAAAAATCATAATTCATCCCATCAAACAAATGTGCCTTATTTTTAGAAAATCCTTCTTGTGATCCAGCCATCATGCTTTCCTGATCTACCTTCAAGCTGTAAAACTTTTTCAAAATGAACCTGCTCTGATACCAATTGTTAAGCATGGGATATACTGAGAGGGGGGTGAATCAATATATCATATATCTTATAAGACTTTCCCTTAATCAAATTCCACTTAAACAAACATTCAAGATATGCAACAAAATTTAAACAATAAACACACCACAAGATAGAGAGAGACACCGAATATAACGTGGAAACTCAATGTGGGAAAAACCACAGAGAACAATATCAAGTATATGAATGAGCACCAACTCAAACAATATTTGCAAGCACCAACTTATAGGGGCACCAACCCCTTTTTTGAGCACTAGCACAACAACTATTCATGAGCACCAACCCATAGGAGCACCAACCCCTTTGCTGAGCACCAACACAACAACAATTTGTGAGCACCAACCCACAGGAGCACCAATGCCTTTGTTGAGCACCAACACAACAACAATTCATGAGCACCAACCCACAGGAGCACCAACCCCTTTGTTGAGCAACAACACAACAACAATTCATGAGCACCAACCCACAGGAGCACCAACCCCTTTGTGTATACCACATAACTATCTCTCAATGTTTCTATCTCAGCAAATGATAGTTCATTACAACATCTCTTTCCTCTCTCTCACCTTTTCTAAGCTAGATATAACAAATACAAATCATATTCATCTCTCACAAATGCTCTTCTAAGCTAGATATTACTATCTCAAATCAAACTCTATCTCACATATTACAAATGGCTTCTCAAGCTTTTACTTATAACTTTCCAAATGACCTTTGGCCTTCCCCCTTTGTGACCCTCCAATCCTCATGGAAAATGGTGCCAAACTTGTATGACCCTTCATATCCTTGCCTTTGAAAAGTCATGTGGTGACCATTCATGAGCAAAAGCATCCTTCTCTCTTTTGTCTTTACCTTGGTTACTTTTCATATTCCTCAAAGTGTTCATGAGAAATTTCACCCTTCCTCTTTTGTCTTCACTTGGTGACTCTTGAAATTCCCCAAGATGACACTTGATGGGAAAATGCGTCCCATTCTTCTTTTGTCTTTACCCCATGACTCTTTGACTTCTCCATGGGCCCTTCTTTTGTCTCATATGCAACCAAAAATATATTCATTAATATTACATAAATATTAACACACATTAGCCAAGATATATCTATTACAAACATTATTAAATGCAATGGGGGCTTTATCACCAATAATGCTAGACCTTTGACATCATTGACAATATTTCCAACAATAATAGTACATACTGAGAAGGCATATGGATAATCCTAAAGATATGAAAAGAATACCAAGAGAGTCAAGCAAGAAACTTGAGGAAGACTCAATAAAAAGAGAATATGAGCAGGGTCATGAGATCCTTGAAGAAAGAGGAGATGGGAAGGATCATGAGATCCTTGAAGAGACTATTAAGTCTCATGAATATGAGTTGGTATGTACTAAGAATGTTTATTGTGAAAGTATGACAATGTAGTTTTAAGATACACTCCATGAACATATAGATAAGGATAAATATGGAACTAAAGATCAAATGATATAACAAGATAAAGAGAAGGACAAACACATTCTTCATAAACATGGTAGTTTGAAGAAGATAATAAGTTTAGAGGAGGATAACATCCATTCAAAAACATGTCCAAGTCAAAATGACATCCAATCAAAATTAGATATGGAAAATAATGAAGATCTAAGGAAGGAAAGTCAAGGAGAGAGGCCACAAGAAGATGAACCAAGTAAACAAAGACAAGGTCAGAGTTCTATATGCCATTATGAACTTGATTTAGTTGAGGAGATAATAATTCAAGGGGATAAAAGAATCCACAATAAAGTGTAATTTCATCATGAGAAGGTCCAAGGAGATTAAGAGAAAGGCATTTCAACCATTAAATAAAAAATAAGTTGTGGAAAGCCATTAGAGCCCTAGGAAAAATAAAAATGCAAGGTCAAGGAGAAGAGAAGTGATGAAACCAGGCAATCTCATCACACTATAAAAATAATAGAGGTATTTTATAGAGATCAAGATAGAAAACTTCTTGAAAGCTATAGGAGGAAAATTTACAAAGGCCTATGTGAAGAAACCATGATAGAATTGACAAGAAAAGATTATAAAGCAAAAGTAGGAATGATACTTGAGAAAAAGACTTCAGTGGTAGATTTTGATAAAAGGGAAATAGAGGTAGCAAAAATGGAGGATAAATAAGATAAAGAGACACTAAGGATTATGAACCTAATGAAAATGGAAGGTGAACTACCAAAATAATTAATCAAGACAAGGAAAGAGTAGATCAAGAAAAAGGATCAACAAGTAAGAAATAGAGAGAATGAATGGTAGGAGAAGATGCATAAGCAAAGGATCAAAAGAGGGAGATAAGAAGAAATTTAATATAGAAGAATCTCCATTTGAGTTAGAGCTCAAATTTTTCTCACTTAGGGAGTATCATGTAGGATCATAATCAAGTCAATGTAAATTTTGGTCAATAGGAAATTTTTGGATTATGTGTACAATTGGTGAATTTTATTGTAAGGTCACTTAAGGGGTTTTTAAGTCCTTATAATTTTTTATTTTTTTTTATAGATATAATGTATTTTCCTGTCAAAATGGGAAATTTGAAATTTTGAATATATTTTGAAGGTATGAGTATGTTGCAGAGGTCTTAGTCCATTGGTACAAGTTATTAATAACTAGTCACATGTTGTATAGGTTTATTAATCCTTAATTTAATGTGAAAATTTCATAACTCAAATCTAGAAGCATCCAACATTCGATGATGGCTAAGTATATCATGTTTACATGAGTCATAGGTTGGTTGAGAGACATTTATGTACATGAAACCAAAAGAACCTAAGAATAAATATTATTTTTCATATGATAAGGATTAAATACATTGAGCAAGGGTTATTAAGAGTGAAGAATATGGATAGATAAGTAAAGGTGTGGAAAGGCTTCAGTGTTGTATGGAGGTTAGTCATGGTCTGTAGGGGTTTCTTGTATCAGTTGAAGTTCATATGAATTGAAGAAAGAATGTTATGATTTATGATGTATTTTCAGATATTATAAATGTGTAATCAAATATTATTTAATTCTTTTTGTTGTTTTTATATATTGAATCCTAATTATTTAAGGTTATTAGAGGTCTAATAACTATGTGTTGAGTATCAATGCAGTCATATAGCAGAAGCTTTTCCATGATTTTTTGTGTTTTTTAAGTCCAAAAGATAATTGGTAGATTGGGAGTAATCCATAGAGTACTTTAAAAAGCAAAATTAAGCCTTAAAATTCATCATATCCTAATAATTCATCGTATTTATGCTCTCAGGTCTGCATACATAGTCTAGAGTGTAACAATCAAGGTAAAAAAGAGGATTTGATATGAATTTTGTGATTACTAAATATAAATAATATGTATTTAAGCAAGGGGAATGTATAGAGGTTTGAATCCAAACAAAAAGAACCTTTGAAAACCATTTAAAGTTGAGTTTTCTCTATTTTAATGCTCTTAGGTTTCCTATATGTTAGGTTGTGGAGCTAAAAGCTTCACTGATGCAAGCAGGGAAGGAGGTTATGAAGGGTTGCAGAGTGTCACAGACACCAGCGTCGGTTAGGCCAACTGACGTCGACAGGATAAGGCAAGAAGGCAATCGACGTCGATCAAAAGTCGGTCGACGTCGGCACCCCCCAGGCAAACAGGGACCGACGTCGATCACTTGTGGTTTGAGCTACGAGTATGTTATAGGTAGTTAGTGTTAGGGTGTGGAGCTAAAAGCTTCACCTAAGGCAAACAGGGAGGTTTTTCAGAGTATGCAGTCACCAGTGTCGGCAGGCCACAACTGACGTCGATCAGTGGACGTGCAGAAGAAAACTGACATCAGCAGGAATCAGCCAGTGTCAGTCGCCTCCAGTTAGACAGGGACCGACGTCGGTTGCCTGTGGCAGTCAGAACTATTGTTGATGAATAGTCAGTTAAGTGAACGCATTGTTTGCATGATGAAGACCAATTAGAGTCTTGAGCCGCAAGTCTAAATTAGTGTATGCATGAGATCTATTTAAGAGACTCATTGGTTGTATTGTAAAATTGTGCTAGAGAGTAAGAGAGAAATAATATAAGCTCCTTCTGTGTGTGAGGTGAGCATGGTGTGTTCCTCCTAGTGCCAATTTCTCAACAGTTAGTTAACAAACCAAGTGTTTGCATGTTGAGAGCCAATTTTAGACTAAGAGTTGCGGATCTAATTATTTTAATTAGGTGTCTAATTATTGTTTGCATCAGATCTATTTAAGAGACTCATTGGTTATATTGTAAACTTTTGCTAGAGAGTAAGAGAGCAATAATATAAGCTCCTTCTGTGTGTGAGGTGAGCATGGTGTGTTCCTCCTAGTGCCACAGTACCAAGTGTGGGTGCTGGATTGGAGAATCAGTAGGGTTCTTCATGTATGTATGATCTTGGTCATCAGGTGAGCATGGCTATGTTAGGAGATCTACATGGTAAGTAAGATCATTGATTTATAGGTGTATGTGTGTGTAAGGTCAAGGTTCACAAGCGTGCATAACCAGATTGATTTGCAGGTGTGCAAGATCAGATAGGACAGCAACACAACAAGGAGCAAAATCAGGTGAGATCTACTTTGAGTACAGTGTGTACTTGTGGAGTGCGTGGAGCACAGGTGGACTGGCAGTAGTGGATACTGGTTGGTTGGAGGTGAACACCAACTCTGTGTTTGAGTTGGGTGTTGGGACCTAAGGGAGAGAGCTTTGAGGGAAGATTTACTGTTTATGCCCTAGAGGTGTGGGAGCCCTAGAGGTGTGTAAGGAAGAAGAACTGTGGCAGCCTTCTTTGTTGTATTTCCTTCTGAAAGAGTTTTAATACAAGTTGTGTATTGTCTCTCATATCATGTGTTATTTTTGAATTCTAGTTACTTGTTGATTCTGGTTAATTCTGCATATTAAGTTGCTTGTATTTGGTAATCAATTGTGTGCTTCCATATTATTTATTTCCCAACAAGTGGTATCAGAGCGAGGTTGGATGTTCTCAGAGCGAGTTTGACTAATAGATGCCCAGATCTAGTTAGTGGTTTGTTGATTACAGGTCATTCACAGGGTTTCTGATTAAGTGGGAGTATAGTAATGGTAGAAGAAGGTATGCTTGGGATGAAGAAATTAGGGCACATGATTAACACCACAAGGAGTGTGGTGGGTTGTCTTCAAGTGGGAGCTTGAAGAGGAATACAAGCTAAGATGCAGATTAGACAGAGTACTGGTTTAGGTACAGGTGCAGCTATTTATCTCCAAGTGGGAGATTGTTAGGGTGTGGAGCTAAAAGCTTCACCTAAAGCAAACAGAGAGGTTTTTCAGAGTATGCAGTCACCAGCGTCGACAGGCCACAACCGACGTCGGTAAGTGGACATGCAGAAGAAAACTGACATCGACAGGAATCGGCCGACGTCGGTCGTCGCTAGTTAGATAGGGACCGATGTCGGTCGCCTGTGGCGGTCAGAACTATTGTTGATGAACAGTCAATTAAGTGAACATGTTGTTTGCATGATGAAGACCAGTTAGAGTCTTGAGCCGTAAGTCTAAATTAGTGTATGCATGAGATCTATATAATAGACTCATGGGCTATATTGTTAAGTGGAGAATTTGTAGAACCCAAGTGTGGAGCTTGGAGAGTTCTTTCCATGGTGGAATCAAGTAGGATTCCCCATGTATGTAAGATCAGGTTTGATATGCAGGGTGTTGCAGGATCATGGTGGAGATCTACATGTGATAATTAAGATCAGGTTGGTCTGCAGGGATGTGTGTATGTGAGGGTCAGAACAGGATCAGTGGGGGAGCAAGATCAAGGTGACAGCAATACATCAGGAGCAGGATCATGGTGAGATCTACTTGGAGTATCGGTTCGTACTCAGTTGTATTGGACGTATAATGAGGTGAACAATAGCTTGTGTTAGTTGTTAGTTGTGACCTATGAGAGAAGATTACTCAGGTGGGAAGATTACTTGGAGCCCTTAAGGAGGAAGCCTCATAGAGGTGGAAGAAGAGTGTGATCTCTTTATTGTAATTTCCTTTATAATGAGTTGAATACAATTGTGTGTTGCCTCTCATATTCTGTGTGTTTTCTCATTGATAGTTATTTGTTCTTCTGGTTATTTCCACATGTAAGTTGTTTATACATTGGTAATCATGTGTGCTCTTAATTCTGACAAGTTGTGTCAGAGCTTTAGGGAACTTAGGTCCTATCAAATGGTATCAGAGCAAGGGGAATATATAGAGGTTTGAATCCAAAAAAAAAGAACCTTTGAAAACCATTTAAAGTTGAGTTTTCTCTATTTTAATGCTCTTAGGTTTCCTATAGTCTACAAAACCCTAAATCAGGGTTTCTTCATATTTATGCTCTCAGGTCTACATACATAGTCTAGAGTGTAACAATCAAGGTAGAAAAGAGGATTTGATATGAATTTTGTGATTACTAAATATAAATAATATGTATTTAAGCAAGGGGAATGTATAGAGGTTTGAATCCAAACAAAAAGAACCTTTGAAAACCATTTCAAGTTGAGTTTTCTCTATTTTAATGCTCTTAGGTTTCCTATAGTCTACAAAACCCTAAATCAGGGTTTCTTCTACAAAAAGTTCAATATCTTAAAAATGAACCCTCAAAATTACTTTCTTCTACAAAAACTTCAATATCTTAAAAATGAACCCCTCAAAATTACTTGAAACTTGATAGGTATATTATTATGCATGTTTTTCAAATGATCCAAGTTGTTTCAATCCTTGAATACCTCTGAAGGTGAAATATTTATGACTGAGTTTATACATCTTATGAAAACATTGTTAGGAGAAACCACAGAACAATAAACATGCTCTGATCCCTACTTAGTCAGGATCTTGCTCTACCAATTAGAGCACATATGATTACTTCTCGTATTAGCAACTAAACACATAATTTAACCAAAATCAATAAGTAACTAGAAATATGAAATAACACAGGAATTGAGAGACAATACACAATTATGTTAATAATCACTCAGAAGAATATACAATAAGGAAGATGCCACTTCTTCCTCCACCTCAAAGGTTCGCAACTCCTCAAGACCTTCTTCCCTCTCTCTCTTGGTCACAACAATCAACTCCAATACAGAATTGATGTTCACCTCTCCAACCAGTCAGTAACACGCTACCAGTTCACCAAGTACACAACCGTACTCCAAGTAGATCTCCTACTCTCTGCTGCTACCTGCAAATAACTAGATCATACTCACCATTGTAGATCTCCTATAGAAAGTCATGCCCACATGCTGACCAAGATCATACACACACAAAGAACCCTTCTGATTCTCCAATCCAGTACCCACCTTGGTATTGTGGCACTAGGAGGAACGTACCATTACTCTCTTCTCTCTGAAAGAGCTTATTGCTCTCTTACTCACTAGTTACAAGTTTACAATACAGCCCATGAGTCCATATATAGATCTCATGCTTACAATAATTAGACTAACCTAATTACAATAATTAGACTCACAACTCAAGACTACGACTAGCCTTCAACATGCAAACTAACAGTCTAAAAATAGACTCTCCCAGATTCATCATGCAAACTGCCTGTTCTCGCACAGGCTACCGATGTCAGCTCCTCCATGACCGATGTCAGTCGACTGGTGACCGACGTCGGTTGCTTCCTCTTTGCTATCTGACTGATGTCGATTGATCAGACCGATGTCAATTTACCTGCAACTGATTTTGCAACTCCCAGCAACTCTGCATCCTCCGTAACTTCCCCTGTTTGCATCCTAGTGAAGCTTTTAGCTCCACAACTTAATAATCTCCCACTTGGAGATAAATGGCTGCACTTGTACCTGTACCTGTACACCATCTAAATTATTCCCTGGCTTGTATTCCTCTTCAAGATCAATCCTGAAGACCAACCACCACACAACCTGTGATGCTACACCTGTCATCAAAGTACCCTGCCACATCCGAACCTACATATCCATGTAGAGAGGAACTTGACTCTGCATAACAAGAATCCCTGCTGCTAGTCCCACTGAACTGCCCTCCAGTACTCCTTCCCCGAATTGGCTCCATACTTTCTGACAACCCCCACTTCTTGGGAAAACAACTTAGGTCTGCACTATACCTCATGTGATTTCAAACCTTGTTTCAAGCTAAGCTTGAACTGTCCAGCACTTGGTGTGCTTTCTGATTTTGCAACCTGCATCATGAACCCTGCCAACACCGTCTTCACATCAGCTCCCACTGGAGATAAAATCTCCATGTCTGTTATGCCAAAGAATTTTGCTGCTTCAAATTCTTCATGACACACCTCTGAACTAACCTTACCCTTAGCTCAGCAAATACCTGTATGTAAAAACCTACTAGTAAATCACCCACATACAGTAACAAGATAATGTTGCGACCATCATCTACCTGGTAAAACAAAACCACAATAGTTACACTGACATTGACTGAAGCCATGCTTAGTCATCCACCTGTCAAAACCTGTACCACTGTCCTGCAGCTTCTTCAAGACCATATGCCTTGGCCTTTCATCTCTTGTATCCATCCACTCTCTTCTTTAAAATGGGAATCCATTCCATCTCTCAGTGCTTACTTCCAGCTGACAACTATACCAACAAATACCTGTTTGGTTCTTCTCCAAGGACTCACACTCCTCATCCATGCCAAGCTCCCACTGTATCTGGACTCTACATGCATTTCCTCTTCCATCTTCCTGGTTCTTGACTATCAAAAAGAAATATAAAGAAGGTGAACAATGAATATGAGGTTCACTTACCCTTTCTGACCTCGACATGAGCATTTGAGACTTGATGTCCACCCACTATCTGTACCAGTGATCGATCTCGGCCATCTCCCAGTCTGTTTTCGATCGATGTCAGCTCCCTGTACTGACCCTGACTGCCGACGTCGGCGTCTCCTCTGCCGACATCAGTTTCTTCATGACCGACATCGGTCTTCCTGTTGTCGATGTCAGTTACTGTCTGATCGACGTCGGTACCTGTGTTCATCTGTGAGTGATAACTTTTTACCCGTGAGCTCTCCATGGATCAAAATCCTAATCAAATCAACCCTGCTCTGCACAGAATAATTCAACTTCCTCACCTAATCTCTGTCCGTCATCTCCTCCATGAACACTAAGGCTTTCTAGTTCTTTAGCTTGTCAAAAACATCTGACTTTCGCTTAAAAACCTGCATTCTCCTTCTACATATGTGACTAAGCCTATGAAGCCACATCTCTGCAATAGAAGGTGAATCAGCAATCTAAGTAGATAGATAAAGGATACCTACTTTCTTACCACCATCTAATTCAAGTGTATCAGCTGTGAGAATTATAGTGCATCTCTCATCACCCAAATTTCTTGAAGAAATTAGACTCATCTCCAAGATTGGTACTTGCATGACTTCCTTCAACCACTGTGTGTCATCTGCTTGTAATTTCAGCTTCACTTCCCCTTTGTCAATCATCTGACAAGGCTCTCCAACCCTTAAATAAATCTCTCCAAAGTCTCCAAAGGCATACCCATGAAAAGATGCTCTATTTTGGGCTACATGGAAAGAGGCAAAAGAATCTGTAAACAAAGATTCCACTTTATCCAGAACATCCTGTGCAATATTACCTGCAACATATGCTTCCACAAGTTGATCTTCTACCAACCAACGATCTCTTTTTACCTGCTCCTTCTTTCCATCAATCAGACCATTCGTGCTATTCAGTTTCTCCATTCGTAGCTTACTTTGTTCTGCCATTGCTATACTCCCACTCAATCTGAAACCCCTGTGAGTGACCTGTAATCAAAAACACTACTAGATCTAAAACCACTTGTTAGTCAACCCAACCAAAAAACTCTGATACCACTTGTCAGGAGAAACCACAAAACAATAAACATGCTCTGATCCCTACTTAGTTAGGATCTTGCTCTACCAATTAGAGCACATATGATTACTTCTCGTATTAGCAACTAAACACGGAATTTAACCAGAATCAATAAGTAACTAGAAATATGAAACAACACAGGAATTGAGAGACAATACACAATTGTATTAATAATCACTCAGAAGAATATACAATAAGGAAGATGCCACTTCTTCCTCCACCTCAAAGGTTCACCACTCCTCAAGACCTTCTTCCCTCTCTCTCTTGGTCACAATAATCAACTCCAATACAGAATTGATGTTCACCTCTCCAACCAGTCAGTAACACGCTGCCAGTTCACCAAGTACACAACCGTACTCCAAGTAGATCTCCTACTCTCTGCTACTACCTGCAAATAACTAGATCATACTCACCATTGTAGATCTCCTATAGAAAGTCATGCCCACATGCTGACCAAGATCATACACACACGAAGAACCCTTCTGATTCTCCAATCCAGTACCCACCTTGGTACTGTGGCACTAGGAGGAACGCACCATTACTCTCTTCTCTCTGAAAGAGATTATTGCTCTCTTACTCACTAGTTACAAGTTTACAATACAGCCCATGAGTCCATATATAGATCTCATGCTTAAAATAATTAGACTAACCTAATTACAATAATTAGACTCGCAACTCAAGACTATGACTAGCCTTCAACATGCAAACTAACAGTCTAAAAATAGACTCTCCCAGATTCATCATGCAAACTGCCTGTTCTTGCACAGGCTACCGACGTCGGCTCCTCCATGACTGATGTCGACCGACTGGTGACCAATGTCGGTTGCTTCCTCTTTGCTATCTGATCGACGTCGGTTGATCAGACCGACGCCGATTTACCTGCAACTAATTCTGCAACTCCCCGCAACTCTGCATCCTCCGTAACTTCCCCTGTTTGCCTCCTGGTGAAGCTTTTAGCTCCACAACTTAACAAACATTGTTTTAGTTTAATAAAACATAAAAATATTCAATTTTAACCTCCCAAATGTATTATAAAATGGTATAAGGGTGAATGGATATGATTTAAAGGTGATAAAATTTCTTTTAGTGTTTAAAGGTATCCGAGGATTTAGATATAAAAGAACCTCAGATAATAGGTCTATAAATAGGCTTAAAAACCTTGTTTGATACTCTAGAAAAAAAGCATAATTTGTAAAAGTGTAAGTTAGCAAGTCTAAAACCTTATAAGGAGTTAAATAAATATGTTATTGAATTTTTGAATGTGTTTTCAAGAGTTATTTACCTCTATACCTCAAACCATAGCCTATTAATTAGTCTACAGACCTATAAGTAAGGTCTACAAACCTTTGCTTCTTGTTTTATTATTCAAATTGAACCTAGAGAAGAGTGTGAAGTTCTTTGTTGAGATAGATAACATACAAATAGAGTAAAGATATTAATAAATCATTAGGTATCTAATATTTAAGGCCAATATTCATCTAAAAAAGGTGACAGACTTGTGTCTGAGACCTAAAAGAACCTTGTTTGCAATATTTAAAAAAAAATGAACTTTAAGAGAGATATAAACTTATTGTTTGAATTAAATTGAATGAAATTAATATAACTACCCCTTTATAAACATTAATAATCTCAGTTAAGCCAAAGACCAAGTCAATAAGGTTATAAGCCTAGTTGTGAATAGGGCATACCAATTAGAAGAAGCCTAATTATATCACCTATGATGATTACATCACCTAAATTTACAATTTTTGGACTATTCACATCAAAAGTTATTTCAAAATAACAAGTCATGAGAAAATTAAAATAGCAAATGATTAAAGACAATTTAAAATGCATCAAATTGAGAGGTGACTTTTAACATAGAAATATAACTTGAAGAATCACTTGTTTCTAGAGAGTTATTTTGACAAACATTTATATTTATAATATATTCTCTATTGAAATTGTAATGAATTAAGTTTTGACTGAAAATATTTATGTAAAAAAATATATAATCATTTTGTAATAAACATACTAAAATAAATAGAGTTTTATCATCAAAATCATATAAGTTGTAGTATGAAAAATTTATCTTGTGCTAGCTTTATGTGTACCTTGATTTAAATGGAAAATTGATTAAGATTGATTTGTCACAAGTTAAGTCGAAGAGTTGAAAACTATAGAAATAAAAATGTAGAGAATATTATGGGTCAAGTCTCATGCACAAATTTGGTGTCCCCTACGTTTACATGAAATTTAATGTTTGTACAACATATATTTTTTTGAAAAGTTCACTTTCAAGAGAAACTTACATTATTAAATGAGGATAAGTTAAAGTATTACAAACTTTCAATTGCTATGAAATACTTCTCCAAAAGTTTTTGTAAAGGGATTTATCTAATTATATTTATGACATGCACATTGAAGGTTTATACTATTCAATTAAAATGTAAAAAGAAAAATAAACTATATATATTTTTATAGGTGAAATAATAATTTCATTTATTAAAAACTTAAGTTATATATTGAGTGCCTATTAAAGTAGTTTTGGTTTAAATGGGTGGTAATTAATCACAAAGTTAGAGGTTTAATCCCTCCAACGCCCCTTATCATACAATGAAACAAACATCGTCAATAATTAGAAAATATGCGTCACCCTCATATCTAAGAAGAAAGTAAAAGAGAATGAAAAAACAGTATTGTTTCAATTAAAATTGAGGTAACGTCAATGAGCTTAGGTCGTCGTTATATACGTAGGCATCATAGAATCAGCCATTCTTCATTTAAAATATAAAAATAAAAATGGTTGATATATAAAGATGCTATGACAACTCTAGGATTTGAACCCATGCCATTCCGGAAAGCCTAAATCTGACACCTTATAGATCCCATCAATTAGGGGATGCCTTATACCTCTCGAGACAAATTATCATGTGATGGAAACATATTGGTCAATGTTTGGAGTCATTCTAATTGTTATTGCTCTTTTTGAAAGGGGGATTCCAATCAAGTAGAAGAAAAAAATTATTAGTAGTAATTTCTAAGTTTGGGGTTTCACATTACAATTTAAATATTATGTAAGGATATAAAAACAAAAATTATTATGTTTTTAATTTTTTTTTTTTTGATAGATTAAAATGGAAGGAAAGATACCATTTAAATTAATTTTTGAAAAATTTAAAATATATTTATAAAAAAAATGCAATACTTGAATATGATATGAATATGTTATACATCAATATATGATATTATGTGATGTGATTGATTATTATTTTTTAAAAATTGGAAAACTAATACATAATATTAAGAAAACTATTAAATAGTAAAAAATTAATAATAAGAAATTGTGTTCAAAACCCATTTTAGTTATCGATACCTATTTAATTATTAGTACTTATCCACTAATTACAAATGAAGAGTAGTTTTTCTCATGTCACTGTCAAGTGAGTATGCGTATTATGAACATATTTTTACTTATTATTGTTCTAATTTGAAAAAATTTGACTTATTAAATGGGAAATTGAAGATAATATTCTTTAAAAATATAAGAATGAAGTATTCAAGAGATTTTTTGAGGAAAATAATGGAAAAAGATCCAACCCTTAAAAGGAATCAAAATTGGGTTAAATATTCTATATAAAAATGGTTTTTAATTTTAGTTAGTGTTTTATTTTAAAGTTTAGTTGTAATTACGTCGATAAGTGTTTAGCTATTGAATTGCGCATTGTATTTTGTATATGATCAATGGTCCATAGAGGGAGTTGGATAATGAATACGAATGTCCTTAATTTGATGTGTGGCACACATTGGTCTGGTTATATGGCAAGCCCATAGGGTCCCTAATAGAAATGCATTGGCCCATTATTATCTTAGTGGAAAATAAAAAAGGGTGAGTAGTCAATAAATTAATCTAATGGCACATGTACGTCTTTTCATGTTGTAAATTCTATTATGTAGATATTTATTTTACTCCATTCGAAAACATTATTCTTTTTATGTTAGATTTTAATATGTATGTAAGAATAAAAAGGTTCTCTCGATGTATTATTAATCCAAACTATTAGTTACATTAACAACATATTGATAAAATATAATCTATATACAAGTGTCATATGTATTAGAGAAAGTTTGATATTCTACTGAGAACGTGTTTGATTGATGATTTTGAATTGAAAAATATATTATATCTACTTTACAATTTTAAAGAAAGTATTTTGTGAGAAAATATATGAACAAGTTTTGGATGGGTTAACATCAATTCAAGGTAAGATTTGTCCTCTAAATAATACAAAAAAATGGTTGTGTTTTCATTGTTTTTATGGCATTATATATTGTTTGACAATATGGAATCACCGGTTCCTTGTAGATAGAGCTCTATTAATACTTTTTTATTTGGTGGTAAGTCTATTCTGCAAATGCTATTAATTATTTTTATTTTTGTACCACAAAACATTCATTTTGATTATTTAATGAAAAAATGAAGTCCTAGTCCTTTGTTAGCTTGACGAGCATAGAATCAAGATTGGGCATGCAACTATTATCAAGTGATTTAAAGCTTGAATTAGTGTCTTTGCATGAATGAAAATATGGGATATTTATGTGTTTTATGCCTACTTCATTTGTTTCTTCTTCTCAAAAACTTTTGTATAGTTCTAAAGGGTCATGATTCTATTTTTTCGAATGCCATTTCTGTCATTAGAAGGGGTTTCATGGAAAATTACGTGGGCAAGCTCTAATCAAGGTTAGCATTAGATCAAAGTAAGATCTATCCTCTTAAAAACACGCATAAATTATTGTATGTTCATTATTTTTTATTTTGTTATGTTGCTTGATGACATAAAATCATTATATTATAAGTCCTGAAGGGATATTCTAGCCTCCAATTAACTTTAAAGCTCCATTAATCTTTAAGTGCTAGTGACCAATTGACAACACTCTGCAATTTTTATTTATTGCTTTTCTCAATGCTAATTTTTTTCTAGCATACAAGTTTTTTTTACTAATAGTATATTATAATAATATTAGGTTTTGTCCATTGATTGGCTTAAAATTTTACATGTTACTGCAATCTTCATGTAAATCGAGGTAGTCAGGGCCAAATAAAAATTAAAAAATGACAAGTGCATCATACTCATGGCATTATTAATTGTTTCTAGTGCATTACAACATAGTTAACTTTCACAAAAATAAATTATACACTTTCAATATTTAAAACTATCGATATTGCATGCATATGCCATAAAATATTAATAAATCCACCGAACAAACTTGAAATAGATTGCACATTTCCAACATTAAATTTTTAAGCAATACTTTAATACTGATGAATAAATAATGCAATATGTATAAATTATTTGAATTTTAAACCCATAGTACCATTTTTTTTAAACAAATTAACAATCATTTATAGCAAATTGAGACTCAAATGCCTCATTACAATGATCAAAATAAATTTCATGTATTAAAAATGTGTCATTCTACCTTCTCTGCATCTAATGTTATTGTTTTTTTCCCATTGCTAAGGTTAGATCTCTAATGAAATTTGTAAGATCCGCAATAAAGCATTAATACATTTTTATTTGTATAAACCTTTATTAATGTATAAGTTATTTTATTCTATTTATTTAATTTTTTCTAAACTTTTATTATTTTGTTAAGGTATAATAATGAGGTCATTAGAAGTGGGTGAGAGGACCAATTCTCTTATGAATTACACTTGAATTATCTTATTAAATTGACTTATTTTATGAGATTGACTTCACTTATCCTATAGGTTCACTCAAGTTCTACTATGGGTTCTCTCCCTTATTCTTTCTATATATTCCTTTTGACCAAGTTATTGCAATTGAATGTAATTGAGGCAATTAATTTTCTCAGTTCTAAATATAAGTTCAATCACTGGAACATAATATTTCCTGTATGTTCAATTTACAAGTGATCAAAAGCAGGCCAATTTTGTCATGGTATCAGAGCAGAAGTTTTTATAATGAACAACCTTTTTCTATTATAATAATGTTTCGAATCTGGATTTGTATTGTGATGAATTGATTAAAAGCAAATTTCAATGTATGGTTTAATACAGCCTATTTCAAATAAATTTGCATGTGTATTAGCCATATAAGCTTTTTTGAAAGTCTTTTCAGCTGCAGATCTGTAAGGAGGCTTAAATTTGTGTTTAGAGAATATGTTGAACCTAAATTTGGAGGAAAAGCTTGTAGTGACCTGGAGGTGGCGTGATAGAGGGATAGAGTGTAGCCAATCATGGTTCCAGGTTTTAAGACGAGTTGTAATACGTATGGTGTGTGATGCATGGATAGAGGTATTGGCCCTCTACAGTATGCTTAGCCGTTATTCTTGCAGCCCCCTCCCACCCTTCTTGTATTCTACAATATCCACAACTATTTTACATCATTAAGACAACGTTTTCAAACTTATTGTTTAACCCGATCATGGCCCGTGCGCCATCCAGTCATTTATCATTCTTCATAATGCCTGCACGTCCTCGTCGTTCTCCACCCGCCTGATCGAACTGCCCCCTCGCCTGATCCAGCCACCCACTCGCTTGGTCATGGCCTGTTGTCACTGTACTATGCATGTTGGTTCGATATAATTCTTATTTTCCGTCTAAACCACGTTTTCATAAAAGCGAGTTTTTTAATTAAAAAATGTAAAATATTAGGACATATAGACATATTCTCTTATCAATGGGCTTGAAACAGTTGCTAAAACAGAATACCTATAGGTCAAAAGGTTCGAGGTTTTTTGTCTTTTAAAGAAATTTTCAATATTAAAGGGGGCTTCAATTTTTGGATTGCTAGTATTGTAAGGGTATTATAAAAGAGACAAAACAATCTTTTTTCTCATTCATTGGTTTTTTTTGGGTCCATTTTTGCACTTGTATTTTTTTACGAATGTTTATTGATTGAGTGTGATGTCTTTTTCTTTTTTTTTTTTTTTTTTTTTGGTAAGTTTACAATATCACGTGTGTTTTTATTTTTTGACATCATCATATAAATTATTCGTGGATGCATTGTCAGCTGAGTCTAGCCTCTATCACTTGAGCATGCATCGTACGTTCAAACTTAGGGGGTCATTATTGATAGTTTCAAGGGGCTGGTTGTGGTGATTGTTCTTTTTTTCTTTCACATTCAGTTCTGTGCCCTTAATTTTTTACACTACATCATGGATCACAACTTGGTTCTAGTTCTCACTCTTCAATTATCATGACTGAAAATCTAAAGTGTAATTTTTTTAAAGAAAAGGTTTACACATGATTATTATGAACATGGAAACTGAACTAACACTTAATGTACATAAAATTAAGTGGTTTAATAGGTGTGATGAAGCATATGGTATTTTGTATTTGTTTATTTCTCTTGACTTACTTTTTCACATTGAATTTGCTAAAACACCAAATGAGATTTGGACTCTTTTGAAAGAACTCTTTGGGAAATAGGATGTGATGAGAGGTCATGAGCTATAGAATGAGCTCATTAGTTTAAGTCCAAGCAACTTTGACACTATATTTCACCAAAATTAAGTCAATTAGGTTGTAATTAAAATTGTGTGACATAGAAAATAAAGAGGAACAATTGATCCTCTATACTCTTGCTATGCTAAGTCCTAATTATTTTATATGTGTATCTACCTTTTATGTTACAAAAGTGCCCTAGGAACTGCATGGACTATGCCATCCTTAGATGATTTTACTAAAGAATTTACTAGGGATCAAGACAAATTCATTCAAATGGGTACTGTGAAGTCATCCAAGCCATATGTCTTATTGACTCATGACAAATAGAAGGCTTCAAATAGTAGGAGAAGAAACACAATAAAAAGGACTAAGAACAATGAAAGGATCATAAAAATTGTTACTATGTCAAAAACATTAAATAATTCCCCCTATTGAGATGAGAAACCCAATTTTTTAACTATTTAGGACATAGTAGATATAAAATCCTAGGTTGTTAAAGGATTGAGTTATGAGTATAGCAATAACTTGAAATAAATATAGTAAAAAAAGAATTTGATAAGTTCTTACCAAAATAGTGAAGACGGTGAGAAAGTGTACTTATCTAGAGTAAAACATGTGTTTTTATGACTTAGGAGGTTGGAACAAGCTTGGAGATCAGTCAAACATCTTTTATTTTTAATGACTATAGTTAAAAATAGGCTTCAAACAATAGCAACCTTATGAGGATAGTAGTACCAATGATGCTAGTGTCCTTCTTAGAAGATCTACCTAAAAATTTTATAGATGTTATGGGAGAGTTTTGAGGGACCTATTGGTGATTATATGACTTATATAAGTTTGCCTATGTCGCTATTTTGCATGAATCTCTTTTAAAACCCTAATGAACACTTACACACATGAAATAACAACCAGATAAAATGCAAAGTAAAGGGAAAAACTTGGTTTTGATATATTATGATCATGCAGGATAAAACCCCTATTGTCTTGGTCATTTCCTACATTAATCCTAATGTTAGGAGTCTCAGATCGCATGTATTTATCCCTTAAGGACCGTGCATAATCAACATGCATGATATGATAAAAATGACTTTCACTAAGGACCTTCTTTAATCAAGTTCTAAGTTTAGATGTGATTGTTGAGTAATATATAGTGTGTTGAGTTGTAATATTGACTGTTTTTTTGTAATTATGTGCAAAAATAGTAAGTTTTAGATGTAAAAAGCCTTTTGAGGCTCTTTATATAGAAAGAAATTTGATTTGAATGTAATACCTTGTTTGTTGGCTAACAATATGCAAATGATGGATTAAAATCTAAGAAAAGGCTCAAAGGAGGGTTAGGACCCAAAACACAGTAAAAAAATGACCATTAGACACTAGCTCCAAAAGGTGGACACTAGCGCCAATGGATTACTATCAATATAAGGGTGTTATTCTCATAAGGTCCAAAAATAGATCAAAGACTAGGCAAAATAGGCTAGAGGTCTCTGTGACTGGGATGGGATGACTCAGGACCACTAGTGGTGCAATAAATAGGGAAAATAAGACATAAAAAATACCATAAGGTCCAAAATAACCATGTGAGCAAGAATTATATTCATCACTAAGACCTTCTTATGAAAGAATGACAAAAGACATAGTACTTATGGTTGCTTGACCAAATTAGGATGTATACATTTTTTTCTATTTTATTCTAGTAATACAATGAAATAAAAGTACTAGATTAAAATAAAAGAGGGAATGCATACTTTTACTTACCTATGTAGATGTGCTCTGGACCTAGCCCAATTTTTAGCCAAATAAGTGGTCAGGAACTAACATGAAGTATGTGAAGAGGAAATTTGTAATGTAGGTGCCCCCTTTACTGAATCTAAATATTGAATAGAATTGTGAGGAATGAAACTCTATTTTACCCCCACCCTGATAGCTGGATAAAATCTAAGGATGTAAACTAAAAATGTAGAGAAACAAGCCCTACTTGCCCCCACATTGATATTTAGACTAAATTTGAGTGTATAAATTAAAAATGTGAGGAAACAAGGCCTGCTTTCTCCCACTCTAATATCTAAACTAAATCTAAGTATATAATCTAAAACTAGAGGTCAAAACTATTGCTAGACCTATATAATATGGGTTTGGTGAAAGGTTATGGATCAATTGTTACAAACAGTCATCTAACCCATGTTGGTGAAATCTTGGTTACATCTTGGTGATGATCTGAGTGTAACCTAAAATTTGAACATAGATAATGATATAACTTTCCATTCTCTCTATATAATTTGGTGAATCCATATGGGATCGAGGATGTGTTTCCTACATCATGCCCCCAAAGCTAATATCTGAGTAATGTAATTGTGTATCTAGATATTTATATATCTAAGTTGAATTATGTAATAGGTAAATTTGAGTAAACATGTGTGTCTGAATATTTATATCTAAGAAAACCTACATGTTTAAATATTTGTATATCTAAGTAAACTTGTGTGTGTGTGTGTGTGTGTGTGTGTGTGTGTGTGTGTGTGTGTGTGTGTGTGTGTGTGTCTAAATATCTGTATATCTAAAAATCTATATATTTGAGTATTTGTATATTTGAATAAACTTATGTGTTTGAGTATCTGTGTCTGAACTGATTTGTGTATCTGTGTGAATATGTATAAATAATGTGTATATCCCCCCATTTTGGTGGGAGAGATGAAATTATGGTAAGGGTGTCTAACCAAAATTGATACCGGCTAGTATGGTGGTGATAGTTAGCTAGGGTAATGTTGTTTTTTAGGTTTGAAAATTTTGTCAATTGTAATGGAATCAATTTTTAAATTATTAGTGGGATAGAACTTTGATCTATATTGATTTTATTAATGAAATATATGTTTTTTCATTTTATAAAGTTGAATGTGACTAATGTAGGGTGATGTACATCAGGGTCAGGTCCCACACACAAGAAATGGATCATATATAAGAGTTATGATTATCTAGATATCACATTTAGAAAAAGTTGGTATTAGTTGATGAAATTGGTACACAAAGTCAACCTTATTAAGGTGGCATTTTAAAAATGTAGCTTAAATAAGTTGGATGGTAAGTTTCACAACTTATTTGAACCATTTGACTTGATAGTGATTTTTTGTTTTGATCTAGAGAGTATGCCGAGGACACGAAGAGTGAGTGTGACTCAGTATGAGGAAGTAGAGGTGGTTATCTAGGATGGGGAGGAGGTTACCTTCGTAGAAGATCTATCCTTTTTCCCTTATTTTGACATAGTACATTTAATATTATTTTTAATTAAATTTTGATAGCTTGGGGGCATTTTGAGAAATGTGATAGTACTATCTTGAGAATGGAACTAATGTCCAAGAAATGGCACTAGTGTCCTAAATAGGGTGCTACTATCCCATATGTAGTGATAATCTCCACTAGGCATAGATTTTGGTGCTTCTTATTTCTTATTGGTGTTTTATGATTGATTTTGTAGATTTATCTTATTATTTGTGATGATAATGCTAGATTTGATTATATTTTATAGATAAATGTGTGTATGAGAGAGTTATGGAGTGGCCAAATGATGGATTCATTATGGGGTATTTCCATTGATAGATGAGGAAATGCTTATAAAAGATAGATCCAGTTTAGGTCATGTGGCATCATTGGCTCTAATGCCCTAGGACAAATATATGATGACAACAATGTGCAAGAGGTAGAATGCAGATACTAGTACATTTTGACTACCTAATGGGGAGATGACTATCATATTGGAGGATATTTATAGGATCTTGAGGTTATTGATTAATGGTTAAAGAGTAATGCTACATGAGGCCACTAGTGATTGAGCTATAGAGTGGGATATGAGGTATTTTTCAGTGATGTTTGTGGGGACTCATTGGGTAGGGAGTAACAATGATGTATTATTATCATTAATTGTTATAGTGAATGTTTCATGGTTGTAAATTTTTTTAACAATTTTTTGGCTTTGTTTGTTGATTTTGATGGGAGCAAGATATCTATCTCATATAGGATGCATGGGACAGTACAAGATATAGAGGAAGACAACATTATTTACTCATTGGGTCACACTATGCTTCAATTGTATTAGGATATATCCTAATTCACTCAAGAGATGCGTGTGAGTGGTATTAGGTCTTATGCATTATTAAATTATTAGGATTATGAGCATATAATAGTGAGTAGACTAGTGTTTCCTTGATGATATGATTGGGTTCACCCCTATAAATTTGTATAGAGGTGAACTAGTATGACCTACATGACTACGAGGAGCACAATACAATGTGAAAAAGTGTTGGATAAGTTGATGGCTAGAGATATTACCTAGAGGACCTACAGAGGCTATGAGGGATGACCTAAGGATGGTGCTCATTTGAGACATGTGTGAGTGAGCTGCTAGATACATGACCATTGGGTCAATGTATTTGAGAGGTTTTAATATGAACAGATGATTTGGTAGTTTGGTGTTACTCAGGATGTGCCATCAGCACCATTAGTGTGCTTGAGGAGTTTACAAGCTCCAATGAGGCCAGGGAGCAAGCCCAGACCATCAACTATAGAGTTAAATCTAATTTATTTAATAAAGTGGGATCTAGTGCTTGATATACTTGATATAAATGATGTAGGAGTGATCAATGCCTATGTATCATGGTGGAGGGAGTATAGATGGGCACCACAATTCTCATGAGGTGGGATCATCATGAAGGATGTGTTATATATCGAGCCCCTTAGGGTCATTGAGGGTAGGTTACCATTATATGTTATGTTTACTTTGTTACTTACTTTCTTGGGTAGGTATCCGATGTATTATGTTGGTATGTGTAGGTTTTATGTGATGATGAGTATTAGGAGTCTAATATTGAGTCTATGATATGTGTACTACTATGGTATAGAGCTAATGATGTCGTGGATGATGGATTAGTGAAGAGGGACACATATGTTGCTAGTTTCCATGTCCATTTATTTGATCAAGAAACCATTACTATTATGGAATATAGACAAGAAAAAACTGTTGATAGGGATGAGGCACATGCAAATCTACAAATATGAACATTTCTTGCACATGATGCTCTAGGTGGGGTAGGTATCTATATAGTGGATGACTATATACATCTACAATGACAACATGCAGATGTGATGGTCGAGTTCGGGGTGTTATGGGAGAGAGAGACTAGAAATAGGTCTTGATTGAGGTCTTGGAGGGATAATGGAGACTCTAATTCTAGGAAGGATGTATCAGAGAGTGAGAGTGAGGGGATTGGTCCTAGTGACCAAGCTCAGATTATTGAGTGGCTTATAGTATTATAATTAAACTATGTTCTAAGTTATAAATATATATGGATGTTTGTTTTTATATGGGTATCATGTATATTGGTATATTGATTTTTGGTATCATGCATTTTCATATGTGTTTGATTATATTCAATTGTGTTGAATGGTGATATGTAAATATGTTATGTGTTTAAGTAACAATAATGAATTGTTTATCTGTTTATGAATTTTTAAGTAGATATGGATAGTGGATCAAGAATATTAGTTTTTAGTATGGGTGTTATAGGAAGATCATAGGATATCTAAGTGTGGATCATGTAACTACTATATGCACTATCTGAACCTAGATGGCATGGTGAACAAGTGACCATATTGTTCATGTTGTGTCAATATAGAAGTAGAATCTGGAATTGATACTTCTCATGATACACTGCTAGTATCTAGGTATATAAACTCTATAACAAATAGCTTAATCAGTTGTCATACTGAAGCTGTTCTCTAATCTCTATGATCTCTAACAAATATCTTAATCATTTGTTAAATTGTGTTTTGATTTTTGTGATCTCTAGCAAATATCTTAATCATCTATTAAACTATGTTCTTATTTCCATGGTCTCTTAAAAATATCTTAATCAGTTGTTGAACCATGTTCTAATTTGTGTGTTTTTTTCCAAATATATTAATCAGAAGAGTGAACTAAGACTATGATCTGATCTCTATGATTGTTGCCAAAGATATTAATTAGTGGGGTAACTAAGATTATGCTCTGATATCTATGATTGTTTCCAAATATTTTAATCAGTTGGTGAACTAATACTATTCTTTGATCTTTATGAATTATTTGTCATCTCTATTGAATTTGTGGTACATGAGATCTCTCATAATTAGGTGTCCTAGAAACAACATGGCTCATATGATGAGTAACCAATGGTTCCTTAAAAGGAACATCATAGGATAATTTACTCGTAGCAGAGTGTGATCTAGGAAAGTATTGAGAAGGAGATATTCATTCCCCCTTTGTGAATGTTATAATGTTTCTATCGACATATTGATCAATATAATCTTAGAGTGCATAAAAATTGTTGTCTGAATGTCTATTTATCTTATGAAAATTGTAATATGGTTTTTTATGCCTTCAATGTAGATGGTGTGATGGGTGGTGATGAGTATAAGTGAGTGTGATAATCTTCATATCTAATAATATAAGTAAGATATCATGAGGCCTATCTCTGTTTGAAAACTATATATCCCCTTTATCGATGTCATGTGCTCTAGTCACTATAGGAGTTGCTTTATGAAGTGGTCATTTGCCTTTGTTGAGTATCTTGATTGGTTTTTTATGTTCCACTTATTTTTTGATCATAAGTGGAATAGGTTATTGTACCATATTAGACAACTGTGACTCTAAGAAACTTATATCCAAATCTACCTCTAAATGTGTTTCATCTAGTCCTAACTCTTTCTCTAATATCATAGATATGTTACATAAATGCCAAAATTATTTGGATGTCTGATATAATAACTTATCCTTAAGAGGAAAAATGAGGGCTCTAGCAATGATGTAGTGTACCTCTAAATCTATTAGCTAGTAAATAAACTGAATCATATATGATTTGAATCTTATAATGTACTCAGTTATTAGTTTAATCTCACCCTATTGTAGTGAAGACAATATCTCATATGTGACTCAAGGTCCCTTATTCTATATGTAGTGCTTGAGAAAGACTGCTTCTAACTCATCATATATGTGAAGTGAACCATTGGGGAGTGCATGATGAAACCAATTTAATGCCTCACCTTCTAGAGACATTGGAAATTATTGTATTATAGTTAAACCATTAGTTACATGTGTCATGGTTTTCCTATAAGCTTGAAGGTGCAAGTATGGGTCTCCATGCCCATCAAATTTTGGTAACACTAGAATATAAAAGTTTAGTGCACTTTTGTAGTGAAGATTCTATATAGAATAGAATTGCCATGAATGTCATTGGAATTATCTCAAGAGTGGTATTTAATTTACAATGTGAGATAGTGTATTGTTTCTGTAAATCACCCACAATATGCATCAAGGATATTAATTCTTGTGAAGGTATATTATCATCATTCAGGGGTTCATTTAACTCTTGAATTTTTTTTATTAATCTTAGCCGTTGGTACACTGCCTCAAAGACCTTTTCTAGGGAGGTTTGGTTTTCTCTCTATAACCTTTGGAGGGGTGATATATTGGACCTAGTGGGATGGAAATGGGCTATCACCCTCGTGGAGGTTAGGCTGATAAATGGGTTCTACTATAGTAAGGGGGGTTGAGTGAGATTTATTAGTATCTCTTATTGTGTTAATTCATAAATAAGTATCACATGATAATGGACTAGAAGTACATTATTATCATGTGAATGTAATTTATGTAAAATATGAACATAACAATAAGTGCATGTGTGTTTTTTAACATTTGAACTAACCTTAGTTTGAACATGAGAGATAGGTGAAGTAGGGAGAGAACTAGTAGGGTTAAACTCAATTTATTCTTCACAAAAATCATAGTAATCATTTTTATTCTAAGGTTCATCAAAATTGGAGATTAATTAATTTGTAGAAGTAAGAGTATAAGAATTATCATTCGCATGCTCACTAAAAGAGAGAGTATGAGAATATTTTAACTTTTTACTACTATGCAATATATCATCATGTGTGGGTGTAATTCAGTGCATGTCTTCACTACCTATGTGCGAAGTGCATGTATTATTATCACTTTAAATCTTGGAGTCAAGGGTAGAAGAAGTAGCAATCATCTTTTCATTTGGCATACTATGACATGTAGGAGAAGAGTTAAAGACATTTGCAATATCAACATTTTACAAATAATCATTGTGTTGAGTTTGGAATATAAAAGAAGGTGATAAAATAATTTCATCTAGTTTAGTTTGTGCATTGGTGAAAGGTGTAATATCATTTTTATATGTTGTTTCAAATTTAACTAATAAGGGTAAACAAGATGCATTGTTCTTTTCTATGTGGCTTGAATCATGTGAAATTAGATTTCATTTATTGCACTTATATTATTTTAATTTGATTAGGGAGGTAGAGAAAGCGGTTAAAAAGCTAGGATCAGATTGGAACAAATCACTACCAACAAGAAGTTATTTTCAAATTATATTTTCAGTTTGACTTTGATGTGTAAGAGAAGAGGGAGAATAAAGAGAAGAAGATCCATCTAGTATATCCTCAATAACACTTTCATTACTATGATCATAGTAATCCTCATATCCACAATTAAAATAATAATCATCATCATCATTATAAATGAAATCATTATCATGTGCTAATATTGAAAATTTGTCTATTAATGATTATAATTATGAAAAAAATCAAAAATTCATCAACAAGGTGAGGGCTAAGAGGCTTCTTACATGTTATTTTAAACTTGCCAAATAAGATAATGTAAATAATGAATAATAAGCACATAATAGATAGAATGTAATATACCATAGGTATATGTGCAACTATGGTAAATATTTAGCCAAATGTGTAAAAGAAATCAATATTGTACGTGAAACCCTAAAGGCTATTATTTGGTTGTATAGGGACCTAGTAAGTGGATCTAGGGTTTAATGAGGGTTGTTTGATAAAAAAAAATTATATCAAATTAATGAAACCCTAATATATGACTTATTTATAAGAGTTAGGTTGTGACAAAAATTAGGAAAATATAGAAGTTTGTAACCCTAATTTAGTGCACAAACAATGAAAAAGGTAAACCCTAGGCTAAAATAAAATTTTAAGTATTAATCAAAGTTAGTCAAGTTCACAAAAAAATTAATTATTTAGGATTTAGTACATGTAAAATATTAGGTTGTTAAAGGGATGAGTATAGCAATAACTTGAAATAAATACAATAAATATTTAATTTGATAAGTTCTTACCAAAATAGTAAAGATGGTGAGAAAGTGTACTTATCAAGAGAAAATCAAGTGTTTATGTGACTCAAGAGGCTAGGACAAGGTTGGAGATCAGTCAAAAATATCTCATTATATGACTATAGTTTAAAATAGGTTTTATAAAATAGTGACCTTATAAGACTAATAGCTCCAACAATGCTAGTTTCCAATTATGGTGCTAGTGTCCTTCTTAAGAGAGTTTCTTGAAACTTTCATAGATGTTAAAAAAGAGTTTTTAGGGACCTGTAGGTGATTTTGACTTATGTAAGTTCACCTATGTCACTATTTTTCATGAATGTGTTTCAAACCCCTAATGAACACTTTCACACATGAAAAAATAACCAGATCAAATGTAAAAGAAAGGGAAAAACTAGTTTATACGACATTACGATCATGTAGGATAGAACCCTTGTTATCTTGGCCACTACCTACATTAACCCTAATAATAGGGGTCCCATATCACATATAGTATATCTTAGGGAATATGCATAATCAATGTGCATGGTATGCTATAATCAATTTCACTTAGGCCCATCTTTGATCAAGTATATAAATCTAGATGTGATAGATGATTAATATATAGTGTGTTGAGATGTACTATTGATTGATTTTATGTAATTATGTGCCAAAATAGTAAGTGTTAGATGTAAAATGCCTTGTGAGGCTCTTTATATAGAAATAAATTTGATTTGAATGTAAGACCTTGTTCATTGGATGATAAGATGCAAAAGAGGGATAAAAACTTAAGAAAAGGCTCAACGGAGGGTTAGGAACCAAACAAAAAATAAAATGACTATTGGAAACTAGAGCCAATGGAATTATTTTCTAGATAATGGTTCTAGTGTCCTAAGGTCCCAAAATAAAGCAAATACTAAATAGAAAAGGCTAGAGGCCCCTATGACTGGGAGGGCATTACTCAAGACTACTAGGGGTGAAACAAATAGGGAAAATAAGACATAAGAAAGAACAAAAGACCCAAATGATCATGTGAATAAGAGTTATATTCATCACTAAGACCTTATTATGAAAGATAAACAAAATACATAGTACTTGTGGTTGCTTGACCAAATTAGGGTGTATACACACAAGAAAGAGAAGGAAAATTATGCCTATTTCAAGAAATTTAGGCATGATGAATCTAAGTGTATAAATAAATAGATCAACCAATTAATTAATACACTTGAGAAAAACACTAGTGTCCTCGATTCCATCACACAAAATTCATCACAAGAGTCTTCTAAGGAAATAAACAATAATAATAGTAAAGCTAAAGGCAAGGCCCTTATTGTATTTTCATCTCAGCCATCCACATGGGCGATTGATTATAGTGCTTTACACCACATGGATTATTCACAAGAGTCATTATCATCCTTAAAGCCATGTTTTATTATTTCCATTTTGATAGGTGATGACACTTCTATTAAATTTAGTGGGAGAAGGTCTATTGAAGTGAGCAATAAGAAATTTGAAGATGTTCTATGTGTTCTCTCACTATCAACCAAAATCTTATTTGTTTATCAAATCAACCACATTGGAGCAGGAAAGACAGTTGAGTTCACTCCATATTTAAGGGTCATTAGGGAATTGCACAATGATTCTATAGTAGCAGTTGGAAAATAAGATCACCAATCATGATTGTATATCTTCTCACACTTTGATCCTGATTAATATTCTACTGCATTTCTCATTCACTCATATTGGATAAGTAAACTATGGCATGAGATATTTTTCCATCTTAACTATCATTAATTGGAACAATTCAGTCAGCACAATATGCTTACAGGGTTGCCTTGTGTTCACTTTTTTTATAGTTTTTACCAAGGTATACTTACATTAATTGATGACTTACCTAGGTATACTTCAAAGGTTTCTTATTCAAAAAAATTATGAAGTCTTTGACCATCTTAAATATTTCAATGCTCTTGTTGAGAAACAATAAGGGAAAGCTATAAGATTTTTAGATACAAACGATGGTGGTGAGTATGTCAGTTATCACTTCAATTAGTTGTGCATGTTATAGGGGATTAATTTATAGCATACAATTCCCTAAATTCCTAAGCATAATGGTGTTGCATAATGTAATAATATGTCTTTGAAGGAAATGGAAATTTTCATGATACACTCAAAATATATTTCACCACAATACTAGGCCTAAGCCATAATATGTGTGCATTATATTCTGAACTACATTCCTCACAAAGCCTTGAAAGGAATTACTTATTTTGAAGCTTGGTGACATCATAAGCCCATATTTAAACACTTAAGGGTATTTATATATCTATCCATAGCTCGTATTCTTAAATATAAACATAAGGCCATGGAAACTTAGAGTTGGCCTTACATCTTTTTGGGGTATACATAAAGTTTCAAGGGATATAAGCTTATTCATCCTACCACACATGAGTGATTATTGAGAAGAGTGTGTGATTTTAGGAGGTTCCTATAGACTCTAAACTTTACACTTATCCCTCATCCTTAGCCTCATTAAGATATGATGACAATTCAGATGCTTCAAATCTTCTAGAGCATATATCTAATGATGAAGATTATTCTTATAGTTTAGATGATAAGAGCAATTATGGGCATTTAACTCCTTTCATTCATAGTCAAATTTCATAATTTGAGTAATCAATCTCTATCTCCCTAATTTCAAACGTATTTGGACTAGGTAGACACTAAAAAGTGCAGGTGATTAGGTTGGGGATCTAAGAGATACAAGGCATAAACTTTTGGAACAGTTCTAGGGTGTTATACATGTTTTTGTTTCTTATGTTTATGATTTATAATATTTTTGTGAGGGATCTGGTATTACTGACTGGGATACAACTATGCATGATTATTATATTTCCTTGATTAGGAACCACACACTGGATTTGATACCCCTTCTCAAAGGAAGAAAACCTGTTTGATGTAGGTGGATTTATCGAACAAAATTTTTAGTAGATGTATTATTGGATAAGTTCAAAGCATGGATGGTAGTAAAATGGTTTTCATAAGTTCATGTCATCAACTATACTAAGATGCTTTCACATGTTACAAATATGAAATCTATTCAACTCACATTTTCCATTATCATAATACATCATTGGGATGTTCATCAAATAGATGTGAAGAGTGAATTTTTCTATGGTGATCTTAAAGAGTAAATATATATGGTGTAGCCAAAGGGTTTTATACATGATTCTTCCTTAGTGTGCAGATTTTGAAAATCTATCTATGGCCTCAAAAAATCCCCTCAATATTGGTATGCCAAGATGGATTCCTTCCTTCTCATAGTTGGGCTCAGTAGATGCCATTATGATCTAAATGTCAACATTTTATGGCATGATGACTCACTCCTCATTATTATTCTATATGTTTATGACCTTTTAATAAAATTTAGTTATTCATATTCCATTGCCACAATGAAATCTACTTTGCATGATAGATTCTTATTGGAGTTGTTGCACTACTTCCTTGGTGTTGATGGTTTACACTCTGGCTCAAGGATCACCATTTCACAGTCCAATTATGTTTTTTGATTTTATTGCATGGTTTCACATGGTTGAATGCAATATAAATTTGACTCTTTTTATTTCTAGAGTTAATCTTTAGGATAATTATACATCTCCATTAGTTTATGCTACCTTATATTGACAACTTGTTGGTAGTCTCATATACTGACTCACACTAGACCTGATATTTAATATGCAATGGGCATTATCTCTTGGTTTATTCAAACTCCACATGAGATACACTAGAAGACATCTAAGTAGATTCTCCACTACATTTAGGGTATGCATAGTTTTGGAATTCACTATGGACTAGGTATTGATACTGACCTAGTTGGGTACACATATTCAAACTGGGTTGGTGATATTCAACATCATAAGACTACTTTACGATACACTTTTTCCCTTGGTTCAAGTTCAAATTTTTTGTCTAGAAAGAAGTAGAATGTTATTGATTTATCATATATGGAGGTTGAATAGAAAGGATTTATTAATATTGTCACCGAGACTATTTGGCTTCAATGGATTCTTATTGATTTTGGTATTGTGTTCAAGCAACACACAATTATCTTCTACAAAAATTAGAGCACCATCTACATCTATAGGAATCTGATCCAACATCAACGAACCAAGCATGTTGATATTAATATGCACTTCATTTAGGATCTCATTCATGGATAGGTCATTGATCTCTAATATTGCTATACTATGGAGCAAATTATTGATATATCCACCAAACCCTTCATCGAGAACAAGTATCTTCATTTTTAAGATCTTCTTTGGGTATGGTACTCTTTAGCATCATTTTTTTTTGGGGAGGGGGGGATTTTTAGTACACTATTTTGATATGTACTTGGGTACCTTATCATGCCTAATTTTTAGGACCCAATTAATCTACCAGGGGGATTTTTAGTACACTATTTTGATATATACTTGGGTACTTTATCATGCCTAGTTTTTAGGACCCAATTAATCTACCCATGTAAGCTACACTTAATGGGGGTGTTAGTGTGTAAGTTTTTTTATTCCATTTATTTGGTTTTTCCTACACTTTTATTACCTTGATCAGGTGTAATAATGAGGTCATTATAAGTGGGTGAGAGGGCCATTTATCCTATGAGTTGTAATTGAGTTATCCTATTAGATTAACTTGAGTTCTCTTATGAGATTGACTCTAGTTATCCTATGATTTCTTTCCCCTGTTCCTTATATTTATTCATATTCACCACATTATTGTAATTCAATGAAATCAAGAAATTAATGTAATTCATTTAATCAGTCATGAATACATATTCATTCATTTCAATAGAATATTTATTGTGTTTTCGATCTACCAGTGATTAAACTAAGGCTAATTCTGTCAACATCCTAATTAGGTCACTATAAAATAATGATCTCACTAAAACCTTGTAAGATTTGTCTAATTTTTCCAAGTTATAAAGATTGTGAGTACATTTTAAAACTTTAATTTGTTATATAAATGTCTAAAATAGTCCACTAATATTTGTATAAATATTTTGTCTTTGAGATGTATAGAGAACAGTGTCACAAACAAAAGGTTTTGTTATCATCATATGCAAAAATCCTTAGTTTATTGCAATGCTATATTATAAATAGAAATAGATAGTGAGCTTCAATTTAAATGGCCTTTTATTACCATATTATTTCAAAAAATGGCAATTTCCCTATTGGATGAATGTGTAGGTACCTTAAAAATAATAACTTAAGTGGTACAGTTATAAACTTTCTAAGTAAACTCCACAGTGTTGAACTATAAGTCTCTCTTTTCCTTCAACCTTGCTATTTCATTCTCTATTATTCAAAATCAACATATGACATGGGGGAAAGGAAAAGATGGATCCCTCTCTTGCTCTATTTCTCACCTCTCCTCATTTGAATATTTTTAAGGCTTGAAGCTTCACTATGATTAGATATATTGTATAGGTTAGTTCTTCTTTCGGTTTCACTATTATTTTATGGTTTTTGTATGCTCCTCAGCTAGTTGTGAGACCTTGTGGTTGGATTTTTTATATTCTTCATTTGGATTTATTTTTGTTTAAGGTCCCAGGGCCTTCACTTTATGTAGGTCAATGAGGCTTCATTTAAGAATTTATTGATAATATTTTACCTCATTTTGGTTTGTGTTATAATTTAAGATCCTAAGGTTCATCTCAATTGATACTAGACCTTTTTTAGGAAGGTTTAGCACTCTTTGTTAGATCTCATGTTGGATGTTTGACAAGCACTAGTGTCCTATTATTTAGCTTGTCAATAGGTATGGATACTTGAAAGGCTTTATGTCTTGGACATGAAGAATACTTAATTTTTTAAATGATTCCATGATTGTTTGGTAAATGATTCTAGTGGTATTTCATGGATCTATGAGAGCTTGCTTGGTCAAGGATGTGATTTGGAGTACCAAGCAACATAATTCTAGATGTTTTTCATGACTTCTGACTTCTACGAGTGTTAGATATTGAGGATTTCATAGTTATTTTTTGGGTACTCATCATCTCAAAATTTAATATCTTTATTGATTTTTTTTAATATTAAGCATAGTGTGCATAGATTTGTTATGTACGAGCCTAAATGGCCTTGGCCTATTTCTTGGTTTAAATTTGAGCAATTTGAGGTATCTTGATATACAAGGTATCTAAGTTGAGACCATAATACATTATTGGGAGTTGTTTCAGTTTATTTCATGTAGCTCTTAGTTTATAAAATCTTTTTACTACAAGGAATTCTTTTTTAGATTGATTTCTTCATGTTTGAGGGACCCTGTTTTAAACAAAACCCTTGTCTGGTTTGAGGATCTGATCAAAACCCACATGTAGTTGTTAGTTTGTGTTTCTTTATTGTGGTTTAGATGTTGTTTTCTTGTGTGATCTTGCATGCCCTATTATATGTGCTATAGGTTTATGGAACCCTATTAAACCCACTTGAGGTTGTATGTCATTGGATATTTATAGCTTCTTCTATTTGTTCCTAGATTTCCACTGGTAGAGACATTTCTTGAGATCTTTCATTATAACTATTGGCATCCTAGGTTACACCCTAGATGAGAAATATGAGTGTTCAAGTCCTCTTGCTCAAACCTAGTCCAACATGGGAATGACCCTAGGCTATGGGTCACCTAATCTTGGGTCAGACCTCTAGAGAAGTCTGACTTTCTTTTGGGTCTATCACCTATGCTAAGTATAAACTAATTTCTTATGAGGAAAAGGGGAGAGAGATTAACAATAATTTATGAAATCATGTCAAAAGTGGGTCATACACCAAATGTTTTGATCCTTATACTTATACAAGAGACACTATAGGAAACTTTTAAGACTACTAAACATCACTTCATTCATTCTTTGATCAGCTTCCATATAAGTATTTCACAACAAGGCATTGAATATTTGTCAACCTAGTATGGGAGGGTAGTTTTCCACTTCCACACTGACCAACAGACTATTTATGAAATTATAATGACTTGTGGGATATATAAAACACTTTATGAAGGTGAGGGAATTTAGATAGAGGCAAAGGAAAACATGTATTCACTTAACCACATCAATGAACTCATATCACATGCTTTGATTCAACTTACAAATGTGTTAAGCATGAGATATACTGAGAGGGGGAGGTGAATCAGTATATAATATATCTTATAAAATTTCACTTAATCAAATTTCACTTAACCATACATTCAAGATATGCAATAAAATTGAAACAATAAACACCAAACAAGATAGAGAGAGACACTAGATTTTAACATGGAAAACTAATGTGGGAAAAACCATGAAGAACAATCTCAAGTATATGAATGAGCACCAACTCAAACTACAATATTTGCAAGCACCAAACCCTTTGTTGAGCACCAACACAACAACCATTCTTGAGCACCATCCCACATGAGCGTCAACCCCTTTACTGAGCACCAACACAACAACTATTCATGAGAACCAACCCCTATTGTGTATACCACACAACTATCTCTCAATGTTTCTTTCTCAACAAATTATAGCACATTACAATATCTCTTTATTTTCTCTCCTTTGCTCTTGTAAGCTAGATATGATAATTAAAAACCATGCTCTCTTCTTGCTTATTACAAATGGCTTCCCAAGCTTCCTTTTATAGCATTCTAAATGACCTTTGACATTCACCCTTTGTAACCTTTCAATTCACATGGAAAATGGCACCAAATGTGCATGACCCTTTGAATTATTTCTTTGACTTCTCTATGGGCCCTCTTTGTAATTTATGCAACCAAAAATATATTCTTTAATATTAAATAAATATTAGCACACATTATCCAAGATATGAACATTAAAAACACCATTAAATGCTATGGGGACTTTATCACCAATAATGTTAGACCTTTGGCATCAATGACAATATCTCCAATAATTTTCCCCTTTGTCATTGATGGAAACCTACAACTAAAACTGCCACATCCTAAAACCTGTACTGCACATGCCAACATACATATATAGCCAAACTAAAAAACATACGATAACTCCCCCTTACTATATCATCATATACCTATTCCAAATACCTGTACCTATACCTATTTTTGCACTTCTCCCCCTTTCACATCAATGACAAAGGGCCTATCCTAGAGCTAACACTTAGCTTCCCCTCAACTGATGTTCATCCTCAATGGTAGAAAGTAAAATAAATTACTCCTAATTCCTCTCATAGATCCTTTAATGTGTCCTTTGATCATGCCTTTGTGAAGATATTTGATAACACATAAATTATTGCCTATTCTCTAAGCATCTACAATCAACTCATCTAAATATTTTCTTCTAATCTCACAACCTTATGCATAAAACTTTAATGTGTATCCTTGATCACATATTTGAATTACACTCAATAGATTGTGCTTAAGACCTTCTACATATAATACATTCTTAGTCTTGGTTCTACCATTATCCAAACTCAAAGTAATTTTTTTGCCTATCCTGGAAGTGGTTTTATCTCTAAATTTGACTATACCACCATTGATCTTTTGTAGTGTTATGAACTTTCTCTTGTCTCCTATCATGTGCCTCAAACATCCACTATAAATAAACCATGGTTGTTCTTCATTTCTTGCATGCAAAGCTGTCATAGAATATTTAGGTTGTTTTGTTTACCATGAATTTATCTAACCTTTATTCTTGATGAATGGAGACTTGAAGCTCTAACCCTTCTTGATTGAATCAAACATGCTTCTACAATGTCAAGCTATGTGTCCAAAATTATTACACTTGTAACATATTATGGCCTCTTCATCAAAGCTTGACAGAGGAGTAAAAGATTTATGGTCTCTATTTGACTCTATATGAGTTTTCTTCTTGTTATTGACTTTTGACTTTCCAATATATTATTCAACGTGTTAGTTCTATCCTCAAATTTTGAATCACTGACTGCTTTATCATTGACTAATTTCTCAATATCTTATTTTAAATAGGCAATTTCAATAACATAACTTTCACATTCCTCACTTACTTTTTGTAATTATGTTGTTAGATCCTTTTCATTATTTTTGGCTTCTTCAAAGCGTGCTTGTAGATCATCAATTATCTCCTTTGATTCCTTTTCATTTTTATTGATCTGGCACTTCAATCTTTGATTCTTCTTCTCAACAAATTCTAATTCTTCTAAGGCATAAATGAGTTCTCCTTATAGATTCATCTCAGCTTCATCCTCTCTTTCATCATTTTATTCTTCTTGATCATCTCTACTTTTACTTTTTGAGGCATCTTCATTGTCACCATTATTCTTATCTGTACATTTATCCTTAAAATAACCTAACTCAACCTTCAATTGATGACACTCTTCTTCTCTTGATTTCAAACTTGAATATGCAACCTTTAGATGATTCTTAAGATCCTGAATAAACATCTTATCTTCTTTTTATTTTATAGCCAACTTAGAATCCAAGATACACACATATTCCTTAAGATCTTCAACCAAATATTTCAACTCTTGATTTTCCTTCCTTAGCTACTTGGCCATATTGTGCTTTCCTTGATCTACCTTCAAGCTGTTAAACTCTTTCTGAAGGAATCAGTATATCATATATCTTATAAAATTTCACTTTATCGAATTCCACTTAACCATGCATTCAAGATATGTAATAAAACTAAAATAATAAATACCACACAAGATAGAGAGAGACACCATATTTTAACATGGAAACCTAATGTGAGAAAAATCATGGAGAACAATCTCAAGTATATGAATGAGCACCAAATCAAACTACAATATTCACAAGCACCAACTTGCAGGAGCACCAACCCATTTGTTTAGCACCAAAACAAAAACTATTCGTGAGCACCAACCCATAGGAGCACCAATCCCTATTGTGTATACCACACAACTATCTCTCAATGTTACTTTCTCAACAAATGATAACACATTACAATATCTCTTTCTTTTCTCTCCTTTTCTCTTCTAAGCTATATATGAAAATTAAAAACATGCTCTTTTCTTGATTATTACAAATGGCTTCCCAAACCTCATTTTCTAGCATTCCAAATGACCTTTGGCATTCACCCTTTATGATGAATAAATGGCACCAAACTTGCATGGCCCTTCCAATTCTTTCATTTGAAAAGTCACATAGTGACCCTTCATAAGCAATTGCATCCTTTCCTTTTTTGTCTTCATCTTCGTGACTATTTTTATTCCTCAAAGTGTCCCTATATGAGAAAGTGCACCCTTTCTCTTTTGTCTTCACTTGGTGACTCTTAGAATTCCTCAATAGGACTCTTCATGAGAAAATGCATCCCATTCCTTTTTATCTTTACCTCATGACTCTTTGAATTCTCCATGGGCCCTCTTTTGAATTTATGTAACAAAAAATATATTCATTAATATTAAATAAATATTAACACACATTATCCAAGATATGAACATTAAAAACACCATTAAATGCTATGTGGCCTTTATCACCAATACTGTTAGACCTTTGACATCAATGGAAATATTTCCAATAAAATGGAGGAATTAAATGTTTATTATATCAAATAGGTGTTACAATACAAATCTTGGTAGAGTCTAGTCATGCTAAAGAGAGGGATTATTTTGAAGGCTTAGAAGCCTATATTTATAGCAGAATGGGATGAGAGAGATGGGGATCATGCATAGAAGGATGGAGGAGGGAGCATAATGACCTAGATTTCCCATCATTTTAGTGTTGATGCTATTAGAACATATCATAATTCCTAAGATCACTTTTGGAAGGTGGCCATAACAACCCTATCAGTCCCTTTCAATCTATTTCTTGTCTATATTGATGCTCTATATGGTTATAATGGTAGAATTAAGTTGTTTAAAAACTAAATTTTGGCATCAAAGTAGTTAAAATAGATAGATTAATCTATTGAGATCTCATTTTGGCTTGGATTACTCCCTACTAGTTCATTTTTATCATGCAATAATGGATGAAAGGGTCATAATCATGTTATTAGCTTTGGTGATGAATCCGTCGAACCTGACATGTCTACTTCCATGGCATTCCTTTGCAATATTTACACTAGTTTGACCTCAATCATATTTGATTTGAATTTTAATATTGGCCCTTGATCATGATCTGGATTTCTGAAAAATTTCAATGTAGCAGCTCTTTATTTTCTCTTAGGATCTTGTTGACTGTTTGACCTCACATGCACCATTGATCTTTCTTGGTATGAATGAAAATGAGCCATAGATCTTTATAAAAGTTACCACAGTTGAGACACTTGTATGCTTCTCATTTGTGTTCAATATTTTCTAACTCTTTAACCTCTTATTTTCCATCGATATTGATCTATATGATTGAATGTACTCCATTGATTTTCTTGAGCCCACTAGCTTTCTTAGTCAAATTACACTATTGGATCTCTATTCAAGTACCCAAGATCTTGACATTTGTTAGCTCTACATTCATGCTAAACTTTTGACATGATGCTCATCATTGATTTATGATGTATAATCAAATACACTCTATTAGATCTTGGGACCCACTGACATCGTCAAGTTGCCCACTCGCCATTGGATATTAATATTAGCTCTTGATATTTGGGCATTCATCACATGCAAATTTATCCTTGAAAATTTTTAATTTAAATGGATATTTACTATAGCTTTAACTTTACATCCCCACCCATTTCACTTTACAAGTCTAACTTTGAAGCTTTATATCTTGAGATATAAGAGACATCAAGATATGAAATTTGCAGAGAATGTTCAAGGCATGAATAAATTTTTGTCCATGTGATCCTTTGGCTCTGAGAGGATACCTAAGAATATTTATTAAATACATAATAAAAATGAACCATTTATTTATGTGTGATGTGTTGTGATGTTATGGCTCCTTAATATCACCAAATTAACACTTTAAGCCTCTTTAAAGTGTTTCAAAATCTTGAAAATGCTATGTGATCTTATCTTCAAGTCCCTATGCTTATTTTACTATTGGATCATTCTTCAACTAGGACTCTACTCAGCTATTTAAACCATATCTAGTCAAGGCTTGGTATGTGGGACAAAATTGGCCAACATATTTGGTGACTCATTTGGGTAGCATGCCTGTTATGCTCAAGAACTCAGACTATTTACATGACTCTTGGATTCACCAATAATGTGAGAAAAATCTATGATTGAAATAAACTATTTGACTTTTAAATACAATGAATTCCATGAAAATAAAGAAGGAAATAAATAAAACAGGGCATCTAACTAAATAGAGAAAAATCAAACAAACTAATGTGCTAGGCCAACACTTGGAGGAAAGCAAAACTAACTATGTACTAGGAACTTAGCTTCCTTAATAACAATGTTTCAAGTGTATCTCATTAACTAGGATATGAATTTCTTCTCCATCCGTCTTTGTAATTTCGAAGGCATTATGGGATTTGTAGCTAGAGATTGTGTATGCACCACTCCAAAGACAGTCAAACTTTGTATGCCTTCCTAGCTTAGTTCTATCTCCATCCCACTTGAGGACCAAATCTCCTTCTTTGAAACTTCATGAATAAGCTCCTTTGTCAAAGGATCTTCTCACTTTTGCTTTATGGATTTCCATGGCTAAAATGGATTTATGTCTTGTCTCTTACAACTCCATAAGCTTAGCATGTATGATATCCATAGGTTCATTCTCTAATAACTTCTGTTGATGCATCATTTCTAGGATAGAAAATTTAAGAGAAATACTCATTCTTGTTTCCTTACCATATATCAACTTGTAGGGAGAGTTAGCTATTGACCTCTTGTAGGTGATCATGTCAGCACATAGAGATGACTTCAACTTGAGATGCCATGACCTCTGATTATCTTCAATAGTCCTTCTTATGATCTTTAACAGGTTTTTATTTATGGACTCAGTAAGACCATTGCCTTGTGGGTAGTAATTTGATGAAGTACTGAGAAAGACACTATGTTGAACTACATAATGGCTGATTATAGACCCCATAAAGGGCATAACATTGTCATAAATAATAATTGAAGGGAATCCAAATCTAGTAAGCAAACCTTCATATAAATTTAGAACATTGGTCTCATTTGCTTCCTTATATGCCACTGCTTCTATCCATATAGTGAAGTAATCCATGGTAGTTAGTATCCATTTATGACCTAAGATTGAAGGGGGGTTAATGAGACTAATGAAGTCCAATCCCCATTGGATAAAGGGATGATCCACTACAATTAGCTGGAGAGGTAAGGCTATAGGCTTCACCTTTCCTACAAACATAACACATTATTTTCATTTCTTAACCCATGCATGACAATCACCAAATAATTTTGGCAAATAATACCCACCTCCCATGATCTTGTGGGATATGGTCCTTGAAAAATAATTCCCTCCACCATGTCCATCATGGAAATCTTCATGAAGCCTTTCCTTTTGATGTTGTTCAATGGATCTTAACAACATAACATTGATATCTTTCTTGAACAAAACACCATCAACAAGAAGAAATGGAATGGATTGCAATCTGAAATATATTATTTTTGAAGGAGTTAGGTGAGAGGGATAAAGACCATCTTGGAGATATCTTACCAAATCATGATACTAGCTAGAATGTGAGGTATCATAAGCTACAACTTCTTCATTAGTTAACACCATAACCACCTCATTGGCTTCTTGTAAGTCTTAGTCTAGATGCTTATAAAGTCCTTTGACCCTAACTAGCTTTGAGACTTTGATCTCCACATCATATTCCATTACCTTTATTATCCAACCAACTCTTTTCTCACTTATGTCCTTGTTCAAGATAAACTCCTTGACACTTGGATGTGCAACCATTAGGTGTATCTTATTGTTAGACAAAAAATTATATAATTTTTTTGAGAAACCTTATGACTAGAAGTACATTTTTTTTAACAAAAGAATACATTGTTTCATATTCTTTCAAGCCTTGGCTAAAGAAGGCAATTGGCTCATCTAAGGCCTCATGGTTTTGCTACATAAGAATGCTTGAAATAATGTCAATGTTAGCATAGGTGTACATAATGAAGTCTTTTGAGAAATTTGGGTGCATGAGGGTAGGAACACTAGCCATGGCTTTCTTAATTTCCTCAAAACACTTACTCCTTCCTTGGACCAACTAAAGATTTGATTCTTCTTTAGAATGGTTGTCAGTAACTTACCTAAAGTAGAAAAATCCAAGATGTATCTTATATTAAAATTAATTTCCCCTAAGAAACTTTGAAAAGATATTTTGTGCTTAGGCAAGGAAAGTACAAGAATTAAAGTTATTCTTTCAATATCTATGCTTAAACCATGCTTTGAAACTATATGTCCAAAGAGATTACCTTCATGAACTAAGAAGACACACTTTTTGGGATTTAGGGATACACTAAATTGTCTACATATTTCAAACACTTGCTCAAGGTGAACCATGTACTCTCATTCTTTGAAAACACTGGTATATCATCCAAATAGACCAACACAATTTTGTTAAGAAGGCCCTAGAATTTCATATCCATGGCTCTCTAAAAATTTCACTAACATTAGATGGACTAAAGGGCATCTTTATATATGCAAATGTCCCCCACTTTATGGTGAAGTCTATCTTGAATTGGTCTTCTTATTTGACCAAAATTTGGTTGTAACCACTATATCCATCTAACAAGGAGAACCTTTCTAAACCTAAAACCAACTGTAAAATTTGTTCCGTAGATGGTAGTGTTATCTCCAAATCTTGCACTCTCTCCAATGATATTCATCATCCCAATACTTTGGCCACTACCATCTCTATACATATCCCTTTGGCTAGGACCTGCTTCTTCTGATATCCTATAAAGTGTGGCCTCCTCTTACATTGCCAAAGCTTGGTTGGCTCCTCCATCATCACGTATGAACTAAACTTGAGGTTATCCCCATTGGTCTAAATGATCTTCTCCTTGAAGCATGTTAGCATGCACTAGGACAATAGCCTTCACAAGAAGAGTGGAATTAGGATTATAGGCATTGGGATACCTATTATAACCTTACTGACCTTGTCCTCTCCCTTGGTAGTTGTATTGGGGTAAAGCTCTATATCCTTGTTGACGATAATATTGATGATTAGGTCAAGTATTCATCTAGAATTAGGCTTGTTTGAGTTGAGCTCACAATGATCAGATCTCTTCATCCTTATCCACAACATTATCCATCTTCTTCAGGAAAGATCCTGGCTTCACATTGGCATTAGGAACTTGGACTATGCTTGGAGCTTCAATTGAATTGTGGGACAACAAAGGCATGAAAACTCTTAAAGGGAGCTTTCTAGCCTATATTAAGCTATTCTTAGCTTTAATGGCTAGATAATATGTGCTTGGTAGCATGAAACCTCCCATTGACTATAACATAATAGCTACATCAGTCCCAATACCTTTGAGGTAAGTGGGGAACACAAAGCTTGGAGGGGGTCTCATGATAGGTGGTAGCCTATGCCATGTCCTCAAAAACCTTTCATTGAAATCCCTCATGGATTCATTAGGACCTCTTTTTATTACATTTATCTCATAAATCAATGAAGTATGGTCAATTTTATTTTCAAATATTGTTACCAACAATTTTGCAAAACCATCTTAGCTTGTGATGCAGCCACCTCTCAACATTCTGTACTAGTCAAGTGCCTTACCTTTTAGAGACATAACCAGTAATCTAATGGCTATATTGGCTTAGGTGAAATTATGGAAATTATAGAAGTTTGAAATGTCTCTAATATGCTCAAATGGTGTAATAGAACCTTCACCATTGAAACTAGGGAGGCTCTTGGTAGCATTGGGAGGAATAGGTTCGTATGCAAGAAGGTCGATGGGATTTTAGGTGTTAAAATATGGGAAAGGTTGATGTATATCCATTTATCTTCTTTACCCTTGATCTCCTATCTCTTCAACTTCTTCAACTTTTGCCTCTTCTTCTCCAAAACCTCCTTGCTAGAGATCTCTTAGGGCTAGGAGTGGTTCAAGGCATTGTTCTTCAAGAAAAGCTTCAGCTAAAGGGGTTTGATCAAAAATCCTAGATGACCTAGTGAGGACCATGAAGTATAATGTGGAAAACTTGATCTACAATCAAGGATTATCACCCCTTTAAAGTCACCAAATGTTGGGTTATGGATATTTCTACAACCTTAGGCTTGTCAAGACCAACATTCACCTTGACATGCCAAAAAATTGGTCCCACTGGGCATGCCAGAACTATTGTCTCCAAATATTGTACCCTAGAAGAGGGTGTTTAGGCCTCCTCTAGATTTGGGCAATATTGGGACATTTCTAGGCATGTGGGTGTGCCTATAAGTGGAAATGAACATCTAGGTTTGAAGCACTAGCTCCATGTATGTATGTCTAAAAAATGAGCATTATTTAAACCAACTTGATGAAGGGAAAAGGGTCAAAAATGCATAAGGTAAATCTGATCTTAAAATGGTGATGATTCAAAATTGTGCTCCACATGAATGTTATACATGATTGCATGATATAGTAGAATGCAAGCCTATTGCCAAGATATGAAAAGTTCTAACGTAAATGTTTCAATGTAGAGGTGAGACGTATGAAATCACACAAGGTAAAAAAATTGAAATACAACTTGTACAGTTTATAAAAGGTTATAAACATGCAAAATCTCATACATTTGGACATATTCTACATGACCCATTAGACTAAAACTCTTTCTCAAATCATGAAGGACAAAGGACGCAAGGATGAAACCATCACTTGTTATCACTTTGTGTCTCTTAAAAACTTGTGAAATTGTTTAAAACTTGAAATGAATATACCTGTGCTTGATTTATTAAAGGTAGGAAATGACAAAACAATTCAGCATGGCTTCACCGTACTTTTATGGATGGATTTTACACTAACCCTAGGGTTGTATTTATAACAAAGAGAAGAGAGAGAAGATGTCTTTGGAACCAGCAAGAGGAATCATTTCTATTGGAAGTCTCCATCTTTAGATATAACTAAATTTATCTATGATGCTCATTAGGGCATTTTGATTGATCCATGTCACCCTCTTGAATACCCTTGGCTTGCCCTCTTGGAGATGCTTTTTAATGGTTGATTAATAGAATAGATCTATGTGGAGATGGTACCAAAAATGGTTGCTGCTAATGGATCCACCTATTAGAGATTTGTTTTGGTGACCAACTAGTTCTCCTTGGCTTATCATGATGTACAAAAGCATGGAGAGAAGTTGTTTTTATTCTATTTGGATTTATCTTTCATTTTTTATTAGTCCTCAAGGAATGACTTAGATTGGTTATTCTTAGTCATTCATATGTTGGGAATGGATGCCTATAGATCATCCTCCATCTATCTTTGACAAACCAACTTTACTCCTGCTCATGCCACGTGGTAGCTTCTCATTTATCTAAACATGATGGTGAACTATGTCATTGGACCAACCTTATTAAGTTAAGCAACCATGTAAACTTGATTTCCGCTTATCTTTTTTTAAGTCTTCAAGCTTTCTAAGGCTCCTTACTTTAGTTTTTTCATGTTTCAAGTCTTTAGGCTTTCATATAGTGACCCTTTGGATTTGTGAAAATGTCCCTTCTAAAGGGTAAGAGACCTTCAAAACTCTATAAATGTACCCTTTGTAAGGATGGAGTTGCCCTTCAAAAAATTTAAACTACCCTTCAGAAGAATTGAACTTCCCTTTAGAAGAATGGAGTGCCCTTCAAAAAAATTGAACTGCCCTTCAAAAGAGTTGAGCCATCCTTCAGACTTCTTAAAATAGGCCTTTCTAAATGGAACGTGTCATTTAAAAATGTTTAAGACTTTTACCCTAAGAAATTTGAGAGGCATTATCAAGACCATTTCAAGTTTTATAAGTCCTATTACTTGCTCTCTTTAGACCTCTCATTGTTCTCTACTTATATAGTAATTTAAGATTTGCTCCTTGGAAAACTCGAAGTCATGCATCATTGTAAACCTACAAAGCATTGGAAGGATTAATTTTGGTTCATAAACCTAGATTACTTCTACTCATGAAAATTTTATAAATCAATTCATTTAGAGAACTTGACTTGGTCTTGAGGAGTAACTCAGGTGTATGAGGGGCTAAGACTTGAGTTGTGGATAACCTGACTTACTCTACAATGGAGCCAAAACACTTTAGCCTCCTTGACTTACGACTTTGGACCTATGAAATGACCTATTCTTACAACTATTTTTAGCCTCTCCTTGAAAATGGTTGAACAAATTATACTGAGGTGAAATTTGGTCAACGGGTAGTAGATGGTGGTCTTTAATGGAATCCTTATTTAGATCACGTAAGTCAACACAAAGTCTAATTTCACCATTCTTTTTTTGTACTAGAAAAAGGTTTTCCACCCAAGTTGAGTGCTTGATTTGAAATATAATAGTTGACTCAATGAGCTTATGAAACTCAAATCTCATCAAAGGCTCAAGCTTAGGATTAATAGGCCTTTGTCTTTGTCTTACTGGCTTAGTTTCATCTTCTATCTCAATGGTATGTTGAGCTAGACTTGGATCAAATTCCTTGAGGTCACTATATTTCCATGCAAATACATCATCAAAATTTGCAAATAACTCATTGAAATCTTCATTTTTTGAATAAGTACATACCTTACCCAACTTCAAGTTCTTAGCAAGTGAAACTTATACATTGGCATAGTGTTCTTCCTTTATTGATAAAGATGAATTTTCTTTCCTCAACTCATCATCACGACTGAATATGTTCTCAAGTGTGACCAATCATTTTGGAAACTTTTTTTTTTCGTTGCACAATCTGATCACCATACTGCTACAAGTACTTTGACTAATTCATTGAGGAAAACTCAACCTTGTCTTGCAAGAATCTTACAATGTAAGTATCATCTTTAAACACTTGCCAATTATCATTATTATCTGGTATAGAAGGAATTATAATCACCTTAATGTGTGACTAGACTTTTCATTTTTTACATCAGCTGGGATACTAAATTATACCCCAATGGTAGCCAACCTATTTGCATGTTTGTTCTCATCTCTTGGTATTGCTTGAATGTTGAAGGCCTGAAACTCCTCAATTAAGTCTCACACCCTATGATTATAAAATTTAAGCAATGGGTTTTTCATACATTTAACTTGGTGAACTATAAGTTCACTATCACCAAATACTTATAAGGTGTTAACTTTCATCTTCCTAGCCCATTGTAAACCATGAATTAGTGCCTCATATTTTGTAGCATTATTTGAACAACCAAATTGAAAATTAATAGATGAGAAGAACCTTTGATTTTTTGGATAAATCAACATCATTCCATCCCTATTACCATGCTTATTCCTTGATCCATCAAAGTATATTTACCAAATATCATTAATAGACTCATCATCCTTCATCAAGGCTGGAATTGGTGCATCTTTCTCATGGAGGAAATAAACACCAAGTATTTATTCTTCAATTAGTTTATAAGGATCATATTCATGTGAGTTAGAGGCCCACTCATCAAATAAAAAATTTGGAATACCATCTAAAGGTTATTCACTTTCCTCTACACTATCTTCTATCACCTCATCTGAGATGAGGTAATTGGTGTTCACCACACTTGGCATATATGGTTCCAAATGGAACCATGAAATAGGATCAAAATGTATGGTTAATTGGCACCATACCTGGTCTTGAATATCAAATATGTCCAATCATCTGATAAATATCCTCTAATCCTTGAGGTAAAGTCCCTTGATAGACACATGGCAAAGTAGGGAAGCAAGTCCACCACAACTACATCTTATTGAATGGTAACATAGGGACAAGCATGTAGTATCAAATTCAGATTTTCAATGATGACTATTGTCTTTTTTTATGACCCATATAGTTTCAATACTCCTTTAGTATTTGGTTTATATACAAGACCAAGCATGTTTGCAATTTTCTTAAGAATGATAGTACTATTGACTCCACTGTCCACCATACAATTATGGATTAAATAGTAACCAACTATCAAAGAGAGGTAGAAAGGAAAATTTATCTCCTTTTTCCATTTTATGTACCTATTTTACTTGATGTTCACTGATTGGTTTGAATTAGTTAGAACAATTCCTTGTTTCTCAACTAGTTCTGGAAACACCTTTAGAGATAAAAGCTCTTGGATGAGTATATACTTTTGTCCTAGGATAGCAAGGGAATCCCACATTCTAATGTTGACATTGGATTTCTTCGTCTAATCCACTATACTGAATGCAAATCCACTAACCTTTGGCTTCACCTTTTGAGCCATTGGTCATTCATGGACCAAAGGTATTTGAGGGACCTTCCCAGCCTCCACATTTTGATTGTTATGTGTTATAGGGGCAGAAAATTGATCTATGGTACTCTTGGAAACAACATTATGAGTACTTGAAGCATTAGTCACTTTTTGAGCCTCATCAATGGCTCTTCTTTTAGCTCTAGTTATAGTTACAACTCAACCACTTATGTTTATAGTCTCACCAATTTGATTTAATGCAACATAATCATCCATTTGCTAATTTACATTAATGGCATTAGGTTTCCCTTGGACTTATTGAGCCTCTCCTTGGGGTACCAAATTTGTCTCTTGATATTGACCACCTTAAAGAGAAAACTCTTTTTATGTTATTTGTGGCACAATAATGCCCTGTGATACCAAGGCTTGGGCTTGAGTATAATTAAGTTTGGAGGTCTACTAAACTGAGTCATGCATTAAATTATTTTGAGGTGGTATGGGAACAATAGATTCTGATGTAGAAGGTGCATAGGATCAAGAGAAACATATGGATTAGATGGAAATATGGCTCCTTATGATTAGTAGGGTGGTATATTTTCTCTAAATCCTTCATAAGAGGGCCTTTGATCTATGAAGGGATGATAAGTAGTCTAATTCTGTTGTTGATAGGATCTATTAGTCTAATATTGTTTCCTCTTGAGTTGTACTATTTCATTTATAAAATATTAAATCAAACCTTTCAGCTCACCAAACTCATTGGCTTGACTATAAGGGGCTATAATTTGAGCTTGAGAAGGTATAATAGGGGATAATGATGTAAATTGAGGAACTTTAGGGGGTGGAATAGATTAAAACTCTAGGAATATAGGCATTGGAGGCCTTGGAACAAGCTTACCATCTTGTATCAAACTATTTTCTGCTCTTATTGCAACCTCATAAGCATTTGGCAAGGTATTACAACCCATGAACTATATCATCACACTAATATCAGAATTAAGGGCTCTTAAATAATACAAGAAGGCATCTTCAGGGGATGGTGTAATCACTGTAGATATTCTAGTCTATATTTTTTGGAATCTAAGGTTGAAATTAGACATGAAATCATGAGGAACTCTCTTTCTGTTATTCAATTGTTCAACTAAAGATAGGTGATCATAATTTTCTTCAAATTAGCTAAATAAGGTGGCACCTAATTCATCCCATGTAACTATGGAATTTAATGAGATATTTCTATACCATTGTATAGCTTTTCCTTTGAAGGAATCAACAACAAGTCTAATGGCCACATTATCTCAAACAACATTATGTACTAAACCAAGGTTGGCAACATCTTGGATGTGCTCAATATCAGTTGTTTGATATTCTCTAGAAAATAATGAGATCATTTTAAGATGAGACATAAGAATATCATCATAGTATGCTGAGTTCAATGAAATTCCTCTGTTGAATGAAACAAATAGTTGATTTTTTATGGCCATTTGGGTAGTGGGGATTACACTACTTAAAGCAATATAATGACCAAGAGATGAATATTGATTTTGAGGATAAGATCTAGTTGTATTAAATCTTGATCTCTTATATGAAACAAAAGGTAGCTCAATGAATTCAAGGGGAATACTTTTACTAGTTGACCCTATAATAACCTTTAGCATGAGAATGTTGTCTAGATGGTGCTATGAACTCAAAAACATGAGGAATATTTAGCTTCTAATGATGATGGATCTCCTTTTCTACTACATTTTATTCTCCTTAGCTCTAAATTTTAGTTCCTCTAGGAGAATGGGTCCCATTGGGCACGCTAGAACTGTTGACATCCTAGGTTGCACCCTAGCTGAGAAAGGGGAGTGTTCAGGTCCTCTTACTCAAAAATAGTCCAACATGGGAATGAACCTAGGCTGTGGGTCACCTAATCTTCATTAAAAACATTGGAGAAGGCTAAATTCCTTTTGGGTCTATCACCTATGCTAAATCTACACTAGCTTCTTTTTGAGAAAAGAGGAGAGATATTAACAATAATCTATGAAATCATGTAAGAAGTGGGGTGATGCACCAAATGTTTTTATCCTTATACTTGCATAAGACACAATAAAAGACACATTTGATACTATCAAATATCACTTCATTCATTCTTTGATCAGTTTCCACATAAGTATTTCACAACAAGGAATTGACTAGAAATCAATCTAGCATGGGAGGGAAGTTATCCACTTCCACACTGACCAATAGACTATATATGCACTTAAAATGATCTGTGGGAGATAAAAAACACTTCATGAAGGTGAGGGAATTTAGATAGAGGTAAATAAAATCATGGATTCACTTAACTACATCAATGAACTCATAAGACACACTTTGATTTAGCTTGAAAATGGAAGAATTCAATCTCTATTATATCAAATAGGTGTTATAGTATAAATATTGGCAAAGTTTGGTCATGCCAAAGAGAGGGTCATTTTTAAGGCTTAGGACCATATATTTATAGTAGAATGGGATGAGAGAGATGGGGATCATGCATAGAAGGATGGAGGAGGGAGAATAATGACCTCGATTTCCCATCATTATGATGTTGATGCCATTAGAACATATCATAATGCCTAAGATCACTTTTGAAAGGTGGCCATAAAAACTGTAACAATCCTTTTCAATCCATTCCTAGTCTACATTGATGTTACTTATGGTTACAATGGTAAAATCAATTCATTTTAAAGTTTAATTTTGGCATCAAAGTAGTTGCAACAACTAGATCAATCTTTTGAAATCTCATTCTGGCATGGATTGTTCCCTACTAGTTTATTTTTTGCCATGTAAGAATGGAGAAAAGGGTCATAACCATGATCTTAGCTTTGGTGATAAACCCATCAAAAATGACATGTTTACTTCCATGGCATCCCTTTGAAATATTTACTCTAGTTTGACCTCGACTGTATTTGCTTTGACTTTTGATATTGGCCCTTGATCTTGATCTAGGTTTCTATAAATGTGCCATTTGGTAGTTCTTTATTTATTCTCAATATCCTAGTGATTATTTAACCTCACATGCACCATTGATATTTCTTGGTACAAATGAACATGACTCATAGATCTTTCTAATAGTTACCATGGTTGAGATGTTTTTTTGCTTCTCATTTATCTTCAAAATCTACTAACTCTTTGGCCTCTTGCTTGTCATCAATCTTGATCTGTATGATTGAATGCACTCCATTGATTTTATCAAGCCCACTAAATTTTTTAGTCAATTTTCACCATTGGATCTCTACTCCAGTACCCAAGATCTTGACATTTATCATCTCTACATTCATGCTAACCTTTTGACTCAATGTTCATCGTTGATCTGTGATGTATGATCAAATACACTCCGTTAGATCTTGGGACCCACTGACATCATTAGGTTGCCCACTCACCATTGTATCTTCATCTTAGCTCTCGAGATTTGGACATTTTTAAATTTTGCATCCATCCTTGGAAATTTTGAATTTAAACAACTATTTTTCATAGCTTTAACTTGATATCCCCATGATCGTTTCACTCTGCAAGTCTAAATTTTAAGCTTTATATCTTGAGATAGAAAAGACATTAAGACTAGAAATTTATAGATAATGTTCAAGGCATGAAGAAATTTATGTCCATGTGATCCTTTGTCTTGGAGAGGCTTCCTGAGCATATTTATTAAATGCACAATCAAGATGACCTGTTCATTTTTGCATGGTGCGTTGTGACTGTCTGTCTCCTTAAGATCACCAAATTCACACTTTAAGTTTGCTTAACATGTTTCAAAACCTTGAAAATGCTATGTGATCTCTTGAATTCTATATCCTCTTTTACTACTGGATCATTCTTTAACTAGGACTCTACTTGATTATTTAAACCATATCCAATTAAGGCTTGGCATGTGGGCCAAAATTAGCCAATAATAACATTTTTTCTTCTCCATTATTTCAATTTATGGGATCTATCAACACCCTCATTTTTGGTTCATAGCTCTAACTCAAAAGTACGATTTCCATTTTTTTTTGAATATTTTATGCATTAATATTTAATTTATTCAAGGTATTTGATCTAGCATATATACACTAGTAACAAATAACTTCATTTGCATAAGAAGGATAAATGACACACTATATGGATTACGCTTGGACTAGAAGGAGGTGAAATTGTAATTTCAACCATTTTAGTATGTATTATGGTGTATCATGTTAAATTTAAAACAAAACACAACCTGATTATGTTATTCTCATTTATTATTTTAATATAGTGCCCAATGAATTTCCTCTTTAAGAATTGCATTCAATACTAAACAGATACCTTCCTAATCTTTGTTTAATAGACAAAAACAAGATTGTTCAATAATTTTGGTACCAAATTCATTAAAATCTCATGCCTTTACTATGGAGGAGATGAAGATGGCTACATAAAATTTAAGCCATACAATTGGATAAAAAGGATTTGGATTTATATACTTAGTCATATTACATGAAGGAAATAAAATTATCGTAAAATTATTATCCATGTTCTCCAAGCACTGAATTGCACAGCTCCTCATAATGCATAGATTACTAAAGCCCCTGAGTTTTCTATCACTCATTTTTGTTTTTCTCAAAAGTCCTAATTTCATTTAGATTGGTTCATTTGTTGCCTAGTATGCCTTGAACATGATGGATAGGTTGATATTCATTATATAATAAATCATAAGAAGTTGGTTTAGTTATTCAATTATTGTAAAAAATCTAGATACCCCATACTTGTCTAGGACTATATGTTTGGAGAGTCCTTGACTGACAACCTTTACGATAAGTGTTGACTTAAAGTATTGCTTCATATTTAAACACAAGAAACAAAACATGTCAAGTGAATGAACCATATTACTTTCTCTTTGTAGATCAATAGGTATCAAAATATTCTCAACTAGATTAGAAAACAGGATTAAAATGGCAAAGGATGAAACACAAGGTTATTTATCAAATAAATTTCATAATTAATAAATGCTCCCTTGGTTTATATCTATGTGTTCAACACACAACCACAAATTTTTCTTATTTTAATAACCATGTTTTTTGTTCATGAAGGGCTAGAATACCTACACATAGGTTGCACACCAAAAATAATTCATAGGGATGTTAAGACCACCACCATTATTCTATATGGTGACTTGAATGGAAAATTGGCTAACTTTGGTATTTACATAGTAGCCATCAACAAGGAAGATTCTCAAATCAATGTCACCGTCAAAGAAACTCTAGTCTTCTTAGATCCAAAGTAGTTCATATAATTTTGAAGTTCTTTGAGGTGCCTTTTAGTTCTAAGTTCCTTTGACCTACATAGAAGCTTATTTTGTTATGTTTGTCTCAGGAAATATCAAACTCACACCTTGACATATAAGAGTGATGTGTATAGTTTTGGAGTCATTTTATTAGAACTGATCAATATATCTATATATATTAAAATTTCACCTTATAAAATTCTCATCGTTGACAGGGTATTCAATACCCATAATTTTTGATAGTTTATTTATGCTCATGGCATTCCCTTAAGGTAGAATGGAATCATAGTTCTGTGTTTAGCTAAACAGGTCCCACCACATGTTAAATAGACAATGATTTAACCAAAATAAGAGATAGAAGGTTTGGTAATCATTACAATATGAAATCCATCAGTGATGTGTCCAAACTAGCATGTAGATGCATTGTAAGTTAACTATTGTGTAGACCTAGCATGAGTGAGGTTGTCATGGAGATCAAAGAAGCTATCACATATGAGGTTGAGGATTGTCAAGTTATAGATAAGTCCCACTGATATTGAAGACTAATTTGTAGCATTATAATTGTATTAAAAATTGATACTTTATCTATAATGATTAGTATAGTAAGGTTGGTGGTTCCACATTGTATGGTTGAAATTTTAATATCACGTGATTTTCTTTGCATTACACTCACCCATGTAAAAAATGGTTATGATGGAAGTAATTAAATTTATATTTATTTGATAAATATCTAAATCTAAACAATGGTCAAAGATATTTTTATAATTAGGATCTCACTATTGGATCCATATTCATGGTAAGGAAGATATCTCACTACTAATAACTTTGTTACACACTTCTTGTTGCATATATTGGGAGTATGGGAGTCCAAACCAATTATTGGTCCAATACTAGAGCTATCCTTTTGGGATTAAGTTTGCTAAGGAGCTAGGGGTAAGCTAATTTATCATAGAGGGGGACTCCTTTAATATCATTCAATGCTTTTTAACGAAGTATTCTATGATTTGGATCATTAGCAACATGATAAAAGAATCTTTTATTATCATCAGTTCCATTGATAAGGTTTGCATTCATCATATCTATAGAGAGGGAAACTAATTAGCTGATTGGTTTGTTAATATGGGTTGTATCTAATAACTTTAGGAAGTGGTTTTCGAAAGAGGAACTATAAAATGACATTATTCAAAAACTAAACAGACAACCCTCCATTTCCATGTCTAAGAAGTAAGATTTATAAAGGTTAAGTCTTTGAAGATAATATTCTTCTTTATCTTTATATCATGAATTTTTTTTTTGGCAGTTCTTCAACATATCTTGAGAGCTTTAGCTAGGTCTTACTAATTCAACTAGAAGAGGCTTTAAGATGGGGGTCTTCATTTTTTAAATTTATAAATACCTGTTTTTTGTCCTAGACCCTCAATCTTCTTTTTGTCTAGGGTCTAAGGTATTGTTTCCTTAATGATTGTAAGGATGACCATAGTAATGCCCATGTGAAGTGGGATATCCTTATTGTTTGGGACATGATTAAACATCCTATGTTGTAGATCATTCATTACATCCAGTGTCAGAGTTTCATTATTATTTATTATGATGCTCTATTCATTGTTTGGTTCAATTCCTATATGCATTTTCAATTTTAGGTGAGTTTTTTGAAACCATAATGGAAGGAGACATGTGTCATTTTGAACCTTTTTATGTGAAAGTATTTTATATGAACTTAGATATATAGGGGATCCTTCATGTAGGTGCTTTCAATAATTTCATCAAGAAATTTGAGGGATACAACCCTCACATTTCTAATTCCTTTTTCAAAGGTTGGAAAGATAGAATAGTGTTGTTTAAAGTTGAGGTTGAGATAACTGAGGAGATTATTGCTCATGTTACATTCATGATGATGGAAGTTCAGAAATTCTATAAAACCAATAGGGATACTAAGGAGGAAATTAAGAAATTTCTTGTTAATTGTGAAAAATTGATTCTATTTCAACATGGTTACCTCAAAGACTCGATACCTTGGCCCTATAATGATGTAGCTAAGTACGTCATGAAATTTATAACTTTGTATGTTAGGTAAAATTATGTTTTAACTTTCCATTTTATCTTTCTCAACTTATTCAGGCATCATTACTCGGTTAGTATCCCATTTTACATTTTAAACTCGATAGAAAGCTCAATTTTAGAAGCTAAAGAAAGTGTTGGTTTCCTATGCATGAAAGTGTGATCCTCTTGATGTATAAGTATTCTAAAGCTGAGAATACAACACATATTTATGTGACCTTGGAGGGAAATAAGGATAAATACAAACAAAATGGGAATCCCATTAAGAAACCTCATAGATCATTGAGAAATAAAATTCCTCCTAGGAAGGAGGTGATCGAAGCAAAAAAGACCCTATTGTGAATGATCTAAGCTTTGAGGATGGAAACGTTATCCCTGAAGAGGAGGGAATTGAAGAGACTTTTTAGGGGTTAAAACTTCTAAAATCCCAAGGAGCTTGCAACAAAAATAGAGTTAAAGAGAATAAAGGAAAAAGAAAATTTGATCAAGATTTCAAGGAAATGTGTGTTGCCTTCAAGGGGCAAGACAAATTTAACGTATTATTGGATGAGTTTGATTTACATAGAGCTTTCCTCGGATGGTTTATTAAGAACCATAAAGCTATCCTCAAATGGTTTCTCAATGACCATAACTTACTCAAGAGTTATACTTGGGAAAAATAAGTGTCAAGTGGTAAAGATGGCATTCAGGGGATAACCACACATATGAGAAGACTCGAGGAGAGAGTGTATAGGTTGGAATAGGATAATATCTCTGTCAAAAAGAATCTGGAAGATTTTGTGGGTCACAACAAAGCCATGGCCATAAATTATTTATCTAGTATGGGGGTTCTTAGCCAACTCATCAAAAAGTGACTTGATGGTGAAAGCCCGAGCAAGAATTCTAAGAAGGGTAAAATTACTAACAAGGATAAAAACTAAATTCTTGATTCTCTTAATATGGACTATATATAACAAATTCTGAAGGAAATGTTGGCTAATTGGGACAAGGTCCTTGGAGGGCAGAAATTTTAGTGCGTTGTAATCTTGTGTTATCTTTTTGATATTGGTTGTTGTTGTTCTTGCTATGCTCTAGTGGTGATTTAGCCATTTTTTGGATTTTTTCTCTTGTTTGTAGACTTTATGTTTTTTTAGTTCTTGAAACCATGTTTTTAGTTCCTTTGTATAAGGGTAGAGTCCTTTCATAAAAACTCCAATTTATTCATAATAATAATAACTTTATTACATGGTTAATTCTAAAAGAATCATATTTAATAGTCAAATATTTTGATTAAAATATATAGTATTAAGAAATATCATTCAATTACAACTAAAGTGTTGTCCATACTACAAAAAATAGTAGGTTATACAAAATTTTCAATGCTTCCCCGCTAGGTCTACAAATTTGTAATCTTTATATTATGTCTTATGTGTTTTAGATTGTACATTATAGTCAACAAGTCTAGCATGATGTAAATGTTTACAATATTAAAAAATAAGCGAGTTTTACAAATTTTCAATACCTGATTTTTTAAAATATTAGATAAAATATTCTAATTTATTTATTTAAATATTAAATTCTATTAAAAGGCCTAAATTTTATATTATTTTATAAGTATTAAATAGAAATTATGTCAACAAAATTTGAATTTACAAATAGGCTGAATTTTATAATTGGGGACTTTCTCGTGCATCTACCAAAAGTATTATTTAGATAATATCACATTTTTAAAAATATATTAAAAAAGTAGATCAAAAGTCAAATTCGATCCTATTTTGTTTTTTAAATTTTAATGACGTGGCATATTGATTTTTTTTAAAAATTCATTGAGGTGACATAATGACTAGTTCAAACAAGTTGTATGCTATAAATGTACTAACTCTACCTAAATGTGGCATAATATATGTAAATTATAACAATTAATTATTAATTATTTTAACTCATTTTATTAATTTCAGTATATTAATACCGTAATTACTATTTATATTTCAATGTTCACATTTATGACAATTGCTCTTACATAAAAAACCTCAATCATTGTCTTCAATATCATTCCAACCCCTGTAGGGACTTGGCTCTTAGCGCCCTTGTTATAAACATAACTATGTTAATTCCCTTTTGTGTTCCCTAAAATTAAATTGCTTTAGATTTAGAAAAGACATATTAAGATCATGTTCTTTACAATTATCTAGCATGTAATTTTAACAAAGTAATAGAACATATGGGTTGATTGTGGTTCTTTGTGCCTACCCAATACAATTCTTCTTCTAAATTTTCTTTTTACAAGTCTACCAAAATACATCCTTTACAATCATGTAGTTTATATGTTTAACACAATAACTGAGTTATTTTTTTGTGAATGACTATATGGGTTTTTGGTTTATATTGATGATTTTTTAGGGCTCTTCTCTTCCTTGCTTGATATGATTAAAACCTGATACATCTGGGCTAAATAATCATGGATCCTATTGAAGTCTCTAGCTGGGTTGAAAGGAGGAGACATTTGTAAAATTGTAACCACTGTTCAAATCCCATTAAGATACTTGGACACTTTGTGACCCAGATCCCCATTCTCCTCTGAATATGAAAATTAAAATTAAAATGAATTCATGACCTCATGTAAAGGCTCTTCACTATATGAGTAATAATAAATCTCCTGGGCTTGACGGCTTTCCCTTAAAAAATTATAAATCCACATGGGAATTTATTGGCCTTGATTTGCTTCAAGTTTATAAATATTTTTTGTAAAAGAAATCTTTGGATGCCATAATCAATCAAGGTAATATCAAATACATAGCTAAAGCCAGTGACCTAGAGCTGATTACCACTTGGTGGCCTATCACTTTGTTAAATGTATCATATAAGATCCTTGCTAAATCTCTTGCCAACCATCATTGTCTCATCCTTCTTTATATTGTTAGACTAGAGAAAACACAATTTTTTAAAAGTAGATATATTCTTGGATAACCTTGTTGTCTAGGAAGGTACAAAATGGGCTAGGGCTTCATGTCAGAGAACCATTTTCTCAAGTTGGATTTTGAAAAATCCTATGAAAATTGAATTGTCCTTTATCTTAGTTATGCTAAAGGCTCTTGGTCTTGGCTAGTTATTTATCTCAGCAAACCAAACTTTATTGGCAGATGCCTCTACCTACCTCACTATTAATGGTCTCAATCTGAAAATATTTGCGTCCAACACTCCATTTGTCAAGGTTGTCCTCTCAATCTATCTCTTTATGTTCTTTTTGTAGAAGATCTATGATATCTTCTTGCTTCTAAAGTTGAGTGGAGTATTGTTTTGCCTGACCTATCCTCTCAACTCATTGAGGGTCACTTTATTGATGATATTTTCCTCACCCTTGAAGAGCATGAAAAAAAATCTTAGATTCCATGAAGTGTCTAGACATTTTTTGTTTAGCTTTCAGGTCTAGTTTGCAATGGAGAAAAACTTAATGTCTTAGACAAAGCATGATGTCTATGCTTGAGTGGATTCTCCATTACAAGTGGAAATGGATCAATAGAGGAGAACAATTAAAATTTATGGGCATCCCCTTTGTCTTTGATAGTTCTCTTGTAGATCTTTAGAAACTTGTCCTTAACTATGTTGAAAATATGGTTGAGTATTGGGTTAACTAGCCACTCTCCTTAGCAAGGAAATTCCAAGTTTGCACTCAGATCTTAACAACTACCCATGTTTACTATTCTTCCTATTGGACTCCTTCTAAATCCTCCCATGATAAGTTGGCTAAAATTATCAGTGATTTCATCTAGTTTAATACTAAAAAAATGAAGGAATTCTATTGAGCTACTTGGGACATGTGTTGTCTCCCTCATGAATTATTTATATTTTTAGGTAGATCATAACCTTATGTGTTAAATGGGTTGTTAGAGCCATTTAAAGGCAATGAATTTTGGAAGATATTGCTAAGACATTGTATATCCTCTACATCTCCCTATGGCACACCCAGTTTGAAAAATATCTGCCTTCACACCCTTCTTATCACATCACATCAACTCCAATCAAAATTAAAGGACCATTTAGTCTAAAAATCATATGGAATGCTTTTGAGATTGTTAAGCCCCATTTGAGATGGATTGGTGATGGTTTTCCATTGGTCTATCTTTTAATGATCATAATATATGGTGGTCTCCCATTATGACCAATACTAATGTTTTGTTGGTAGACTTGTGTGGGATCAAAACGTTGAGGATCTTCAGGAAAGGAATTCATTCCATTTGATATTTGGTCTTTGCTAGGGATTAGACTCCTTAGCCAAATTTGAAAATAAAATTTCATTTGAATAATGTGGACTTACCTTCTATTCTTTGCATTCAAGAGATAATGCCATATGTTATGTTGCACAAGTTGGGATTGTAACCTCCACACTTATGGTGGAAGGGTCGAGCATGGATTTGTGACACCCATTTTAAAAACTACTCCCCATGACTCCTCTATCAAGTTATGATTCATTTTTCTTCTGCTCTCAGCAAGCTCAATAGGCTATGCAATCTTAATTCCTCCCCTAGGATGTAGCTTGCCAAGCTCAACTGAATTTGGTAGGCTCATCTAGAGCCCAAATTGGCCCACTTCCTCTAGTGTTTGGTCTACCAAGGTCTTTTACTTGGGGAGTGACTCTCCCATATTGGAACCACTCAACCCAAGTGCCCCACCTGCAAGTGTCAAGAGTCCTTCAAACATCTCTTTTAGTCTTGCCTTATAGCCCAGTCTACTTGATAATGGATTCATAGCCTCTTTCAACCTTATCACCTAGATCCTTTCCCTTGGTGTCTTGCCCTTTTGGGGGATTTGGCTAGTTGGGCTGCTATTATTATTTTATTATGGAATTTTTTGGAGTTGTGATTCTTTTCCAATTATGGAAGGCCATAAATAATACTTCATTTAACCATGTTGAATTCTCTTGTTTCTTTTAAATGAATGACAAGGTTACTATAATATCTTTGACCTACATGCAAATTCAAGTTCAAAATGAAAAGGTTGTCTTGGAGGCCTGCCATATATAGAAGTTGTTAGACTACTGAGTGAGTGCTCCCTACACAATGAGCCACGTCCCTCTTGATGGCCGACCCCAAGGTCCATCACCGCCACCTCCCAAAAGGTGTAGAAGTTGTTTCTACAGTCACAATCACTTATCCCCTGACTTCTAATTGGGGGGATGGAGGTTACCGCCACCATGTGAAAAATATGATATAGTGTCCTCCCGAAAGGGTTCTTTTATTGACATTGCTACTTAGACTCAACACACTTATGGATGAGCAATAGATATGACTTTGGATTCCTTTGATGGTTGGCTAGCGTTGGGTCCTCTTTCTGCAGAGCCTTCTACTTGCACTACTCTACCACCCAAAGACAATCATCCACCCCTCCTTCAGATGTTGCGAAGTGTACTTAATTCTCTTTTAATTTACTAATGTAATATAGTTTTGAGTATCTATCTTATCCGACTTCATTTTTTATTGCCTATTTTTTTATACCGTCTTCTAAATGGACGTTTTATTTTCTTATATAAAGTCTAAACCGTAAATTTGAACTGAATATGTTAAAATGTAACCACATGTACTTTTATTATTTGTATAATAAAATTATTGCGTAATTATTTGTGAAATTAAAATGAATGATTATATCACGGTTTCGACCCACATCAAAGAAGGCGTCATGGTTTGATTGGCCTTGACCTTCGAGCTTATTAGCATGGGGGGCATTTTGGGTGCAAAAGAGGACATTTGTATTGGTTTATTTGAAGGAGATCATGGATCGATAATCCACTTGATTGATTGGTCTGCATGCCTGAGGCATCGGGGCAGTTGTCAATGGATCGACGTTCAATTGCTTTTGCATCTACCACCTGCTGAACAACATATTGCTGAAGGCAAAACCACCGGTACTGTAAAAATAATAATATAAAACCCCCTTACTCTCTTCTGCGCTTAGTCAAACTCCAGACCCCTTCGTAGGCCCAAGCTCCTCCCTCAACTTTTCCTAGATCCTCTCCATAATTCGGACTCGGAGAGGCTCAAACCCTCGACCTCGCAGCTCAAAACCAGAGAAGAAAAGCACAATAATATCATTAAAGCAAAGTTTGTCTGCAAAACTAATGAGGGATGGTGAGATGGATTGGGCATTCTCCTTCACACAGATCGCCAGCATGGACAGAGTCTGCAGTCATGATTATTTGCCAGGCATTGGATGGCAAGCATGGCATTTGATACCTAGAATATTTGTTATTCTATCACCCTTTTACAAATACACATGAAATTCTATTTTGGATAATATGTTGTAAGTCAATACATTTTAAGTGATGGGTAAGAGAATTTTGTTTGAAGCTTTCACATCACAGGTCCAATATGTGTATAATCCAACCAATAGTTTTTATAAATATTTAATATAACATTTATCATTCTATTTAATTCAATTATACTAATAGGTATGTATTTCTTAGATCAATCTTTGTTTTTGGTACTTAATCGACAATTCACCTTTTTTTCTAAAGAATGAATATGATCAACGTCTCTTGCTTGCAATGTGTGTCATGTATTGGTGTCTCCCTGTTACAGTGTTGGATATGGTTGTTAGTGGTGTTGTTTCTATTAGAAATGATGTTGACATTCATTAGCTGGTAGATATTTAAATTTTTATGTTAAATATTATTAATTTTATTTTTTTTATAAAATTTTAATGTGCACATAAAGATGTAAAAGTTCACATGATATATTATCAACGTAAACGAACAACATTTATATTTATTCAATATTAATGATAGTATTTTTTAAATTCCAAATAAACAATAATTATATTTTTTAAACACATTTTTATATTTTAAAATATGTATTTTTATAAATAATAATATTAAATTTTGAGTAAGAATATAACTTTGTTTTCATTTAATTAAATTTACCACTTTAATTGAGATTTACCACTTTCTTGGTGTGGAGACTGTCATATTTCAAGTGATTTACCACTTTCTTGATGTGGAGACTGCCATATTTCTATAGTAAACAAATTAATTTATTTTAGCATTTCTACATGTTTCTCCTTTACTATTTTATTGTCTCCTATTACCACTTGAGTATGTAGTGTTGCATTGTGCACTTGCCACCCTCTTTCAAAATAATTAAAATTATAAGCATACATATTTTTTAGATTTTGGTTTTAAACATTTATTTTTATTAATTATGATACATGTTTCTATCAAAAATATAATAAAATTTAGTTTATGTAATGAATGTAAGTTTTACATATTCTTTAAAGTTTAGTTTCAAACATTTATTCTTATTAATTATGATACCATTTTTTTTTTTAAATATAATAAAATTTAGTTTATGTAATGAATGTAAGTTTCAAGTTTCTCTTTTAGATTAAAAAAAAAAGGTCTCCTTGTTTTTATGTTCTCTTCATACAAATAGTTTATTTTTATTTTATTTTTTAACATATCCCATATAAGTGAATACTTAAAAATAATATCTATCATGTTATTAATTTTTTTATTTATGGTTAGTGGATAATATACATAAAATAAAAGTACGTAGATAATCATATATATTTTTAGTCAGAAAAGTTTAAAACTCATAAAAGAAGATAAAGTGGTCATTTTATAATATCAATATTTTTGTGCCCTCCAAAATATAGTTTATACATGTTAGTTTTATTATTACGTTATGTTTAACTTAATGATTTTTGGATAATAATACAATTTTTCACATAGAAAAAGTGACCAAGACATTGGCATAGAAGAATGTACAGAAAAAAATATTTAACCATTTAACAAGTCTTACATTTTTTTTTTATTATGTTCATATCGAATGAAAACCGTCTACATCAAAACAAACATGAAATAGTTTTATGTCAGCAGACCATATCCAAACATGTTTCTTGTTATGTATGCTTTGCTTGGGTGATATCTCATTTTGTAATAAAATATACCTCTTCAAAACATGGCATGTTGGCAAATATGCCTTGTTGTGTGCTATTATTGTTGTCAATAATTGTCTTTTTTTTTATGGTTCTACACTGGCAATGTGAGATTGAATGCAAAAAAATATATATATATTTATTTTCAAACACATATCTTTTTATGTGCATCTTGAAAAAAAAAGAAACTATATAAACATACATGCCGATGTGAATTATAAGAGAATGCCAATAATGTCATTATTGAATGTGCATTATACAAATGCACCTATTTATGTTAGGCATTGTGAAAATCAATCCTCCATCTTATACCTTTCACCGTAGAAACTAGATGCCATTAACATTTAAGGACTACCTTAAGGTATGTATAGCCAAATGAAATGTATTCATTGCCATTTTACTCATTTTTGTGTCACCAACAAAATCTAAAAGGATTTGACCTTGGCTACATCTTCATGTAAAGCCTATGGGCCATCTCGTTGATTTAACTTAGAGTGCAACACATGTGACTATGTAAACTACATGTCATTTTATTGTACACTTTCTTTGAGACACACAATTAAGGGAGTGTAAAAACTAAAGTTTTTAATTAATAAAATTATTTATCTATTTTGAGAGAGTATTATATTTATTTAATTAATAAAATTATTTATACAGTTTAAATTTTGTGTCATAATGAATGCTCAAATAACTTGCATTCCCAATACTTATGCAGAGAAACATTATAATCGATTGATACTTGGATTACGTTGAAGTATATTAACCTGAGATTGAACCCATTGATGAATCCTTATTAATTATTTCATGTCATAATGTGCACTTATATGACATTCATAAATGGTGAATGGAAGATTTATTTAATTGATAAAATCATTGATACATTATAAATTGTGTGTCATAATATGATTACATATATTTTACACTAATGTTTATATATTATTGTTCATAAAAGAAACATAAGTTTGATTAAAAAAGGAAAAACTCTTTAATGTCAGTTAAAAATCCTTTGGGAGTTACATTACCCATTATGATGGAAAAACTTAAAATGGGAATACATATGCAAGAAAAAAAAGATATTATTATCTACATATAATAGAACTTGAAATATATCTATGATTTTGGCAAGATAGATATAAAGAACAACACAATAATAATTGAAATATGTAGTTATACCTCATTCATGTATCTCAATACACCTCCAAGTATGAATGATGTGTCACAAAGTGACAAAGTATAAGATTCCTTGATTGAATGTTATAAATTTTGATTGGCTCAAGACTTGTTGTAACAATGAAAGATGCATGATGGCTTGACAATAGATAATAGACAAGTTGACAACCTTATTTCCAAATTATTTCTATCATGGTTTATGTATGAGGTGTACATGATTATATAAGATGTGGTGAGGAATTTTCAAGGAATTTTAAATTGCTTGGAGAATTCTAGAGAGAAATGTGTGTAGAGTACATGATTATATTAGAGGTGGTGATGAGTTTTCAAGGAATTAAAAATTCTTTGGATAATTTCAAAGAGAAAGGAGTGTAGAGGAGTTTATAGAATGTGGAGAATTTAGTTTATTAGAGTTGACTAATAAAGATTAATTGGTGATTAAATAAAGATTAATAGGTAGATGTATAGAATAGGTTAGTGGGAGTAGGTGGCAAAGAATTTTAAATTATTTAAAAATTATAAAGATTTAATTAGAGATTAAAGAAAATGATAATGATGTAATTAATGAATGCAAATGTTAAATAGGATGAAAAATAAAATTAATATAATGTAAAAAATATGAAGAGAATGATAAAATAATGCCAAATAATTTACAACATAATTTTATTTTATATAATAATATAATCAAATAATTTTATATGTATACATTCATCATATCATCATAAAATGGTTGAAAAAATATATTTTTGTTGATCTATACTCACTTATTTGTTCCCCTTAATTCTTTTGATAAACTTTTAAAAATTCTTTCATTCCTCTCTTAAGCTATACAAAGTTCCTATTTAAAGGAAGAAATGAATATTAAGGTGTGATATCTACATAGATTTTTATCTAAGCCAATATATTATATTAAAACCTACTCTTTGAGTAGTTTAAAGTCGATCAAACCCATGGTGAGGGAAGCTCATTGATATTAGTCTTAGATAATGTGTAAGTGACATTAAACTTTTATGTAATTTAAAATAAAATCTTGAATGAGACTTATTTTATTAAAACCATATCAAGAGGTGTGGTATGTACATAGATTTTTATCAAAGCCAATATATTTTATTAAAACCCTACTTTTTGAGTAGTTTAAAGTTGACCAAACCTGCAGGTGAGGGAAGCTTATTGATATTAGTCTTAGATAATGTGTAGGTGACATTAAACTTCTATGTAATTTAAAACAAAACATTTATAATGAAACCTATTTTATTATAGAGTGATGTTTTTAATCCCATCCAGCCACAATGTATAGACTCATTTGATTATCGTGTTTATGACAAGTAAGATTTCAAGATAAATAACATAAATTATAGTTGAGACAATGTTTTGGCCATAGTCATAACCTCAAGTCTTATTATCTAATTCATTGGATGATAAGAGATATTTAGATATAAATTAATTTGAACCACAAACAAACTTTATAATATCATGTTTTATTGTTTTATAATAAAGTTTTGTTTGATTGCAGGGAATTAGTAGTTTTTTTTTGTAAGCATAATTTTATTAATTTATTTTTTTTTAATATTGCATGAAATTTAACATCTTTAGATTTATATATAATATATTAAGATTGATTTTTTTAATAATTATCTATTTTGTAAGTTTAACAAAGTAATAGGATGTAATTTTTTTCTTCAATGATTATATGGGTTGTTTATGATTCTTTTTAGCCTACCCAAAAATTTAGTCTTTTCAAAAATATTTGTATAACCAAAACTTTATTTTATCATTCTTATGTTGAATTGTATTTGATGGAAAATTTGTTCTATAAATAAATGTTAGTTTTCTTTATTTTTTGTTGGATATTATCATGTGTAAGGATGTATGAATTTTCTTGATGTGTTATGAACTCATGAGAAATATTATTATATGTGTCATTAAAAAAGCATTAAAAAATAATGTTATCTAATATTATACTATTATTTTCAATTCTATTTGAATAGACTCGTTTTATCTCTTGATCCAAGGGTATGAAAAATATTTTGTTAGTTTTATTTGTTAATTTTTAAAATAAAAAAAAGTGTAACATTAATTTGAATTCTTTAGATGGAAAATTTATGTAAATAAGAAGTTATGTTCTATACTAATTTAAATCAATGGCTATGATTAATATAATTAGGATAGAACTTTGATATAGATTTTGAATAATAAGATATGACATTTAAGTATACATTTAAATCTAAATGATTGACAATTGATTCTTCAAATTTGAATAGGGAATGTTCTAAATATGGTAAGTACTAAAGAGATCACAAGACTTAATTTTTATAATTGATTGTGTAATTATGACTATTTTCTAGAAATGAAAAATAAGAATAAACATACATGTGGTTCATTTGGTTCAAGAATTGATCTACTTCCTACATTCGGTCAATTTTATATGATCAAGTTAATATCATAGGTTGATACATACCTACTAGGCAAAATTGACCTATTTGAAAATGCAACACAATGACTATACAGTCACCCATGATTATATTTTCTTATTTTATGTTTGTGATCCTAAATCTTGATAATGTGTGTAGATCCATAAATACCTCCTTTGCCTTAAAACTCTAGATGTGCTTCTAAGGATTAAAATTTACAAAATTGGGAGAGGTGTAATGGTTTGATTTGATACCAATCACCCATGTTTGATTATTGGTCACTGTATATTTATCCAATACTATAAGGATAGAAATCAAGTCACACATTGTTCTCCCACCTAATGTGATTGTTCAATTGTGCTTATTTTCTATGTGAATGTAACTAATGATTTGCTTTGGTACTTGATAATGTTTACTCTAGCCTGGATTTAAATGTTTCAAACTTGACTTATGACTACTTTGAATGAATAATATGCAAATTTGGAAGAATATGGAAAATCTACTCAATATGAAATAGTGTATAGATGAGCTCCAAATAGATACAAAATATATTTGAAATGAGGCATCAAATTATTTGTACATGGATCCATTTCAGTAATTCCTTACACCACTAACACACTAGGATTATAGGATAACCCTAAGGTTGTATTTGATTTTATAAAATAGTGATTGTTAAGAGCAGGATGGTTTCAACTAGTGTATGTCATTACTAACTAGTGATAACAATTGTAATTGGTAGAACTGATCTGTGTACTTGTGGACCACTTTGAGTGTTTAAAGATGTATGTTTAGGATATTGAGTAAGTTTAAAGTAGATAGTGACATTCAAGTTGGTGTATACAAACATAATGAAAGGATTGACTCATATGATAGCATGAAAGTGTGAGAGCTTGGAAAATTTGGACTTTGTTTGGGTGTTCAAGTAATGCATGGTAAATGTGTGTAAAAATTTCCATTCTCAAGTACTGAAGATCAGATTTTAGTATATATAAATGCCTCCATTTTATTCTTGTAATGAAATTTATAGGGTAAAAGGATTAAATATATTTGAGTGTGTATAGCATACTTTCCTTTTGGGAGATGGCTCCAAATGTGTACTTTCACTCCATAGAAATCCTAAAATGAAAATGAAGTAGTCATTGTCCATTTATGAAATATGAAATCTAAAAATTGAAAGAATAGGGGTTAGAGTACACATGTGTGTTGGTACAAATAAGGTTACCTTCTTAGATTTTTGGAGATTATGCTTCCTCATTGAAGCATTCGAGATTTTAGGTAATCATACCCTAAACTTGTGCAACTATGCGGGATCTTGAATTGGGAAGGAAATATGCCCCAAACCTCATATATGTGGGGAAAAGTTCACAATGTATTATCCTAAATAACTATGAAAGGAAATGATAGAGAGAACCATGAAACTAGGTCTAACACCAAAACAAAACACTACACAGATAGATGAGAGAACTAGTTAGGAAATGTTTATTGATAAATGAATCAACCACTATATATAGCTTATAGATTTAATTGTAATGTTTCACTCCATTTTGATCAATTTTTACCATTTAAAAAAATAAATCATGATTGTAAATAAATGAAAAAATTTCATGCCTCCATCATGTACACAAGTTTTTATAAATGTGATATAGCATAACAAATATTTTCCATTCAATTGTAACTATACTATATATGTGCATGAACCAGTATCATGCTATATCCTAAATGTAATATCTAGATGTGTAAATTTGAGATTATGTTATTGTAAATCATTGTACATATGCCCATGCTTATGCACCCAAGTGTGTAGGAATTTGTGCTTGAGTGTCTATAAAGTGAATGCATATGAATAATAGATACCCCTATAATTTGTATCAATATGTGAATTTTTTTCATGTATCTAAAACATTCTAATATCTGAACCATATGAATCTATGAAATCTATGAAACCTATACCCTATTATGTTTTTTTAATCTTGAAGGCTTATGTCTCTAAGACAAGCCCACTATAATTCCCCATTCTGAGATAAGGGATGTATCTTTTAGTCACTCATCTCAAAATAATAATTAATTTCATCATGTCATGTGTAAAAATATCATCACGTAATATCATTTGATTATGTGGAGAATATGTCAGCATAGTAATGTATATAACAATCAAGGAATATATGGAACGTATGTGATGTAGGGAATGTATGTCTCATGTATGGATATGTATATAAATGAAGCATGTAATATAAGTATAACTAAATAAAACTAAATAGTAATAGTACATGATATAAATCATGGCACACCTCAATGTCAACAAACTCAACAAGCTTAAAAAAAATTAAGAGTTAGTTGTCACACATAGGCCAAAGGGCCATATGAAAAGGACATATATATGTCACAAAAATAAAACAAGAAGGCCACATGTAGGATGAAAAAAATGTCATGGACAAAGAAATTTAAAAATGTCACAATACGCAAGCCTAAGGATCACACACGATAGTCAAAAAAAAAAGTAATCTATTATAATAAAGAGTAACAAAATCAATAGACCATATAGGATGAAAAAAATGTCATGGACAAAGAAATTTTAAAATGTCACAATACGCAAGCCTAAGGACCACACACAATAGTCACAAAAAAAAGTAATCTATTATAATAAAGAGTAACAAAATCAATAGACCATAGAAAAAATAATAAGTCTACACCCTTCACTCTCTCACACACACACACATCAATGTCATATCGTATTAAAATGGCATATCACGTATCACTATGTAAGAAATGAGTAACTAGCAAGGCTTGTGTAAGTAATATAGGTGACTCAACATAGTACAAATGTTATAAAAATAAATAACCTATAATATTAAAGCCTATGGAACATGATGCTCCCAATGTAAGCATTAGATAGAAAGAAATAATAAATAACATGTAATATTGAAATTATCCTAAAAAAACCATAGAAAATACTTTATTTAGCAATTGAAGCACATCCACATCTATAGAAAAATTGTCTTCCATACCAGAAACCAGGTCTTCCATAGTAGAGGCTACAAAGGCCCAAAAAAGTTTGTTTTCTATCAAATCCCAAAAGCATTAATTTTGAAACAAAAGTTTGTCATAAAGCTAGTATTCTATATGTAAAATGTAGATCTTCCACAGTAAAATGTGTCTTATATAGCCATAACTCAAAATCTTCCACAACAAAATGTGTCTTCTATAGACATAGCTCATAATCTTGCATAGCCACTACCGAGAAACTTTCACAACCACTGCATAGAGTCTTGTATAGCCACAGTACATATTTTCAAAAACCAATATAAATGGACTACTATGGATTCAAAAGATCCACTAAAAATCATTCATATAACTAATTCTCACATTCTAAATTCTAGATCTTCCACAACATAGTCTATATTTGATAGCCACATCCTAAAGGTTTTCATAATCATTACACAAAATATCCGTCATCCACTATACAAAATCTAGATTAAATATTCAAAATAATTTAGCTTTCAAAAGAGAGTGATTCAAACTCTCTCATATAACCTTCAACTTTAAACCAAGAGCTTGCACAACCAAACGAAGGGCTAACAACTAAGTCTCTTTTTTGTTCACAAATATCAAATTGAATCCTCAATAAGCCACTTAAAACATGTACATATCATTACATATTTCAATAAAAAAAACTTTCAAAACACATATCTCAAATATCTTCTAACAAGTATGAAAAAACTAACAAAACATCAAGAAAATTAAATCTAAAAAATCCAATTTTTAATAATTACTTCCTTGTGAATTCTCTAGATCTGCATTAAACTTCAATCTATCTCATTTAAATCTCAATCTACCTCGGCATGCACAATATTTTACTATATCAAACCAAAGCCCAAAAAATGGTATGAAAATAAAACTTCAGCCATAACATATCCTAAACTCACTCAAGCATCCTAGTCTATGGCAATAACTATGATGTGCAAATAAAGCCAATGTTGGAAAAGATAGAGCATCATAATTTTTAAATAACTAAAATAAAAACAAGCATATTGAAGCTCATAATCAACTCTGAAGAAAAATGGGAAGAAGAAAAAAATTCAAATATAATAATTGCATAAGGAATTAAAAAATAAAGGCATAAAAAATTATGATATGTTAAAGTTAGATATAGTAGATCTAACACTATGAGACCAAAAATCAAGAAAATTTGAATCATTTATACTACTTTCCAAGAGGTTTTGGGCCAAAAACAAGTGGCACATGTAATCGTTAGGGCCATACAAATATTTAGCCTTAGAAAGATGGCACAAGTCAATTAATTGATAATTCTCATAGTGCTAGAAATAATCTTTTGATCATTGTTACTGATTTTTTTATCTCTTAATCTCTAAATTTGTATTATATTACTAACAGGGGGCATGAAGTTCCAAATCCCTATGGGAACATAGCTTCAGTGAAAAATTAAAACAAAAATTGAAATTAAAATAATGACAAAAAAATTTCAATCGCAGTTGAGTTATGGTATTATTTGTCATCCAGTAAAGACGATAAGATTATGTCTATCTGTAACGTTCAAATTGCAATGTATACAGATCATTGAAACAAAATATCACTTTTAAATCAATATCAATCACGGATAAATATATTCAGATCATTAACAGCCACCAGCCACCTAAAACTGAAGGTGCTAAAAAACTATGTCAGTGATTTGACATATCATCTTAGTTGCATCAAAGCTTGATTTTAAATCACATTACAATACACTTCTACTAAGGAAAATATAAAGTATTCAAGAATGAAATAAAAAGTAGCTTGGAAAATAAGGCCATGTTTGGTTCAGAGTCAGAATAGTCCTATAAACAAGTTTGTCTTGAATTCACAACCAAGACTTATGTATTCCTGTAAATTCTCTAACATATCACACAAAATTTAGATTTTTAATACACCAATAAATCCCCTCTATAAGATAATATGCGATATTAATCATTGATTTATTTGTGAGAAACTAGTACCTTGTCTCATAATTTGTTCAACAAAGAATGCATTATAACCTTAAGCTCATTATAAAATCTCTCTTCAGAAAACCTAGATTCATGATTTTGAATAACTCAATAAAATATTAAGCATTACCATTGAAATTATCATAAGAGCATATATTGTATCAATATATTCATGTATGCCTCTCTTATCTAAAAGGATGTCCATCTTTGGTCCTACAGAATCGTGAGCTGGACAAGAAATTGCACATGAATTATGAGATTGTAAACACCAAAACATAACCTAAGAAATTATAGATAATAAGCTAATAAAGTATTATTTCATATGAATTAAGACTTTCATAATGTGTAAAACCAAGCAGACTTGTGCAGGGAAGACAATAAGGAAAACTGATAATCGTTAAACAATTATGACATGACAAAAGGAAAATATACCAATTGGAATTGCATGACTGAAACAAAACTAACTTTTTTGTACAAGGATTCAGGACAAACATAGAAAAGATGACAGTGACATCAACAACAAATATGTAAAGAACATCATTCTTATCTAGTCTCTCCATTGCTTTGTTAAAGAATTCCGTACCTACAATCTCAATTTGGCATGAAATGTTGTTCTCAACATAGAAATTTAGAACTTTTTGTGTTTCCTTCATGCTACCAATGAAACTCCATACTATGCTCCTTCTTGTAAGCGAACAATAAATATATTATTTTCAAATAAATAAGCCCTTTGGAGCACCAAGTAGCTCAGATCCATAAAAGGTGCTAATTTTTCCGTATTAAGAGAGGTGAAACAAAGTGCAGTGGCTCCACAACAACACCAAACATGATATGTTTTCCATTAATTTGTAACAGAGAAAGGTGTGGTTCCAGTGGATGGTTGGATAGAGTGGTATCTAGTATGAAGTCCAAGCTCTTGGCTGCTTCTTGAAAGAGATAAGAATGATTTTAAATAACTAAATGGAAGAACATGGAATGACTTGAAATTTCTCCTCTGGATATTAAAAAAAGTGAAGATTTTATTGCTCCTTAACATACACAAGATTCATTGCAGCAAGTGAAAATAAAATTGCCAACGAATTGGATTTAAATACGCTTCAAAATTCTCCCAAAATTAAATGAAAGTCGCCATGATAATGCCCTTCCAAAACTAACCTACACAAGGCTCAACCCAACATGTTGGTTTGTACTCAAATTAAAAATAGCAATTTCACCCAATTTATATTGCAAAATATTTTAAAAATTTAGGTTTTGTTGATAGCATTAGAAAAATCAAAGCATCCAGTAGAAAGAAACCTAATTTTTTGAAGTGTCATCATTACAACCCATAAAACCTCATCAATAATTAGATAAAGATTACAACTAGCGCGATTTCAGAGATGTTTGTGGAGATTTGAACTCAAAACATTTTTTACATTTTACTTAAACATGAAAAGAAATATAGAGCAGTGTTTTAAAACCATCGGCTTTCAGAACACATTCAATATTATAATAAAATCATTTGCAATTATTTGACAAAAGAGAATAAATTTTCATATTTGCTTACCTTAATTGCAAGAAAAATTTCACTATGCTTGCTCAGAAGTATACAATGGCCTGTGCAGTTGCGAGGAATAGGAAAAGAGCGAGTGATCTGGATAAGCTAGCTGAATAGAATTTGACTTGATAAATATAGGTGTTGCCCACCCTCAGTTCATCCAAAAGGTTTATGTTATTTTGGTTATTATTATTTGTTCAACTCGCTTCAGAATTACTCACAAAAAAATCATCTTAATACAAATCACCACAGTGAATAGTTGGAAAGTGTCTGAAAATAGTAAACTCCTCTCTTACCATTGCCTCACGAGGTTCCCGTTCTTCAAAACAACTGGAAGAGGGCGATGCTCAACACAACTGGGGATGTTGATGTGGGGATTTTAACTGTGCCAGATAAACACTTGGCTTGATTTGCTGAGACAGCTGGCCTGGTATTGCATTTACCTTGATTAATGTGAGGCTATAAATAACATGGAAATTTTGCAGCGAATTAGATTGCAATAGGTTTACTTTCTGTTAAACACCAAATAATAAATTTAGGGAAAGCATTGACATATTTCCAATGAATAAAATAATATAATTTCATTGGCTAATATAAGGAGAATTAATAGGTTGTTAAAGTAAAATGAAATCATTATGTACCTTTTAGGACTAATAAGAGCTTCTCAGACGTTAGAGTTTCTATGATGGAATGATTGATGATGTAGGTGCCTATAGAAAAGATATCTGTATGTTAGTATATAACAAGTTTATGGGTGGTCCATGTCTTCATCACATCATTATTAATTTTAAAATGGGAAAGTACCATAATATTATATACATTATTTAGTTTTTAATGGATTATTATATTAAATATGTATTATTAATTCACAATGAATCAAAAGTGTAAAGAGTTTTATTATAATAAATTATTGTCAGTAATTTATCATTTGTTGATTTTTTCATATTGATTGTATTGGTGGGTGAAAATGAATCCTCCTTAACTTTTCATTATTTTAAATTTAATCCATATTAATGATTTTTAATAAAATGATATATATTTTTTTTCAAATTAATAACTTTATAAATAATATATCATACATGTATTATGTTTTCTTATTATAAATATTATGCATGTTTCAATCTTAAAAAATAAAAAATAAAGTTATAATAAATTGAAATTTTAATTTGAACCATATAATTAAAAATGAATCAATGACAAGGAGAATATTTGATGTTGACAGGTTGCATCCAATCTCCAAGCTCCATGATTTTTCCTCTTACCTACGTATTTTTTTATACCTCATTTTTTTAAGTGATGTATCAAGATGGATCCAAACAAACCTTTACTATTCAATCAGGGTTATACTTCTTGTTGGATTATTGGAATTGATGGCAAGTGAGACAATATCATTTAGATGGAAAACATATAAAGCTTTTGTCATTATAAATTGGGTTCGAAAGCTTAATTAATTAAAAAATACATTTCCTTAGGCATAACAGTAATAAAGCTCGATTGATTATAATATAAAGGAGTGTTTTGGGCAATACAATTTTGGTAACTTACAAAGTATTTTTATTGGGAAGAATTAGAATCCAATAGCCCTTATGTAAAGGGCATGAAGTCCCCTTAAAAATATATATATATGAACAATTTAGTAGAATTGAAAACAAAAACAAATAAAAAAAAGGGAAAATAATAGAAGGAAGAACATGAAAAACTTGATAGATCTTTAAAAAAAATTGTAAAACATTTATTGTGTGATTATCTTGCTATCAATATGTATGTTAATAATTTCTTTCAGATTTTGGAAAGATTATTTTGATACAAATATATTTTTGAGATCAGGTTGCACAGATTTTTTTGGTTAAAACTCTATAAAATGTCAAATAAGTGTTTGATCAACTATTGCACAAAATTCTATAGGGGTAAGGGAAGGTCAGGGAACTCAACTTAGATAGGTATTTTATGTTTAACATGTTTAAAAATGATAACATCTAGGTTTTAATAAGATAACATAACTAGAATGTGATGATTGAACCAAGGTTACTAAAAAATAATAGCACAAAAATGGTCAATGTTGTTGAACTTAAACAAAAAGAAACTCTTGGTTATATTATGGATGCTCTAAAGTTTAACACCATGAGGGGTCATCCAAGTATTGTGAACCTGTGCTTTTGGCTAGGCATAACCAACAAAATAAGTTACAAGAGTAAATTTTCAAAATAATTACAAGTTTTGTTGTGTTCAAGGTAGTCCAAAATAATATCAAGAAGGCATTCGAGAGTAGAGTCAATATCTCGTGGAAGACATTAGGAAGAAATTTTAATGCTTTCTTTGGTGTTATTATTCTTCATAGCTCCATCAAAATCACTTGTAATAAATGTTACAGGACTTGAGGAAGAAGATACTAAATGAAGGCAATGCCACCCGAAAGACGGTGATGGGTTGGATGTAGCACAAACAAAATATGATCTTATCAAAGGAGCAATTAAGTTCCTACTAGAATAGATTTAATGACAATGTGACACTAACATATTCTAGCAAATGCTAGAGCAAAGCTCCTCCCTCCTATGATCTCTTACTGTGGGGTCATCCTTATCCCCTAATATATATTTTTGATTTCACATATTTATGTTAAAAATAAAAGTCAAATTAATTTGGAAAAATGAAATTTAAACTAAAAATAATTGCAATACAAATTTTATTAAGGTAATTTTTATATTTATTTATTACTAGAAAAAACATAAACTTGGCACTAGACCAAAACCAAATAAAACCCTCTTTCATAGTCTATAAAAATGTTTAATAAATACATTCATTTGTGATTCCAAGTTATTGCAAGACCATACCATAGCCAAAAATATTCATTCCCAATTGATATGCACACGTTTTAATTTCTCACTACCTTTTAATGAAATGAAAGATTTTAATGACGTCCATGAGACTGAATAGTCTAAGGGGCCATTGAGTACAGATTCCTTACAACTATAATTTAGGTATAGATAACACGTGGACCATACAAGCACTTTCTTTTTCAGTGGACCAAAGTTACCACCCAAACAATTGTAAGGGGGAAAGAGGTCACATTTGTGTAAGGAATAAATCTTAGTTATGGTGAGTGTCTTTTCAAAGTTTGATACAATGGTGGTGGGCTGCTTTGGTCACCTCTAACTTGACTTTGATTTTTGAGATATATAAATAATAAAAATATTAATTTGTAAAGATATCTTAGAATATATTTATTTATAAAATATAAAGAGATATTAATTTTAAAAAACTTATTTTTGATTTTTCATTTATTAAAATTATTAATTATTTTATTTTTTTGGTAAATTTCTCATTGATTAGTCATAAATTGTATCAATCTAACTTGCCTCTCCCTTTGCCCCCATCTCCTACTACTTGTAGAATGACTCTCGACGTAACCACACTTTAAAAGGTTTATTATAAAGAAGATAAGTGAGGTGTAATCCACACAACCTAAGAAATATAAAAGAAAAAACTAAATCTAAAAAGATTAATTAAGAAGCACCAATAAAATAAAATTAAGTACCTTGAAAAAAATTTAAAAGAGGAGGGCCCCATGTAGTGAGATGATACCTGATGCTCTAGAGAAACATTTATAATACTCAAAGTGGTAACAAAGACTATGATGGGTATGAGGCCATGTGAAACATTGGGTTTATAATGTCTCATGAGTCTACAATATAACTTTGAAGCTGGTGATGGGCCCTCTTCCTAATGTTGGTGTGAGATGGCTAGAAGTTAAAGGTAATTAACATAAAACAATGCCCTGGATGACATGTGTCTATAAAGCCACCAACAAAGGACAAACATTATCTAGAGGAAGTGAGATAAACATCTCTATTCTTCATAAATCATGAGTATCAAATGTGAACTTAGTTTTTCGGGTCTGATCATTTTTAACTACTTTTTTTTATTGGGCATGTATTTATTAGAAATTCAGCTCCATATCTATTAATTACACATAATTCTAACTATATAAGTAAAAGTGATGATTTAGAATAAAAATGTCGTTGATAGGTATTCATGACCCATAAAGATGAGTATAAACAAATTGATTGGCATTGGTTTGTATGGTGATTTCTTTACCAATCTTAGTTAAAATAAAAAAACTATATACCAAGTTGGATTGATGGTTACCCTTCACGAAATCACCTAATTGAAAGATCCATCTTTTATCTTGAACATTTTTTCCATCTTCTATAAGACATGAAGGACTATGTTTGTGGTGAAACATCACTAATTTTATAGCCACCCCTAATTTAATTACCTCTAGAAGCCACTGGTTGGCTTTGAGAAATTGGAAACATGACTATAGTTTGAGGGGTGTAGACTAGTAGTGACTCACCTACTAGGAGGTGGTAATTGGTTGCTTGGGTACCACTGTAGAAACTCATGTGGGTTTATACACAGTGGTTGGGACCATGCTCATTGAGTATGACTATTGATTATTTTTCTTATTGAAAACCTTAGTCCATCCATCAATGAATGTCTGAGCATTTTGGCTCACCTCAAGAGAGGTTTTGGGGGTTGGGGTGGGCCTAGAGTTGGCCATTAGTGGACACTCACATATTTTGCGGTTAGTGACTTGACAACAAAATCAAGAATTGGGAAGATTCATGTAAATCACATGTAATGTGATTTTATTGTTACCAACTTGGACATTAATAATTTCATTGATATCTTTGGAAAGATATATTTCAATATAAACAATTTTTTTAGGTCAGACCATATAGAAATTTTCTAGTTCAAACCCATTGAAGTGCTCTAAGCGTTCGATCAACTAATGCACAAAACTACACAAGGGTAAGGTGAGGCTAGATAACTCATCCCATATTGAGATTTTGAGCTTAGCATGCTCAAATATTATAATGCCTCGACTCTAATGGGAGAACACAATTAAATTGTCCCAAATAAACCAAGGCCTATGAGAAACAATAGCATGACAATCATTAAAGTTGCTGAACTTAAAAAAAATAAACCCTTGGTCATATTTTTAATGCCCTCAAATTTAACAATGTGAGGGGTCATCAAAGTATTTTGAACCTAGGATTTTAGGGTGCTTTTGGTGAGGACATGGCCAAAAAAGTAAGCTATAAAAGTAAAATATTCAATATAATTACAAGCTCTATCAAATTTAGGGTAGTCCAAAACAAAATCAAGAAGGCCTTCAAGGGTAAATCAATATATGGTGGAAGACTTTGGAGAAAAAACTTCCATACTCACTTCAACACCATTCTTCTTCACATTTCTATTGGAAGCACCTATAGCAAATGTTGCAGGGCCTAAAGAAGAAGACATTAAAAAAATACTATGCTATCCAAAAGGAGGTGATAAGTTGGGTGTATGTAATTATTACAAGATCTTATAAAAGGAAATACCAAATCGCTACTAAAAAAGATTAATGATAATGTGACATTAATACATACTAACAAACCCTAACATAAATCCTCCTTCCTACAATCTCCTATAATATTAAACTCAACATTATCCCTTGGTATATAGTTTATATTTCCCACGTTGAAAGTAAAAGGAAAGACTAATTTGAAAAAATAAGTTAAAATATATTAAAAACATAGTTAATATTAATAAAATATATTGGATATGTATTTAAGTTAAAAGGAAAGTCAAATTATTTTTAAAACATAATTTAAAATTATTAAAAATCAAATTGATTTAAATAATATATATTAGTATGTGTTTAATAAATTAAGATGATTAAAATAATGTATATTGAATATGTGTTTAAGTTAAAGTGAAAGTCAAATTAATTTTCACAAATAATTTAAAATGCACTAAAATTAACTTGATCTTTGATAATTTTTAGTGAATATTTAGTTATAAAATGGGAGATAAGTTATAATAGAAGATAGATTAATCTTAATAATATATATTGAACATTTGGTAGTTGTAATTATAATATAAATAATTATATTTTTATTTGATGTAAGTTTTATAACTACAATAAGGCCCTGCATATAGCATGACGAATTTCTTTTTGTAGAAGTTTTTTTTAAGATAGATAGTAAAAAGATGGTTTAGGGGACTTTGTTCTTGAGGATGATGATTGAATGATTACGATTTATTTATTATAATTTTTATTTTATTTTATTAATTATATATTTTTTAATTTATTATTGTTCTCGATCATGTAATTAAGTACGTTAAATTTTGTAAGTGATTTTTTGAGTAAACTTTTTTTTAATGATATCATTTAAAAATAAATGTAAAATAATATTTAATATTTCATTAAAAAATTTAAAATAATTACATGTCAAATTTTATTAAACTATTTTTTGTATTTGTTTGTTATTAAAAAAATTAAAATTTGAATAGTAGACACTCTCTTTCATATTTTATAAAAATGTTTAATAAAGACATGCATTTGTAAGCTTCATGTTTGAGCTCCCATTTAATGAAGTATTTGTTTTCCATAACTTACATTTTTTATGGGTTTATATAATAATCGGTTATAATATTTCATTATTTACAATCAGGTTTGGAGTTTTATTTTAATAATTATCAAGTTATCTTATGTTTCAATCATCAGCATTTGCTATAACTAAATTTCTAATTTAGGTTAATTATTATTATTATTATTATTATTATTATTATTATTATTATTATTATTATTATTAAAAAAAAGAAGAAGAGAAGAAGAAGAAGAAATATATCTATATATTATTAGAATATATAATAAAAAATAATCCATAAAAAATACATGGTATGGAAGCACGCCTCGAGTCAATCTAGGCCAAGCTTAGGAACAAGCTACAATATAAACAAAAAAAATGCTAGGCCCTACCTAGGAGCGAGCCATCATAACATTATAAATAAAAAAAGAAACATTAAGATACCAAAGCAAGGTCGAAAGGCAGAGGAACCATATCATCCAGAACCCAACTTGAGTTAGACAAGTCATTGCCATCTGGATTTGGCTCCTAACCAGAACCTTGAGTAGTGTTTGTATCATATTCCTAGTATTGAGTAGGAGAAATGGCAAGAGAGATCTTGGGGAACTTATCCATCATGTCTGTTCGACATCCAGATGGGACCCCCAAAGCATTTGGACATAGAGGAGGAGGAAGGACACCCCAACCATCTTGCCTAGCAAGGGAAGGAAGCGAGGGCTGCCACCCTCATTGTTGTCCAAGAGGAGACATACACCAATATGGATTGCCATTATAAGAGCAGCACCGAGATCGGCTACATCAGTGACCACCTCAGGGAGGAGGACTAGCATTTCTTCCATCAATTTTGTTATCCATGGGTGAAGAAGGAGGAATCCACGCCATATCACAAGGAACATCTCCTTAATGAGTGAGGCCCTGAAGATGGCCAAGTTCTATGGAAACTTTATTTTTATGCACTTGAATCTGCAAAAGCACATTGGAAATAATGGAAGATTTGATGAAAGCAAAAAAATTAAAATCTAAAGAAACATTGATAAACACTACATTATTTCTTTCTTTTCATAACCAAAACAGAATCTCCACTATAAAAGTATGCTAGACTTGGGTGTATTTATAAGGTAAGGTAGGTTTATCTCCAAGAAGTATATGTTGTCACTAAAAGAAATCAGGCTGGAAAGGCTTAAAAAGGTCATGAATCTATACCCAGACCTGTTGGGCTTTAGAGTAGTGCCAAAAAAGATAAGGGAACATTTACAAATGGCCACAAAAAGGGCATTTGAGAAGGGAAATTCCTAAATGCATAATTCGTCTGCCTATAAGTAGGCCCTGATGCAAAACACACCAAGCAAAGTGAGATAACTTAGGCTCCAAATAAGCCTCCCAGATAATATGAAAATGGAAGCACCATGTACGAATTGAAGAATGAAGACTCGAACAAGAGTTAAACTTGTCCACCATATGCATGTGGGGAGTAATCCACCCATAGCCAAGTCAAGGAGTGTAATTATGAAATGGAGTTTCAACATACTACTTCCAGTCCTTCCACCAAGGATGAGTGGAAGTAACATAGATTTTGTGAAGCATTGAAGGTGGAACAACATTAAGGATTTATTCATAAGATTCTCTATCAACGTTGGCTAACTTGAATTTGGTTTTCACCTCCTCCCAAGATAGTTAAGATCAAGATTGCTTATAAAAGATGTCTTGGACAGTATGAATGTCTCTATGAAACAACTTGAGAGCATTGATCTAGGGAACCTCAACTAAAGGGACTTCTTTGGAATTGATAACGAGTGACCACCATAGCGAATGCAAGTTAATAGACAACCCATCTCGGAACCTTGAGCCATTTAAAATAAGTCATGGTTTGATCTTCTCCCATACTTTCCAGATACTTTTAGCCACAAAGGACCCTGTAATTTGAATAAGGGTTTTGATGATGAGCAGATTGGAGAAGCCAAGTCCTTTTCAAACTTTTTTACCTTTGAGAAGGCTTGAAGATATGTAGTCCCGAAACAATACCTTCCAAACTTCCTTACCTTCAATAGCTTGCACAATCCATTTGACGCATAAGACAACTCTTTAATAATCCATATCGATGAACTCCATAACCTACACTCTTCTTAGTAAAATTCAATTACAATGAAAAAGACCTATAAACACATAAATTTTGAATCATTAAGTTTTACCTGATAAATATTCAACTAATTTATACTCATATTACCCACCACACCCTCACATTGCCCACATTATAGTTCTCTGAATTATTGAAAGCCAATCCCCAAAAATATTCATTCCCAATTAACATGCACATATCTTAATGGTATTATTCTTCATAAACCCACCCTTTAAACTTGAAATTCCTCATTGCCTTAGTACAAATTCGTGACAGCTATAAGTTAGGTTTAGACGACACGTCGATCACACAAGCACTTCCTTTTTTTCAGCGGGGCGGGGGAGGCTCTGGGGGAGGGGACCAGACTAGACAACCGACAATTGCAAGGAGAAAGAGAATGCAAAGGACATGAGAGGTCACATTTGTGTAAGGAATCAATCAATCCTCGCCAACATGTCTTTATAGTCCTTTCAGATGAGTATCTTTTCAAAGTTGTTATTCATGTGGATACAAATTATAATGGAAAGAAATATGATATAATGGTGATGGCCTCCAAACTTTGATTCTTGAGATATATAAATAGTTAAAAAAATAGAATTAATATAAATATATGAAATATATTTATTAGAAATTTTTGAGAGATAATTTTAAGATTTTTATTTTAGATTATTTATTAAAATTTATTTTTTATTTTTTATAATTTTTTTTATGGATTGAGTATAAATTGTGTCAATTAAATTATATTAATATGTTGAATTTAAAAAATATATTTTTGAAAAATAATATCTTAATTTCTGAAAAATCGTTTTAAAAAAAAATTGGTTTTTTAAATTATAAACCTTAGATTCTAGTATTTAATTGTGAATACATACACATTTTCCAATAATTTTATGAACTTAGATATATAATTGATCTTGTCTATTTATTGTGACATTACAATAAAATTTGTTGAGACCCACTAAATCAAATAATCAAATATATTTCTCATATACTTAACCATCTTATTTAAAACTTCAAAAATATTATTTCCTAATCATCTTTATAAACTAATTTAATTAAATTCTAACAGAAAATAATCACAAAACAGTAATAAATGCCAACATTAAAATTGAAAGAAAATGATACATATCATCATATACAAAATCACCATTAATATTGTTTATAATATGAAGATCAATAAAAAAAATTAATAATGTACTAAAAAAATTTCATTAAAGGACTTGCACAATAACTTATCTATATAAGACTATGTGACTTTAGTGGTACCCTCTAATAATAAATGAGGGCCAAGTAAATCCTTTTACCAATTGAAGGCTTAAAAAATATCGATTTGTTACCAATAGTTAAGAAGACTTAAAATTACTAGAGAAATAATATCTTCAATAATCTTCTTTTTAATAGTATTATTAATAATTTGTTTAGCAACTAAGTGATTGAGAAGGTAAGCAATGGCCAAATGATCATGATATTTTTCATAACAATATTACGATGTTTCATAATTTATGTTATCATATACTGTTTTAATTTTTAATTAGCAAGTAGAGAGTTTCAATGAGAATTCAAAGCATAATATAATTGTCACTTAGCTAATCGATTCAAGTATCACAAGAACAATAATAACACAAACCTTTTAAATAAAATGAGACAAACATGTTTCTTTGTTTATTTATAATCATCAAACCGTTTTTGAACCTTAACGCAATATAACTTTAGGTCAAGATTATCTAGTTATGAGTGTGATGGTTGATATTAACTTGATACAATTTAAACATGAAACCAATGTATGCTTAAATCAGTGTTTATACAAAAAGAAAAGTGCAATTACTAAATTAGAAGACATCACACCTTGACTCACAAAAATGCCACTACAATACGAATTTAAGCAGTGCCTTAAACAAAATTTAAGGCAAAGTAGGTTATGCTATAATAAAATGGGGCCATTCATGGCTTGCTCATTTACTAAGATATCCGGATTAGAAGGGAAAGGATAAACATAATTATATTAAACAACAGTGCCAATCACTCATAGTCTCTTAGATTGAGGATGATGTGCATCTTACACTCGTTTCCTACCCAATTTAGACATAGACAATAATTCAAGATTACTATTCATCTATATAATCAAAACAAATATGCCAACCACATCTCATTAAGTTTCATAATGAAAGACATTTAGACTTCTACAATTAGCTAAAAGGAAAAAGTCAATTTTTACCACAACTTCATATTCTAGTACCACTAACAACTCATTATAACATCAACATAATACATGACATTTCTATAGTTGATAATAAGAAATAATAGTAATGACCCAAGGTCATATAACATAGTGAAGTAAGATGTTATAGTTTCTTCCAGCAATGTAGATAACATTGGTATAACTATGGAGTAAAACATAGATTAATCAATTTCATAAGACCATGAACTTCAATACACTTTGGAGGATATCAATTAAGTCTAAAGAATTAGAATATTGAAGCATATAATTTATATTTTTGAGTGTATGATATAACAATTATAAATCATGGCTTAGGTGAGTAAGAATATGAATGTCACATCCTAAATCAAGTGTTTTTAAATATAATTAAGAATGAGCATAGAACTCATTCTTCCATAAAAATTCAAAATAGAATATAACTCAAAAACTACATTAGCATGATGCCATTAGAAAACATTAGGTTTGAAATTACCTTGTAATACCAAGATTAATGCAAATTGTAATGCTACCAAGATTTATAACTCAATAAATCAGAAAAAAAAAATGATCCTATCTAATTTTGAACAAATAAAGAAACATTAACATGATTTAATATCAAAACTATAATTGCAAATTACAAATCAATATCAATAATATCCATGATAGTTATCCATGCATATTGTATCATAATACAATCAACAAGTAGAGGAGCTTATATTCTATAGCCAAATTGATTGTTAATACATAAGCTTTAAAAAGGATTCCATCATAATATAATCATTAAAAATATGACTTAGGAAGAACCAACATCAACCTAGGTGCCTCATAGGTTATTGACACTATTATAAAATATCCTAAAACCTTTTTTGCATGTCAAAGAAAACCAACCATCTGATATACACTCCTGTAATCAATCTTTGTGTACAAACAATGAAAAAAATGTGAAAGTTGAGCCCATCCATCCAATCGTATCCCTACCCACCCCATCCATCAGTCTGTGTTTATAAGAATCCCCTAAATGAGAACCCAAAATTATAAAATCAAATGATAACAAGGTTCAAGAATGAGATCTTATGTCCACCATAGTTAGGGTTTTACATCAAGTTAATAAAATAACAACATTTGGTCTAACAACACATAAAACACAAAGCAATAGTCAAATTAACATAAGATGTTTTCATGATTACATTCCAATTTCTCTTTCATCTATAAGCCATATGAGGGAGAGATAAACCTATAAACCTTTCACATAAGGGCTTCACAATAAGTAATGCCATATCCACAATAGCCTTGCTCAAATCTAGGTGCATTACTAATTAAAACACTAAGAAAACACTCAATTGTGGAGTTTTGAGGAACAAATGTGATTTATTTAAGGGTTAAACAGATCCATAAGGTTATATCATCCCTTGTAGGTTTCCTCCATGAAATCCCCACACAAGTTAGGGTCTTCAAATTTAACTAAAAGTAGTATCTAAAAATTCACCCAAAAGAAAGATTTGAGACAAGGGAATAAAAATACAATTTACTTCTAAAAATACAAATTCAACAACTTATTTGTCTCTTTCTTTTGTTTTTTATTTTTCACTATCCCACCACCATGTTCCTTTCTCTCTTAGTGTATTTTTGCTTTTGAAACTTTCTTAGACTGCCATAAAACCTCATACCAAAGTCTATGGCTACCAATAACATTAATGCCTATGGAGTGAGGTTTCCAAAAATAACTATACTAACCACCATTGGGTTCTAAGTATATTGATCTCCTTAATACTCTTCATAAATATAAAATTGCTTTGTCAAATCAATCTCAATTGGTTACATTCATATTTATGCTTGGTTTCCATATATTACAATTTAAATGATTTCTAAAAGTTTAGACTATTGTGATTAACATTATTCTCAAAATATGGTAAATATTCATGATAATCATCATAAGATATATAAAATGAGGCATTATGATCATTTGAATCACGTATAGGGTGTTGGGATACCTATGAATGTAGAGATAGTAAAGTGTGACTAAGACACCATTTGAGTAACTATTCTTATGAATAATTTCTCATATACATTGATTCAATTTAAGCTCTTTTGATTTCTTAAAAGTTTAAAATGTGGAAAAAACACCCTTGGTGAGGAATATTTATGAAAAATTACATTATCCATTCTTGGCTTAGCTATAAATCTTGGTATTTCCTTTGGTGTTTATTTTCATATAACTACCCAATTGTTTTCTTTTAAAAAACTAATATTTTTTCTAATTGTAATAAATTTAATATTATGTCCATATTTTAAACATTGATGTACAATGAAATTAATTTCTTTCATTTCATGTATCCATGATCTATTAAGTAAAATATTATATAATCAATTATTGGGTACCATATTAAATAGACTTTACATTTTATTTGGACCCCCTATAACATGAAAGATAATATATCTAAAGGGATCTCTACCAATACAATAATATACTATAATACACTATTATATGAAGTTCATCTTACATCATAAATTGGATCAATTTCACGTCATTTCACAACTATGTTTTTTAATGATCGAAAGAAATTATGACATAAAAATGATGTAAATGTGGCACAAAATAGTGATGTAAATTGTATCACATTTGCACCAAGTTTGTGTCACATTTTTTGGTGTCAATCTGTGTCAAAATCCTCTATAACCCCTTGAAAATGTCATTTTTAATACCTAAGTGTCATTTTTAGTGTTAGAGAGGAGAAAGAGAGAAAGAGTGTGAAGGAAAAGACTAACAGCGTGTCATTTTTGGTGGAAAGGAAGGTATGTTTATTGTTTCCTTTTTATTTTTTCAATACAAAAATTACCATATGACTAATTTAGAAGATATAATACATATCTATTTGTAATATATGTTATTAAGTACAAATTAGGGTAAATAAGTGAATTATGAGAATTATATTAATTAATGAAAGCCATGGTAAAATAAGGGAAAATAGATTTAAATATTAAAAATGAGTGTAATTGTAGACAATTGGATAAAATTAGGATCATTAATGAAAAAATTGTGGCATGTTCCAAAAATAAAATAAATTAGTGAAAATGTCAAGAAAATAGAAAATTGTAAAAAAATATGAAATGGGGAGTTTAGAGTAAAAATAGGCCAAATTTACAAATTAAGTAGAATTAATGACAAATAGGGGAATTTACATAAATTAGGGTAAATACATAAATGTATACACAAAATTAACATTTAAGCTAAAATAGTGCATTTGTGACCACCTTCTTGAAACACTTAGCTCATGACTTATTCTAGGGTCCCTTGACCACTTTCATTCACTTTCTGCGTGATGAATCATTCTTCAAGAAACCCAAATAACTTTAGAATGTCCCTATGCAAACTGATTAGCAGTTTAAACTCATTTTTAGGCTGAACCACACCTTCAACTAAAAATTTCCCCTTTAGGGAAATACTTCCCTATTGGGACAATAACACACCCCACTATCATCCACTTCTTCCAGCATTTTCATCCCACCAATGAACAACTTTTTCTAAAATTCAAATTTTTTGAAAGGGTCATCTTGTATGTTTAGCAAGCCCCATCCAAATAAACTCAAAAAATATGACTATAAAGTCACATTTCAAACTATTTTGTACACAAGAGGTTTCTACACTATAAGGCATAAAAATTCATAAAATTCCTTATTTATCCTAATTCTAGAATTACATACAACCCTAGTATCCCTAAGCTAAAGTCATAATACACCTCAAAGGTCATAAGTCACAGTTAAAACACTTAATCACACTAGGATTTGACCAGTATCTAATATTTTTCACCAGTGTTTCACACACACCACCATAGCATGGGAGAACTAAATAGAGTTTGATACCTCTTTGGAGTATTGGTATGTAGACCACACTCAACATAGGGGGTGTTTAAGTCAAGCACAACTTCAACCATTAACCCATTTTTACTTTGTGATTTATTTTAATCTTGTTTATAGAACTAGGGTTTCAAGTGGAAAAGCATTTACATAGTGGTCCTTGTAATGAATCATAAGCTCCTACACAGTCCACAAAATAAATAAGTGAAGAAAAACATGACCCAAAAATATCATAACCTTATCACCTATTGGACACCAACACTCCCTAGGGATAAGAATACACCCCACTATTGTCCATTTACAATGCTATTATCTAGGAACCCTACTAGCTCTTATTCCTAGTCCACACAAAGTCAACATAGTTAGCATGTCAGTCTCAAATCTAGAAATAGTCTCCATCTAGTTTTCTATAAAATTTTATATTTATCTCTTGTACTTTCCATATTTATTATATTTATATATTTAGTAAGTTCTAAATCAATTTTTGGCTTTTATTACAAATCTATATTAGTCTGATTTTGCATAGAAGTTTGTCATATTTAGGTAAATCTATTTCATAGTTTTCCAAAATAGGGTAAAACATATTAGTGAACCTGATTATTATTGAACATTACAAAAACCCTAGCTTTCCATTAGGGGTTTACTTTTTTTTTTTAGCATTTCTATTAGGGTTCTTAGATTCCTGATTTTCTTTTCTATATTTCCATATTCATCATTATTATCATGATTGAATCTATTTAACACTTCCCAGTTTAAAGCTTATTGGTCCTCTCTACTTGTTCCTTGCCTATGACTTATATAATATTTATCATGTATGTAAACCCATAGATATATAATTTATAGTCAAATATCACATCATACTTCAGTCAAGCATTTAATAAAGAGTAGTTATCTAGTGATTATTATTGTATCTAGCTCAATTTGAATTGCCACCTATTACTAATAAACATTAGAGGTGTTGGATGGTTCCATTTAATCCTATTATCCCTAGACCTCAAAGCTATATTATCTCATATACAACCTCTATTATTGACCCTAGGCTTGTAGTAGACCCTAATGTTTGAGTTTTTGTTACTAGAATAGGTCAAATGCCTCCTTAACTGAGATAAAAGGAGCAAATTCCTCCTTGTCTCTAACCTAATCCAATAGATCTATTTAATTAGTCCATTGCTTAATAGTTAATAAATACACCATAAAATATATTTATTATTGGATTGATTCTATTTTCAAAGATATTTTATATCAGCATTGAATCAGACATTTTTGCCTCATAACATAGAGCCTCCATACTTTGTATTTATTTTGAACACATTAAAATATGTAGAGGATGTTATCTCTTTTACCAAAAAAAATTTTACCTCAAAATCCACTATTTATTAGAATTTAAATTTGTTCATAAAGTTCAAATCAAAAGTACAACACTTAAAAGGGTTCTAATTGACAATGGATCATGATTGAACATTTATAATAATACATTCTTACAAACAAAGGTTATTAACATGTCTACTCTTCAAAATTATTTAATAACATAAAAGGATTTGATGTACCTCACTAATCATTGGATTATATCATGTTAGATATTATAGTGGGGCCCAAAACTATATCTATATAGTTCCAAGTAATGTCTAATACAATCTACTATTAGGTAGACCAATGATACATTCCATAGAGGTTGTACCCTCTACCGTACATAGATGTTTCAATTTTTTATACAATGGATGTTTATATGCATGTCAAGATGATAAGAATTTTTTTTGATATTATAAAGTTACAAAATGTACCACTGAGAGTCCATCACATTTAGCAACACCTTAATCCACTATCATGCCACAACCACGTATTATTACTATATAAAAAATGCATACAAATGTGGTGGGTGAGTTTAACATAGATGATCAAAATTAACATCCTAATGATAGCTATGAACCATAAATTTCACCTACCAAGGTGGACCACAAGGAACATACACAGAATCTACCTTTATTAGTAAATTCCAAATATCAAAATTTTATTTCCATAAAGGATGTCGATGATAATCTAAAAGCTAGTTCTAATGATGATAAAAATATAATACCAATTAACATTGATGAATGTTTATGTGGTTTAAAATTTACATTGATTAGCCTAGAGGAATATAGAGATGATTCAATGTCCATCATTCTTATACATATCAACAAAGAGAAACCAACCACCATAGATATTGATAAAGGAAAGGACATTTTTTTCAATTTAAATTCAACACAACACACTATTTCAAATAATAACCATGGAATAATTTCTTTTTCAAATCCAATATTTACAAATAATAAGAGGCATAATACATAAACAATACATTAGATATATTAAATAATTTTATATATGTGGATTCAGTTAATAATTTTTAGCTCATGGATATAGAACCAGACATTACAATACATGCCAATAGTTCTTAGTATAGATTATAAATATTAGAGAGGTTAACCAATTAATTAGTGAGATTAAATAAATTTAACTTGAATAATTAGCATCTCAAGCCTAATCCCTGGGTTGAGCTATGTGGAAAACAAGCAATAAATGTACATTAGAAGACCAAAACAATGTTTATACCTTAAAATATTTACTTGAGAATCAATTTGAAGAGGTTTAGCTCAGCTTGTGGGCTATGGATTCTTTTTAAATGCTTGATTCCATGTATGTTAAGTACCTTTCCTTGTCTACACTTGATTCTTGGCTTGGATTGGCATGAGAATTGATTGAAACTCCTTGTATAATTTGATAGAGTAAGTTTGCATGAAGAAACTTGTTTATAATGTCCAAAGGCAATTGTATTTATAAACTTTTTGAAAGTTTGTGAACCATTGATTTGAGATCAAGATCAATGGTGGAGGATGAGTCCTCAAACTCATGATCACATACATGGAGTGTATAAAATATGCCATTTAAGGCCTTTTTAGAGTGTGGAAGGCATGTTGGAAGAGAAGTGCAGTCAATGATCCTCTTGGAGTATGTAAGAGAGGTGTAAGAGGAATAGTATGTAAGAGGGGTGTAAGATCTTGCTTTCACTCCTCTTTCTAATTAACTTTCTTAAGTGACATCACTTACATGAGGCAATAATTCACTTTTGATTTTAGGAAAATGGATAATTCTAAATTCATGGAATTTTCCATTAGAGGAATGATTAGGATAATTAATCAAGGTGATTAATTAATAATTAAAATAATGGTAACCTTTTTAATGTTTATGTGTAAATCAATTATTCACTTAATTGTCATGTGAAGACATTTGCAAAGGATTGAATTAATTAGGGATGTGCTAGGTAAGATTAAGGATGTATCATTATGATTTTGGGTTAAAATAGAATTTACATGGGTAAATTAGGTGAATCAAAAATTTATAGTTAAATTTTCATGCAATTATATAAAATCACTCATGATTGTAGTTTAGACACGGAAGTGATTAGAATGAAGTGTCTATATTTTTACCCTATTTGAGAAGGCATTGTGAGACACAAGGCACAATAATTTATTTTTAAAGAATGAGAAAGTTGTTAAGAATAAATTTGATAATGCTTTAATAATGATGTCTTCACTCTTCTCTTTTTAAAATTATGAGTTGGTAAACTCAGGTTGATGCCCCAAAGGTCACTTGATTATCTCTAGATGCCCCCTCAAGGGAATGGGTGGCAAATAATTTAAAGTGGATGTGCCCTCAAAATGAATTAAAATCCCTATCCATAGGCAAAATAGGTTGATAAAAAAAAAAGGAATGTTGAATAAAATGGTACAAAAAATGGTTAAAAGAGACAAAAATGGTCTAATATGATTTTGTGTAGTGTAGGTGTGATACACTTGGGCACTTGATATGGATATTTGATCATGGTTGATAAAATTTTGACTTTTGTATAGGATCATTTGTTGATATATATCATGAGTTGCATATATATTAATCATGGGTTTTTTGTGATTTGGCTCTAGGATAGTAGACAATTAGAGATTTTGTTGCAACATTGATTTTGAGACTTCTAGATTTTTATTTGTGATGTAGCACCTAAAAATATGTTCCATGATATAAAACACCATGATTTTTAGGCTGTAATGTGCGTAAGGACTAACCCTGATCTAATAGATAATTGTCAACAATGCACCAATGATAAAAAATACCATAATGATAATGTTGGCATATGCCACCGTATGGATTCAAGTACAAGTACATGATAGGAAGAACCATGATGATGACCCCAATGGGATAATGGATGAATTCAAGGTGACAATAAAAAAATGAAAAACATAAGAAAGAAAAGAAGAAAGTAAGCATAAATTAAAAAAAGAAATAGAAAGAATCTTGTTGCTTAGTACGAAAATCAAAGAAATGTACTAACAACAATAAAAAATAATCAACATTAACAAAAACAAAAACACACCAAAAAATAATTAATTAGTGAATCATTTTGTGCATGTTTTAAAGTAAGGCATTACTATTGGAAACTTTGCCCCTAAGCTCTAGAGGGAAACTGACAGGTCAAGATGGCAAGATGGATGGAAAGGGGGAATATAAGAAAATGGAAGGGGTGCTTGAGTTATCTATAAATTCTCTATGCAAGTGGATGTTTCTTACATAGTATAATGTTATTCAAGCTGAATGTAGTTCTCACAGGGATATGGGGAAGATGAAAAATGATGACAAGTAAGATATTTGATCAAAAAGGAAGAATATGAAAGGTACACTCATAAAAAAATGAAAGCATTTAGATAAATCAAGAAAAATGGAATGGTAATAAGGTCAGTTGAACTAACTTGAGATGCCCTCTGCATCTAAGTGATGCCTACATGGTTCGTGTGGACATCAAATTGGTGTATTACTCCTAGACTTAAGAGTGTAAATTAAGGAATGGCAATGGTCAATTAGAAATGATCATGATTAGATAAGGGGTTTTATGCCATCCATAACATAGCCAAAGTCCACTAGTGAATAGGATGACAAAACAAGTAAATATTTTGTCTTTATATCTCTCGTAGATATTTTTAAGCCCTTTTTTGATACTTTTGAATTTTTAGGTTGTTTTGGGGATTTTCAAAATTTTAGGGTTTTTTAGGTTTTGAATGTTTTTGATTTTTTTTGCATCTCAACTCAATGGAGGATTATGAAATGCATGATGTTTTAACTTGCAAAACAGTGAGAGTATGGCTTAAGTTACTCATAAAATTGTAAGACCATGGTTTAAAGTGCTCACAAAATGGCAAGAATGTGGAAAAGGGGTGACTGAGCTAACCTCAAAAACTAAGTGCTGCCTACATAGTCCAAATAGACCTCAGGTCAATGTAGTTCATCCTATAGTGAGAGATATTAATAATCAACAAGGTGAAAATTGGAAAATGGAAAAATGGTATTAATAATGAATGATAATGAGGGAAAGGACTAAGATTCTCCAAGGACCATGTCATGTGAGAACTAAATGTGTCTAGTCATTAAAAATTCATGCTAATAATAAGTCAAAAAATTTCCCAAATAGGTCTCAGTATACCTTCAAATTCCATCACAAGGTAAAGATGACAACACTAATGGTCACAATAAGATGGGATGGGATGAATAGGATTGAATGGCTAAAATGGATTGAAATGGACAAGATGGTTTGAATAATGGTTTATAATGTGGATAGGATTGCCCCTGAGTGTCAAGGTGCTTGTAGACAACATATTATTTACACATGATGCCAAAAACCTAGTTTTCATCATGATACTTGCATAAGGTGCCACAAGCATAGTTTTCACTATTAGATGAATTATTTTTCTCTCTTTTGAGTGTTTTATATTTTAATTAATTTTATTGATTTATTTTAATCATCCCAACTCAATGGAGGATCATGAGATGCATAATTTGAACCCTTTTTTGTCTAACCAATACCTACTCAAAATGGTTGCTATGTCAGGGTATTGTTGTTGCTGTGAATTATATCACTATTGTTGTCATGATCTTTATTGGTTGGTGATTATGCTTCCTCCAAACCTCTAAACAAGGTGTCTTTATAACCTCTTTGAAAAAGAGTGCTGCCAAGAAGGGTAAATAATGGCATGAATGGGATAAATGATCTAAATTGATAATGTAATATGGGTCTTAAATAGATAATAATTTAATAATGAAATATATAATGTTTAGGGGAGAAATGAAGGTTGGAATTTTTAGTCACACACATTTTTGTTACTTCCAAATTTGACTTGATTCTAGTTGTGCCAGGGCCAAAATTGATTTTAATAACTTTTTCATCAAGAAATGAGGAACTAATTGGCTGAGCTATTGGTGTCTTGAAGAGGTTTTCACCAAAAAAATCTTCTTGATTATTCTAACTTAGATTTCCCAATAGTGCCTTGAATAAGGTTTCATTAAGGGATGTTGATAATTCATTTTGATTTTCCCTTAGTGACTTAAGCAAGGTTTCACTAAAGGATTTTGAGTTTTTATCATGATTATCATCTAGCACCTCAAACAAGGTTTCATTAGAAGATGCTGAATTTATAATATTATTGTGCCTTAGTGCCTCAAACAAGGTTTCACTAGGAGATTGTTCTTATACATGAATGTTGTCTTAGATCCCTAAAACTTTGACCACTAATATGTCATCATGGAAAGAGTTCAATAGTGTGTGATTCTATTGATCCTAATCGATGTTTATGGGAAATTAGATGTCAATAAAACATGACTAGATTGGTTAATGGTAAAATCATGCGTAATATAAATGGAAGGGTAAAAGATAGCACAATCCTCATAGAGGCTATTAAGAGAACTTGTGTTAATGTTTAAGGAAGTGTCCTTAAAAACTATGGAAGGATAAAAAATGTTTTCAATTAGAACTAGCAGGTGTTTGTATTTGATGTCATCTACTAATATATGTTGATTCTATTCGATGTTGAGGTTGATGTTGATTATGTTTATGATGTTAAATATGATATTATATATGAAATAAAACCTCATTATAGTATTGGTTTTGAAATAGAACCTAATTTTGATGTTAAAGTAGACATGAAGAGGATAAGTTTAAGAGGATTTGAGATGGAAGAATGTCAAAATATTAGGGACTTTAGACAATGGATGATAGATAGACTATTAGTCAATAATAGGTTCTTCAAAGATGGGCACATCGAAGATGGGTCTTGTTTCAAACCAAGGTTTTTCATCAAATACAGGTGGATCATAAATGGTTTGGATTTGGTCAAAGATGGGTGATTCAACAAAAATTTCATCAATGAGTTGACTATCTTGATATTATCTTGGAAGTAGAGGTATCTAATCATGTTTGGGAAGGGTATCATGACATAGACCAATCAATTAGTTACTATACTTGGGCACACTTAGCTTGTCAATAAATAAGGACTATTGTAATGGTATAATAGGTCTAGAATGTTAGATTTGATGTGGTTGTAAACTTGAATTGGATTTTAAATCAATGGATGAAGTGTCAAAAGTAGATTCAAAGTAGTTTAGTTGTTGGACAAGTTAGGTGAATTGATCTATCATTTCTTGATGTATTACTGGCTACGCTAGGACATATATAGGATCATGAGATGCCATGTCTCAAATTAACCTTGAACTAATGCCCCCAAACAAGGGTACATGTAAGGGGTATTAATTGGAATAAATTTGACCCAAAGAGGGTAGACCTAGTTTTAATTAAAATGGGCCTAAAGAGGGTAGTATTAATTCAATGTAACTGGATTGGTTCCAAAAGGTGGAATAGACTAAATTGGAACTACCCTAAATAGGGTAGATTGGATTAGACTAGAATGGGCCCAAAAAATGTTGGCATTGGTTTTGAATTGAAATTGCCCTAAATAGGGTAGAATAGATTGGATTAGTTCAAATAAAATAAAATTTAGATGATATGACTTCATTATTCCCAAATAACAGGTGTGAGAGATTGAATTCAAAGATAATAAGTGGTCTTAATTGGTATGTGAATGATTTTGGAATAGTTGGATTTGGCCAAAATAGACCTGGTTTGGTATTGTTCTAACTTGTGGCTTTGAAATTGACTATGGTCAAAGATGACTTAACATGGAAATAAAATTAAAATGTGGTTGAATATGAACTTGATTGTATTGGAATGGCATGGTATAAATTGGTTTGGTACGTGGTTCAAGATGAACTATATTTTTCTTAGATTAGTTTGGTTCATGGTTCAAGATGAACTAGATTTGGCTTGGATTAGTTTGGTACATGGTTTGAGATGAAATTGATTTGACTTTGATTGGTTTAGCACATGGTTCAAGATGAACTATGTTTTGGCTTGGAATGATAAACACTGGTTGACTTTGAATTTTTAATTGGGTTTGTAAATGAAAACACTCAAAAAGGGTATAGTTTAATCAAATTTTGTTTATGCAAGTATCCAAAATAAGAGAGGTATGTGATTCAAACTTGTTTCCAAAAAGGTGCATAAATATTGGTATATCAAATGCTTTCAACAAGTTTGATTTAATTTTGGAATGTTGGTTTGAAATTCTATTTGATTTGATTGTAAAATTTGACCTAGGCTTTGAAAAAGTTTTCTTTTGAATGTTGGGTTGATTAAAAGTTGTGTGAACTTTGTATTGGGCATGTAAATTAGATAATTTTTAACTTGCATTTATTTTTAACATTTGACTTCAATTAAACTTGATTTGATTTGGAAAGTTTATTGAATTTGAAATTTTGAAGAAGATTTGAATGGCATTTGAATTTTGGAAAAGGTCTAATTTGATCTAATTTTGGTTGACTTGGTCAACCTTGATTGACTTTGAACTTGTCTTAGACTAGAATTGGAACTTTGTTTTGAATTGGTATTGGAACTAGACTTAGAATTTGGCTTAGGTCTGAAACAAAATGGGTATCATAATGACAATGGTTTAGACAAAAAATTGGATTTTTTTTGGATTGGTCTTAAATTAGAATTTGGAATTGATCAAAATTAGGTTTTGGCTCAAATTAGATGGCATAATGACATTATTTAGACAAGGAAGGTTGGTATTTTGAATAAGTTTGACATGTCACTTTTGTTGACCCAATTTTTTTGGCAAAGTAGCGCATCATTGTGTGTGTATAAAAATATTTTGGATTTGGACTTGGTTTATTTGGTTTTGGTTTCAAATATGAACAAGGTTTTGACATAATAATCAAGCAACAACACACAAACATTACAAGGCATTTCTAATAATCGACACAGGTTTGAATCACATTCAATCAAACCTTTTATATACTTACCTTGAGAGAGGATTATAATATTTAATATTATTTACCAAAATTATTACAATTATTGATGGTGTTTTAATCCCACCCTTCTCTCAAAAGGTTTATATGAGTAAGGCATTCTTTGGTGGATGTTCCTTTTGCACCCTTGTATTAATTAATGTTTTGTGGTAAAATATGGTCTTAAAAATTTTTACTTGACTCTATAGATGGTCCTGATATACCTTGTAGTATGTGGGTACAAAAATATACATCAATATTGAACGGGCCATTTGCCAAAGGGTTTATTCCCTTTATATCCACTTCATCCATCATATTTTAGTGAAGTGATACCAAAAAAATCAAAACTCCAAGGGAACTTTTAGCTATGATACTGCTAACTTAACCTCAATTTATATACCCCATTAGATAACAAGGTTAGTACGATCTTAGGATGTGACTTCCTAGTCAACACACCCCTAAGACATGTGGAAAGGCATGAAATCCAACCCATCTACTCAAAATAAAAATAAGGGTATAAGGTAAATAATAAATTTGTGTTTCTAACTCACCTAAAAATGGGAGAGTATATGTGCAAAATATCCTAACAAGATACTTAAGCAATAAGAACTAAAAACATGTATAAAAGGAAAGAACTTGGAAAATAAATTATTTGTTCTTATAACCCAAATGAAAATGTGAATTTGTTTTAAGCCCAAATCAAGATGATTAATAAAATTAAATTGCCTTATTTAGAATCAAAAATACACTTTTGTTATTAATGTCCTAAAACACAAAGGATTAAAATTTTGAAATATATTATTTTGAGCTAACAAGGATCTTGAAAATAAGTTTGTTTAAAACTCAATTTTATTTTACCACAGAACATTTTTTTCAATTCCATAGTCTGATTTCATTGCTCAAACAACCAAATATATTATTTTTCAAAATAGAACATAAAAATATCAGAATGATTTAGCTAATACTCAATACAATTTCAATTCGAAGGTCAACAATTTTACTAATGTTAAATGATTTTGCCACCAAAGTTGATGATTTCACTAAATTTAGTTACAATTTTGTAAATGTTTTTAAAATAATTTTACTACAGTGAAAAGGATTTTGTCAAAGTTTTTTCCAATTTTTTTGCTCGACAAAACATAGTAAAAATAGTAAAATAGAAAGACAGAGGCAAAAAAAATGAATTTAAGCAAATAGAAAGTTGAATAATGAGGTAAAAAAACACAAATAATTTCATGAATCTACAGAATGATTTCACTGAACCTATCTTTGAGTTTGTGATTCTATAGAAAATACATTCAAAATATAAAATGATACATAAATGATTATATGATTTTAAATGATTTCACTAAAGTTACCTATTATTTTGTAATTAGGCAAAAAATAGATAAAATAGTGTAAAATGATTTTGCCACTGCAATTGATGGCTTTGTCGAAGATAACATTGATTTCAAATTTAGGACCTGTGAGGAATAGAACAAAGTTAAAACCCATTATTTTGCCATTTTAAGTTATGATTTCTCTGAAGTTTATGCCAATTATATAATTCCACAATTACGAGTTCATAACTACACAAAATGATTTCATGATTATGACCTGCCATACAAATTAATGAAAATTAGAAGAAAAAAGAGTGAATTAACTTGTTGGCAAAGATAATTAGAGTAATTAGATGAATTTAAATGGTATAGAAGAGCTTGTGGGGTGTATTGAATCCTTTGTGTCCCACTGAGCATGACATTATTTAGATTATAAATATGAGTGAGGTTAACCAAGTTGTTAGTGAGCGAAATTAAAATGAACTTAAAGAACTGACATATTAATCCTAATCCCTAGATTGAATTATGTGGAAAACAAGAAATAAATACACATTAGAAGAAAAAAGAAATTTTTATACCTCCTTAGAATATTTACTTAAGAACTTGTTTGAAGATGTTGAGCTTAGTTTGTAGTTTATACAGTCATTTACAGTGCTTAATTCCGCATATAAGAAGCACCTCTCCTTATCTACACTTGACTCTTGTCTTGGCTTGGCATGATAATTGGTTGAAGCTCCTTGTAAATTTGGTAGAGTAAGTTTGCATGAAGAATCTTTTCTATAAAAACCAAAGGCACTTTTATTTATAGACTTTTTTAACATTTATGAAACATTAATTTGAGATCAACATCCATGGTGGAGGATGAGTCCTACAACTCATGATCACATATGGAGTGTGTAAGATATGCCATTTAAAGCCTTTTGGAGTGTAGAAGGCATGTTGGAAGAAAAGTCTAGTCATTGGTCCTCTTGGAGTGTGTAAGAGATGTGTAAGAGGAAGAGTATGTAAGAGGGGTGTACAAAATTGCTTGCACTCCTATTTATCATTGACTTCCTTGAGTGACATCACCCACATGAGACAAAAAATTTATTTTAATTTTAGGAAAATGGATTATTCTAAATTTGAGGAATTTTCTATTAGAGGAATGATTAGGCCAATTAATCAAGGTGATTAATTGATAATTAGAAGAATGGTAGCCTTTTCAATGTTTATTTATCAATTAAGTATTCATTTTAATTATCTTGTGAATAAATTTGCAAAGGATTAAATTGATTACAGATGCACTAGATAAGATTAATAATCCAACATGATCTATTTCCCCAATTAGGGATGTATCATTGTGATTTTGGTTTAAAATGGTAGTTGTGTGGGTAAATTAGGTCTATTGGTGATTTTTGGTTAAATTTGCATATGATTATGGAAAATCACTCAGGATTATGGTTTGAACACATGAGTGATTAAAATGAAGTGTCTACACATTTGATAGTCCACATGCACTATTAGATATTTTACTTGAAACAATTAATTAATTTATCAACAATATGGCATAGATCTATAGAGAGGTCAATAAATTAAGAGGGAAATCCCTTTTATCATTAACATATAATTACAAGACATGTTATTGATTATTATTTAACAATGTAACTAAAACTTCATAAATATAACAGTAAGGATATCATTCATATTAAACAACACATTCCAAATACAATTAGGGCTCCACAAAGAGTCATATACACATAAATCACAAGCATTCTAGACAAGATTTTCTAACAATTCAGATCTTTATCAAGAATGAATATAAACATGTAGAGGTAGATGAAAACATACAGCCAAATGTATGCACACTTGCATTTATTCATCACATAGGGCATGATTAGGATAAAATATAAAAATCATGTGGTCCGAAAGTGGTGGACACATTATTTTTTGTTTAACAAATAGGGACTCAACCAACTACTACATTAGATCAAACATGGTTACATGACATGGAAGTTATAGTTGAAATGTTAAATTTGTGCCTTACATTAAAATTTGAGGATAACACACTTTAGATTATTCATGATAGTATAGATGATAACCATAGAATTAGAAGTAAGAGACAATATCTAAGGCTAGTTTATCAAATAACGGCACATGATGCCTTTTACACATTAGAGCAACATGTTATATGCTTACATAGGATTTAGAACAGTGAAAAAGATAAAGTTGTAGTTATAGAGAAAGAATAGTATGATGACCACAATGATGATGATCTATGGGATATTGACACAATTTAATACCTAATACATGATGATCTTCTATCTGATCTGCCCTTCAATTTCCCACATCATTTAGATGTGTTGTTAGACCTTTAGATTTTCTATTTTTCACACGCATGCACAAACATACACACACACACATAAATATATATATTCTATTAAAAAAATCACAACCTATGCATGATTATGTTTAGTTCATTTACATTAGTTAATTAGTGCACAATATATAATACTTATTTCTATCCATTTTTCATATCATATATGTTTAACGAGTGTACACGAATGATTGTAACACATATAAGATGTCATGCCTATACCTAGTTGCAGGTTATTTATTGTCTTAGACTCAAAATATACTATTAAAACAATAACACCCTAACCATATAATAACACACCCCATTAATATCCTATTATCATACTGAGTTCAGGATATCATTTCTCATAACTAAACTAGACACAGGCCTCTTCTAGATTCTTTATACTTCAAAAAACTCACTAGGGGCATCTCACACACAAGTTTTATCCTTATTTGGTCATATCTTATGATTCATATATATATTATTTACATGGAATACAATCTATTAATATTAATCACTCACTAACACATTGATATCCCATTGGTTACCTAAGTTACTAAATCTACTAGTGTTAGAAATTTCTTATGTGGATCAATTAGATATATTTGTGCATGTTTTTCATTTTTACTTTTTTATTTTGTGTTTTATGCATATTATTTATTGCAATGAGTACATTTGAACATGTCTTTGTGTGTGGATCTAAGTCTTATTTATTTATTTTTATGTTTGTGAGGACATTTTAACATGTCCTTATGTGTGGATCTAAGATTCATTGTAAATTTATATGTATGTGAGGACATTTTAATGTGTCCTTGTGTGTGTCTCTAAGCCTTATTTATATGTTTCTATTTGTGTTAGTAACATTTTAACATGTCCCTTGTATGTGACCCCTTGCCCTTTTATGGTGTACCTTTTGTGCTTTGTGTGTGCTCTTTGTTTGTGTGTGTCATCACCATGATAATTATTTACGTGTTTATTTAGTTTTAGTGCCATGATGAATATCATGCATCCTCCCAATTTTCAATGCCATGATGGATATCATGCATCTCCCCCAAATTAGTTATAATCAGATTTTAGTACTAAATTTTGATCACTTATTTGTGTGCCTAATTGAAGACATCTATTTCAACATTATCACTATGTATGCTTGTTCCTACATTCATCTCACATTACTATTATGCTCATTTTATCTATATGATGATGCCATGCTATCATTATTTCTCAGGTTTACGTATTTTCCATAGTAGTGCATAATTTATTTTGAGTTAAGTTATTGTGTAGACTCAACAAATATCCTCAAAAGAGGGGGCATAGATAGGGGTTTGTTTTATTGATTAGATATCTACAAAACATTACAAATAAAAATTATCTAGGCCTTACATAATGGATCATATAACACACCCAAAAATTAGTCAGAAAGTTAGTTTGGATAGGATCACTCTAGTTGGATAAGATCACCCTTATTATTATTATCCAAACAAGGTGTTATTATCCCATAACACAGAAAACAATTATTTCTATAATTTATCAAAGTCGCAGGTAGTTCAAAGCAATTCAAAATAGGTTCATAGTTTTAGTTTTCAAAAAATACTTAGATTTGGTCTCATATTTTCTCATTTTGGAGGCATCATGCATGACATGTGTTCCAAGTTAGCATGTAGGTTTTTTCTCAAAAATTATAATTATTATCACTCAATCTCATAATCCATATACACCAAATATCAAATTTTGGGCATGTGTATGGTATATGATTTCCTCGCTCAATTTTTCATAAATTACATGCATGGAATGATAATGATTATCATTCTATATGTTGTATACAGAAAACCCAAATTATACTAACATTTTATGCTAGTTTTGCACAAAAAATGAGCCTTATTCCATCTGTAATAGTTGGTTCACCTTTTTTCATGAGAAAATTCTATTGGGATTCATATAAGTATTCCAAGCTACTTCACAACCTTGGGTATGCAATTATGGATTAAAGCATACATTTAGTTTTTAATCACACTTTCCTAATCAATGAGGATTGGCACATTCACACTCCAATCCAAGATTTTCAATATAAATGAAATATACAATGGTCCAACCCTCTAAAGTCACCAATTTTGCATATATCTTCAAAAGTTGGTGAATAAATGAGTAAGAGACACTCATTATACATATTTAAATGATTCATCTTCCTGTACAAGGATTTATGAGCTATTTGTGGTGATTTACTTCTTGTCTTGACACCTTGTGTCTTATTTATTTCTCCCAACCTAATAATTTAAGCTCACAAGCCATTATGAGGGGTTTGATGATCAAATGAGACTCTTGAGTTACTTCATACTCACTCCAAGGACACTTGTAAGACTAACATGACCCCTTTCACCTTAAGGTTGCCAATAAACATATTTATAACTACATATCCTACTTCTTGTAAATTTTATCATACACATGAATCTTCAATCATGAAATTAGGTGATCATTAAGATGCACTTAAGTTTCCTTGATCCTTGAAATAGGTCTGTAACTACACCTTCTTGATGCAAGAGTGATCAGACTCTCTTCATTGAGGCTTAATAGTGATTTTCATCCTATATTATCATTTTTAAGACTTATCAAATGATTTGGGAAGGACCACAATATTTTTATTGGCTCAAGGATCCTCAAAACAGGGCTCCTCACAAAGCTTTGAAAGGGATAACACCCTTTGAAGCTTGGCATAAAAGGAAACTTGATGTTGAGCACCTTAGGGTTTTCATATCCCCAGCCATGGCTTGCATTCTGAAGAAGAAATGCAAAGCTATGGAATGTCAATCCAAGCCTTGCATCTTTGTAGGATATCCAGATGGTATTAAGGGGTATCACCTTCTAGATCTAGTCACTCATGAGTTGTTCATCGAGAGAAGTTTCCATTTTCAGGAGAGTCCTAGAGACTCAACACTTGACACTTCTTCTCCCTCATCAGATCTACTTCTTCATGATGACTCCTTATCAAATTCAGATCAGCCACCATCAATTCTTGAGCCAGAGACATCTTCTTCTTCTTTGAGTTTAGACAGTGAGGATAGTGATGCAGAGTCATCCACCTCTAGTCAGTTAGAGGATGAGAAGTTAGCACCTGACTCGCCCACTTTTGGGCCACTTTGGGCTAGACAGACACTTGAGAGTGTTGGCACTTGGGCAAGAAATCTTGCAGATGATAGACGTACTATGAGGGATTTTCAAAGAGATCCACATGCCTTCTTTGCTTCAGTTTCAGATCCACAGACTTTTTGAGAGGCATCTGGGGTACCTGAGTGGGATAGTGCTATGAAGGAAGAATATTCTTCCTTAATCAAAAATCACACTTGTGATTTGACTTCACTTCCTAAGGGAAGAAAGATGGTTCGATGTAGGTGGATATATCAGACCAAGTTTGTAGCAGATGGGTTAGTTGATAAGTACAAGGCACAATTGGTCGCCAAGGGTTTCTCACAGGTGGCAAGCATTGACTACTCAGAGACCTTTGCACCCATTGCAAAGATGACTTCTATTTGAATCACCTTGGCTATTAATGTAGCACATGGTTGGGATGTGCACCAAATGGATGTGAAGAGTGCCTTTCTTCACGGAGACCTAGAGGAGGAGATCTACATGGAGCAGCTGGCAGGATTTGTTCAGGATTCTTCCTTAGTATGTAGACCTAGTAAATCTATCTATGGCCTCAAATAGGCCCCTTGGGCTTGGTATGCCAAGATGGATTCCTTCCTTCTCACAGTGGGTTTCACTAGGTGCCATTCTGATCCCAATGTCTACTTCTTACGACAGGATGATTCACTCCTAATTTTGGTTCTATATGTTGATGACCTTTTGATCACCAAGAGTTCTTCATCAACTATTGCAGTGGTGAAGGCATCTCTCCAGGATAGATTTGACATGACAGACTTGGGTTTGTTGCACTACTTCCTTGGCATCGATATCTCACAATCAGATTTAGGGATTTCTCTTGCACAGCCTAAGTATGCTCTTGACTTATTAGCTCAATTTCACATGGTTGATTGCAAGCCATCTCTGACTCCCTTTCTATTAGGAGTCAAGCTTGAGTCTAACTATTCTTCACCATTGGTTGATGCCACTCGGTATTGCCAACTTGTTGGTAGTCTCATCTACTTGACTCACACTAGGCCTGACATCTCATATATAGTGGGACTTGTCTCTAGATTTATGTAGGAACCTCATGAGCTGCATTGGAAAGTAGCTACGAGGATCTTGCATTACATACAGGGTTCACAAAGATATGGGATTCATTACAGATTTGGCATAGATGTTGACTTGGTTGGATATATAGATTCAGACTGGGCTGGTGATTCACAGACTCACAAGTCCACTTCTGGTTATAGTTTCTCTCTAGGTTCTAATCCTATCAGTTGGTCTAGCAAGAAGTAAAATGATATTGCTATATCATCCACAGAGGCAGAGTACAAGGGAGCTATTAATGTAGCTACTGAGGCTATTTGGCTTCAAGGGATTCTTTCTGAGTTTGGCATTCCTATCAGGTAGCCCACCATCAGTTATTGTGATAACTAGAGTACCATTTAGATTTGCAAGAATCTAGTTCAGCACCAGTGGACCAAGCATATAGAGATTCACATTCATTTCATTTGGGAGCTTATTCATAGTCAAGGCATTGACTTGATAATTTGCTAGTCTTCGGAGTAAGTTGCAGACATCTTCACCAAACCTTTCACTGAGAGCAAGTTCATTCATCTATGAGCTCTTCTTGGGGTGTGGTCCACATCTGTAGCATCATCATCTTCAGGGGGGCCACTAGCCTCTTCTTTCTTTTATGTCTCTCTTTTAGTGGGGGAGTTTTTTTCTATGGGTTTTATCCTTTTCTCTATCTTATGGAAGATTGCATTTGTACATGGGTACCTCATCAGGCTGAGTTACTGGGACCCATCTTATGTTTCCACACTGCCCACCTAAGCTACGCTTATGGGGGGGGTATTAGTGTAGGTTTTTATTTTTCCCTATTTTTTAATTACAAAAAATTTATTTCTTGTGCTTACATGGAGTTTTCCTACATTTGTGGGATAGGATAGCTTATGTGGAGATCTATGTCATAGATGTGTCATAGGTGCCATAAGAATGTCATAAGTAACTCCTTTGATGGGAGTTACTTCTCTATTCTTAGCACCTTGTCACCACCTTTCATGGAGGAGTTACAGTCTATTCTTGGGGTGCCTTGGCCACCTTTCGTGGAGGAGTTACTTACGTGCTCTCCTATATGTATTCTTCACTTTGGCCATCTCATGTTAATCATATATTGATTTTTCTCCTATTTTGTCTTGTGCAATTTATCTTCTTGTATAATTTCAAATTATTTTAGAATCTATGTGGTGTGCACTTACTTCATTTCATGTGATCACGTCTCCATTGCATTCACATTATCCATATTCTGGCAATAACTCTGATAAATAATGTTATTTGAGTTTTATCTGCTAACTGAGTTTATAAACTATCAAATAGATTTTAATTATTATTGTAAATTTATTAGTTGTTTTAGTCCCTTGTACAATAGATTTACATGATTAGCTTGTAATTTCTTAGGATCAACCTCAATGTTGTGTTTGAAAATGATAAATCCCAACAAATGTTTGGATGTAGCATTAAAATTAGACTTCTTAGTATTTGATCATATTGTATTGATGTAGTATTTCAAATAATTTTCGCAAGTCTTTAACATGGCCTTCATTTTTTTTCCCAAGATATCATCAATGTAATACTCTAGAATGTTCTGCTTGTAATCATGAAATAATTGTGTCAAATCCATTTGATAATTTGTGATAATATTATTAAGATAGAAAGGCATAAAAATATATAAAAATATGCCTCAAAGAGTGGTAAAGGAAGTATTATATTGATTGACAATATTTATATTAAATTAATTATAATTATAAAATCCATCCACAAAGTCCAACATCTTATATGCAATAGTATAATTAAAAAACATATCAATGTTGGGCATTTGTAAATCATCCTTTATACATGATTTTTTCATGTCTCTGAAATATGAACATATTATAATGTGTTATCCAGGTTTTACAACCGAGACGATGTTAGAAATCCAAGGTGAATAATAAATAAGTTGTATAAATCAAGTGTTAATTTTTTTTGGATTTCATATTTATTAAAAAAATAAACTTTAAGATGCATATTTATAATCTTTTGCTTATCATATTTGGTATTAGGATGTAAAACTAAATTATGAACCACAATGGATGGATCAATATCGATCATGTCATACTAAGACCAAGAAAACAACTCAAAAAACTCAAGTAGAAGATCTTTATGCTATTTATCATCTTGAAGTGTTATTAATGCACACAATAATATATTCTTTGGATCTTCTTAAAAAAATAATTGAATAAAAATGTTTATTTATTTAATAATTTTAATCAATCTTCATCATTAATCATATTAGCTATATCATGAACCACAATGGATGGATCAATATCAGGCATGTCACACTAAAATCAATAAAATAACTCAAGAAACTCAAGTAACAGCTCTTTATGGTCTTTATCATCTTTAGGTGTTATCAATGCACTTAATAATACAATATTATGATCTTCTTTAATAAAATAATTCAAATGTTTCTTTATTAAATTCAATTGAAGTAATAGTTAAAGAATTGGGACCATATAATGGAATATCATCATCAATAGGTGAGGGCTCACATTCCCTAAAATATGGATGGTGACTTGAGTTATATATAAATATAGCCTTGTGATGGAAATAAGGTAAATTTGCATGAGATGACACGTATTACTAAAATTATTTATCATTATAAAATTTATCAAGAGTTAAAATATTAGGTGATTAATCTTCATCAATCAACTTAAGGTATTTAAGTTATAAATATGTAACATTATTTACTTCATTTTTGTGAGTTGTAATTGACTTGGATAAGTGAATATTTAGATATTTTCCTATTTAAGCAAAAACATTTATTATAAGCTTTAAGATTCTCATGATATACTTAAAATGGTATTTTTTTAGCTTGAGTCTCCTTAATATATCTAATTCTTCGTTTAATTTACTAAGGAGTTGGAAAGATTGGTTCTTAAATAGTTTTTTCATGTTTTCCTAATCCTTAAACTTTGTATCCTATTTTATTTGCACATGTCAATCCAATTCCATACTTTTTTAAAGTAGTTTTGAGTTAAAAAATGTAATTTTGGGGGTTTATCAATATTGAAACATGTGTCCATCATAGGTGAATAGGACTTCCATAATCTATAGGTGTGGAATAAAATTGGTCAATACCAATGTTATGAATGTCATATCTATATTTGTTTATATCTATAAGAGTAAAGTTTAGCTTGGAAAAATGTTCATATATATTATCATTGTAAGTGCCTTGTTGGTCTTATTACTTTCACCTATTTCATATGTGTTCAAATCCATAGGAATGGATTTTTTTAATGTGTTATAATAGTTAGTTGTGGTATATTAAAAAATATAATAACACTTTATATAGGTTAGGTTATTTTAAAAATATGAAAAGAAACATCATGCATAAGAAAAGTATATATATAACCCTTATAAAAAGAGTTTAAGAACTTATGTAATGTAGAGGAAAAACATTAATAACATGGATCCATGACCTATCAAGTAAAATATTATAGCTCACATCATTATATATAATTTGACAAAGCATTACTAAATTTTCATGTTCAAATTTTATGTTTAACGAATTTTTTTCCTATATTCATTATTGGCTGATTTTCAAACCCTTTTATGATCATTTTTGAAGGTGTAAGAGAATGACAAATGAGTCTAAGTGAATTAATAAAAAATTTCAATCCAAAGATATTGTCTATAAATACACAATTGATTCTCTTATTTAAGATTATAACTTGAATTTACAAGGGTAAATTTTGGTCTACATTTTATTTAAGAATTAATTATTCCTTCTCAAAAGAGTTGGTGTTATCACTATCTTATTCGGTATCATGTGGTAGGGTGGAATCACACAAGGTCTCATAAAGTATATCTTTATGATTTTTTTACATTTTGATAAACTTTGGGATATGGATATTTGCATGGGTGTTCTTAAGTTGATCAATAATATAATAATTCTTAGCCACTTACACTCTAATACTAAGAGCTTGAGAAAGGTTAGGATGGATGTTTTGGTTTACTCTACCTTAAGATTAAGAAAACATAAGAGGAATATGAATAAATTTATGTTATACTTTCTTAAGTTGTTATGAAATTTAATTTGTGAAATCATCATACATTGAGACATACAATATGTATTACTTGATGAAGGGAGTTATTAATTGAAAGGTTATTAACACATAAAGCATCAGTATTACATAAAAGCCTATTATGTTTAAAATCATATGTTAATATTCTATGCTAAATTCAAGGAAATAAACATCTAAATTTTGATAAGAATTTTCACAGCATCCATATCACCAAGCCTAACATGTAAAAACTATGAATGCTCCATGCATGTGATATCATAGAAATAAATGCTACATATAAATTTAATCTACCCATGGGGAGAGGAATAAAACACAAAAATATACATAATCTACTAGTTACCAAATCTTAGTAAAGATGACATGGTCCCAATAAAAACAAACCTAATACTAATACATAGTCATGGAAAGTGTTTGATGAACCCTAAGTTTGGATGATCACAAAGACCGCATTCACCCTAATACTTTTCTAAATTATGACATTAGGATAAATAATAATAGATCAGGTTTACCAAAATGTTCTACTAAGCTACAATGCTGAAAAAAATAATGCTAGATCAATTAGGTGAAAGTATGGCACAAGAAAAATATAGTTCAATACATCATTAAACAACAATTTAGATCATTTTTGGGTCAATACCAAGATGATAAATACCATTAATTATAGGCAATAAAAAAATGATATAAAAAAGGAGGGAAATATTATAACTAAAACAATTATGATTTCTAATGCTTAAAAATGCAAAGAAAAGGTTATGGAGTTGCACAGAATAAGATCGAGAAGTCAATTGATGTCCTAAATATACTTTCAATTATAATCAACTAAGAATTATAAATCAAAATAACTTTTGGAGAATGTCAAATTCCTTTTTCTATCTTAAAACTAATCTACTTGATCTACCATATTATAAATATCTAGTTAGAAGTGCAAAGAGTACTAGAAAGTATATAAATACATAAAACCATATTGGTGATGTGTCATGATAGAGTGATCTTTGAAATATGTTTAATTTAATATAAGTATAAAACAATATATGAAATAAAAATAAACTTTAATGTATTCAAAACAAAATTGAATGAGGCATAAAAGGTAAAAATTTTAATATTATAAACAAATGTTCACAAACTGAAAGATTCAAACATAATGAAGGATGGAATAGAGAGTCATAATATCTTAATTATATGCTTTGATACATATATTATCTCATTTCAATTTGAAGGCTATAATATTAGCACTTAAAAGATCATAAATTTTGATGTTAGAATTTTAGTTGAAATTTTTAATAGAAATAGAAAAAAATTGTAAAATCAAAATATCTTTATTTTTTAAAGTTCATATTATTGTATCATTTTTATTGGTAAAAGAGATTTTTTTAGGTCTTTTACCTTTTTTATTAACCAAATTGAATTTTTATAAAAAAATCTGATCTTCCAAATTAACAATGATAATATTACCATAGTTACCTCAAGAATAAGAACCATAAAAAATGAAATTTCTTAAAATCTTATAAATAAAACTTAAAACTGAAAAAATATTTCAAAACGAAAATAAAAATATTTACCCAAAAGAGAGTGTTTTAAATTATCCTACACAAAATCCCTAGAAATACTTTCTTTATAAATTGAAGCACACCACATCTATAGAAAAATTGTCTTCCATCTAGTAAAAACCATATCTTTTGCAATAGAAACTAAAAAGGCCCCAAAAAAATATATATTATTAAATTATCATATAAATATAAATATAGATATTCCACTATAAAATGTGTCTTATATAACCATAGCCCATAATATTCCATAAGAAAATGTATCTTATAGACATAACTTAAAATTTTCCATAGCCACTACCTAAAAACTTCCACAACCACTACATAAAATCTTTTATAACCACATTCCATATTTTCCAAAGCTAATATGAATGGATTACTATGGTTTCAAAATATTCACTGGAAAACATTTATATAACTAGTCTTCACATTTTAAATTCTATATCGTCCACATCATAGTCTATATTTGATAACCACATCCAAAGTTTTCTATAATCACTATCCAAAATATCTCTCAACCATTATTTCATTAAGCTTCTCAAAATAAAGTGATTCAAACTCTCTCATATAACCTTCAATTCTAAACCAAGAGCTTCCAAAATGAAATGAAAGGCTAACAACTAAATCTCTTTTTTTCCCACAAATATCACAATGAATCTTCAAAAAACAATTTATAATGTGCACATGTCATTACATACTTCAATAAAAAAAAATCAAAACACATACTTCAAAACCCTTCGAAATTTTCTAAAAGAACTAACAAAGCATCAAGAAAATTAAATCTAAAAAAAACAATTTTCAACAATAACTTCTTTATGAATTCTCTAGATCTGCGTAAAACTTCAATCTAGCTCATTTAGATCTCAATCACCCTTTGCATCCATAGTGTTTTCCTATATCAAACCAAATCCCAAAAATGACATGGAAATAAATCTTCGATGGTAGCATATCCCAAACTCGTTCAAGCATCCCAATCTATGCAATAACTATGATGCACAAACAAAGCCAATGCAAGAAAAGACATAGAGCACCATAATTTTTAAATAACCAAAATAAAAGAAAGCATTATTGAAGATCAAGGTCAACTATGAAGAAAGATGGGAAGAAGAAGAAGAAAATTCAAATATATTAATTACATAAAGGAATTAAAAAACAAAGTGCAAACATACAATATGTTAATGTTAGATATAACAAATTTAACATTAAGATCAAAAATCTAAGAAAATTTAAATCATTTATACTACTTTTCAAGAGGTTTTAGGCCAAAAACAAGTGGCAAATGTAATCATTAAGGACACACAAATATCCATCCTTAGAAAGATGGCGCAAGCCATTTAATTTATGATGAGGGAGCATGTTGAATCATGCTTATCAACTCTCTCTATTAATCCATATCCTTCCCATGGTGCTAGAAATAATCTTTTGATCATTGTTGTGTGTTTTTTTTCTCTCTTAATCTCTACATTTGTATTCTATTCTTAATAAGAGCTTTTGGGACATTAGAGTTTTTATGATGGAATGATCTATGATGTAGGTGCCTATAGAAAAATATTTATATGTTAGGAGCTAGAAAGCCCATGAGTGGTTCATGTCTTTATCATATCATTATTTTTTTAAAGATGAGTAAGTGTCATAATATTATACATATAAAGGATTTAATTTTGATGGATTATTGTATTAAATACACATCACTAATTCACTATAAATTAATAGTGTAAGTAGTTTTATTATAACAAATTATTATTGGTGGAATATAGTGTGTTATTATTGATCTTTTCATGTTGGTTGTATTAGTAGGTGAAAACAAATCCTCCTTCACTTTTTATTGCTTTAAATTTGGCCTATGTTGATTATTTTTAATAAAATATCATTTTCTAAAGTAATACCATTAATGATGTATTGTACATGTATTTTATTTTCTCATTATAAATATGATGCGTGTTTCAATCCAAAAAAAAATCGTAAACCTATGATGGATTGAAATTTTGATATTAACCATGTAATTAGAGATGGATCAATGGCAAGGGGGATATTTGGGGTTAGCAGGGTGCTTCCAATCTCTAAGCTCCACGATTTTTCCTCTTGACTACCTCAGTTTTTTATCAATGGTGTATGATAATGGATCCAAACAAACTTTTATTATTCAATCAGGATTATGCTTCTTGTTGGATTATTGGAATCGATGGCAAGTGATACAATATCATTTACATGAAAAACTATAAGGCATTTTCCTTTATAAATTGAGTTTGAAGGCCTAATTAATTAATAAATGCATTTCCTTGAACATAATAGTAATAAATCTTGATTGATTATAAGGGAGTGTTTTTGGGCACTACAATTTTGGTGACTTACAATGTATTCTTAGTTGGAAGAATTAGAATCCAATAGCCTTTATCTAGAGGGAATGAAGTCTAAAAAATATGTACAACTTAGTAGAACTGAAAACAAATACAAAGAAGGGAAAATAGTAGAAAGAAGAATGTGAAAAACTTGATATAACTGAAAAGTATGTGAAACACATGTTGTGTGATCTTCTTGTCACCAACTTGGATGTCAATAGTTTCTTTTAGATCTTTGGAAAGATCTATTTCAACACAAACACATTTTTGATGTTAGGCTACATAAAACTTTTCTGGTTCAAACTCTATAAAATGCAAGTAAGTGTTTGATCAACTACTACACAAAACTCTATAGGGGTAAGGGGAGGTCAAGCAACTCAACCTAGATAGGTATTTTACGCTTAGCATGCTCAAAGATGACAAAGCCTAAGATCCAGTGGGAGAACATACATAGAGTGTTACGATTGAACCAAGGCCACAAAAAAATAATAACACAACAATGGTCAACGTTGTCAAACTTAAACAATATCATTTACATGAAAAACCATAAGGCATTTTCCTTTATAAATTGAGTTTGAAGGCCTAATTAATTAATAAATGCATTTCCTTGGACATAATAGTAATAAATCTTGATTGATTATAAGGGAGTGTTTTGGGGCACTAAAATTTTGGTGACTTACAATGTATTCTTAGTTGGAAGAATTAGAATCCAATAGCCTTTATCTAGAGGACATGAAGTCTAAAAAATATGAACAACTTAGTAGAACTGAAAACAAATACAAAGAAAGGAAAATAGTAGAAAGAAGAATGTGAAAAACTTGATAGAACTGAAAAGTATGTGAAACACATGTTGTGTGATCTTCTTGTCACCAACTTGGATGTCAATAGTTTCTTTCAGATCTTTGGAAAGATCTATTTCAACACAAACACATTTTTGATGTTAGGCTACATAAAACTTTTCTGGTTCAAACTCTACGAAATGCAAGTGTTTGATCAACTACTACACAAAACTCTATAGGGGTAAGGGGAGGTCAGGCAACTCAACCTAGATAGGTATTTTATGCTTAGCATGCTCAAAGATGACAAAGCCTAAGATCCAGTGGGAGAACATACATAGAGTGTTACGATTGAACCAAGGCCACAAAAAAATAATAACACAACAATGGTCAACGTTGTCAAACTTAAACAAAAAGAAACCCTTTGTCATACTATAGACGTGCTAAATTTTAACACCATGAGGGGTCATCCAAGTATTGTGAACCTATGGTTTTAGGGTGCTTTCAGCGAGGCATGGCCAATAAAGTAAGCTACAAGAGTAAATTTTTCAAAATAATTACAGCCTTTGTTATACTCAGGACAGTCCAAAACAACATCAAGAAGGTTTTTGAGTGGAGAATCAATATCATTTGGAAGACATTGGGGATAAATTTTAGTGCTTTCTTTGGTGTCATTGTTCTTCATAGCTCCATCAGAATCATTTGTAATAAATGTTACAAGAACCGAGGAAGAAGACATTTAAAGGAAGGTTATGCCACCCAAAAGACAATGATGGGTTGGTTATAGCACAGTTAATATACGATCTTATCAAAGGAGATACCGAATTCCTACCAAAATGGTTTTAATAACAGTGTGATAGTAATACGTGCTAACAAATGCTAGAGCAGAGCTCCTCCCTGTCATGATCTCTTACAATTGTGGAGTCATCTTTATCAACTAATATATATTTCTGATTTTAAATGTTTAAGTTAAGAGAAAAATAAAATTAATTTGAAAAAATAAAATTTAAACTAAAAATAATGACAATACAAAATTTTATTAAGGCAATTTTTATATTTATTTATATTGGGAAAAAGTTGAAACTTGGCATCAAATACACACCCTCTTTCATAGTCTATGAAAATGTTTAATAAAGACATTCATTTGTGAGCTCCATAACCATAGCCAAAAATATTCGTTCGCAATTAACATGCACTTTCGAGTACAAATTCCTTACAGCTACCCCCCAAAAAATTACTCTCTTTTTGGGGACCAAAGTTACCCCCCAAAAAATTACTCTCTTTTTTTGGGGACCAAAGTTACTCTCTCTTTTTGGGGAAAAAATTGTAGGGTGAAAGAGGTCACATTTGTGTAAGGAATAAATCTTATTTCTGATGACTATCTTTTCAAAGTCCGATACAATGGTGGCGGGCTGCTTTGGTCACCTCTAACTTGACTTTGATTTTTGAAATATATAAATAATAAAAATATTAATTTGTAAAAGATATTTTGAATATATTTATTTATAAAATGTAAAGAGATAGAGGAAAGGTCTTAATCATTGAACATGTTTTAATGGTGGAATAGTTCAAAGTTCAATTAGGTCTTAATAGTTATACATTTTTTTTTCCAATAATTACTTTATTTCTATTTAAAAAGTAAACATATTTAATTATTTTTTTGTGTAAAATGTACCATTATTAAGACATTGACATTTGACAATAATACATGTATTTAATAATATATAAAACTCAAAATTGAATGTATTTTGAAAAAATACAAATCAAAATTATGTGTTTCACTATTCAAATAAAGTGACATAATACAAAAATTAAGTATCAATATTCATTAATAAAGTACTAATGTAAATATAAACTCATAAATTTTTATACATATATATCCATATATGTTCAACAATTGGACCAAAGTGTGCAGCTTTTAAATTCTATTGAATATAAAATCATTCATTTCATTCCATCATTCAACTCCTCCAATGTCACCTACTTCAACAACAATGCACAACTTTTGCATTAAACCCACTACCTGCAAAAAATTAATGGTGTAAGGCTCACTATTTTTTTTTAAATATGTAATTTAAAGACAAATTTAAATATTACCTCCAAAATCTGTATATTCCCTCCAATTCCAAGCAAAACAATCAATTTTTTTTAAATATTACCTTCAAAATTTAAACATTCTCTCCAATTTGTTATAAACTTCATAAATACCTACAATGCATATGAGACTCTCCAACAGTTTCATTATAATTTATGCAGAGTAATTATTTCATCGCAACAAAGAGAATAGATTCTGAGTTACAAAGTATATACATACAAGCACAACACAAATGAAAAGAGGATTCATGCTCTGACATAAAATAGCTTGGCAGGAAAGTGTAGTATGCATCAATTTCAAGTTGGAAATAATAGTCTATAATAGTATACTTTTATCTGAAATAGCTTTGACTCTATTTATTTCATAATTTCCACCTCAAATTTAAATATACATAATATTTATTAAATGAAATTGAAGTTTCATAGCAATTGGCCCTCCCAAAGATAAAATAATGCCCACAATTAACATTATTTTTAAAGAGTCATCTTTTTGAATTGATCCATTTTTTTTGAGTCAATAAAAATTACGAACACTATTTTTTTTAAATGGAAGGGACAATTTATTTTTTATTTTTCAAAATTGTACAGAATAAATATCTCTACTATAATTGTTAGCTCCATATGACTTTATCTTTACTATGACTGTTAACTCCATATTTCACAAACTGCCTAATTATGATGAGTCTCTATGAAGTTCAACAGACTACTTTAGTGGACACTTTACCTTCAACAAAAACATTTTTTCTCAAATAATTTTGAACTTTTGTTTGTATTATTCTCCTAGTAACTCTTTACTCAAATAAAATTGTGTTTTCATGCTCAAACATTCTAATGACTATTGTTCAACAAGTAAACATCCCATTGACCCTCACAACTACCAAACAATCTTGTTGGCAAGACGTACATTCCCTAAATATATGCCTAGTCATTTTTCCTAGCTAGTGTGAATGTTGGCTAGAATTTCCATGCAGCATTGATGCAAATCAAATGATCATATTCAATGCAAAATCAGATAATGGAGAAACATAATAAATTAAATTATCACATGAGATGGTTAATGCGCATTATATTATTCCGTGGAAAGACACAGTTCATTAGTGTAGGATGACTATGGAACCAAAATCCACTCAGCTCAACTTGAATGATGACACACATACTCTCAACATGATGGGCAAATCAGTTATCAGACATATAACTGTTGACATCAACACAACTTTTAATGATGGCACTCAATAACTGACCATAAATGTTACATTCCAGACTTCTTGTGAAGGGAAATTGAGTTGATTGGTACATAACTACTGATTTCAAGCGAACTTTCAACACAAGAACTCAATAAGTAGCCATAATTCTTACACACCAGAGGTCCATAAATAATTCAACTCTTGGCTCAATAATAAATAGACTATTGTGAAACCATATTATGAGCTATTATGAGTTATTAGGCCTGTGAAATATAACTCATCATCTCCACATAGATTTATGTCTTGCTCTCATGGCATATCTTTTTGAGAGCTATCTCTGCTACTTGATAGCAAAATTGGATACAACTTATATAATAAGCTATAGAAACTAGGATACATTAGGTAGTTTTTCTGTGACTCAACTAGGCCAAATTGTTTATATCCCATATTTTTTACTCTATATAGAATTTCCTATAATGATGTTATATATGTAGGCATACATAATCCCAAATACAATACAATACTAATGTCATGTTTGATTGTGGCAGGTCTTTGAGAGGATTAGAAGGCCTGTAGGCATGGTGAGTATTGAAGTAATAATAATGACATCATGGTTTTTTGGGATTTGATAATATTGATAAAATAGATGGTAGGATCAATATTCACTTTATAACAAGCAAAACTTAACCCTTCAAACACCATTTCCTAACCCTAAAAGAACTAATAGCCAAGCATGAAAAAACCATTCATAAATTATTAATACATATATTCATATTTGAAAAAGCCCCTATAACAGACCCTCCTCACCCTATCCAAATTAAAGTAACCCTATTTAATTTATACCTTTGCCCAAATATATCAAAAAAAATCTAATTTTTTGACGCTCATTTTAGGTTGATCTATTTTCCATCCAGAACTGAGCATGGCTAGGTAAGTGTGTAAACCGACCAGGCTCTCTCAAAACAAGAGCCTGGTAGGTTTACACTCTTGTTGGCCATATGTCAAGACTATCAACTAGATTGCACACTAATAGATGTACAACAAAATGTTTATTACAAAATGTTTATTGCTTAATGTGCTATAAATTGTGCAATGGTGTAAAGACAAGGCAAATATGGGTCATGGGCTAGAAATTAGAGCACTAATGGCTCAAATAGCACACGTATGTAAAACAAATCCTACTCCTCTCAAAGATGGTTTTCCTAGTAGATCTTGGTTGAAAGGGTTCAAAAATAGGCACCTAGATTTGTCCTTAAGGACTACAACAGACATAGATCATGATAGAGTAGTCATGCTTAGGTCAAGCATAGTTGCACCATTTAATGACAACCTAGAGATTATGTATAAAATAGAGAAATAAATACCACAAAATATATGTAATTATGATGAAATAGGGGTCCAAGATAGTAAAAATTATGGGATGAAGGTCCTTGTAAAGATAGGTAGTAAGACTGTACCACACATTCTTTCAAAAAGTAGAGAGTGGATTACCATTCTTTTTTGTGTTAATTCTATAGGGTAGAGTATACTGGGTTTTTATCTTTTTAAATAACAAGGGTAGTTAGCAAACTACATTGTAAACTATGATCTTGGTGCATGCATGGCAGCCCAGCCACACACATGGATGACAAAGGAATTATTTTTAAATTGGCTACACCACTTTGTAAGATGAGTTCCAGGTGGTATCTCACCATTAAATCAGAATCTTCTTATATTTGATGGCCATGGTAGCCATGTGGCTTATGGCACAATTCATGAAGCAAGAGCATTAGGAATAGATCTAATCACTCTACATGCCCATAATAGCCACAAGATATAATCACTAGATGTTAGTGTATTTTCACCCTTCAAGACCTACTTTAAAGATGAGAGATTCAAATGGATGTCCAAGCACTACAACTTATAAATAAGGATATTTGAATTGGCAACATTTAGAAAGGCTTTCAAAAGAGTTTTGACTCCATCCAATATTAAATATGGATTTAGAAGAATTGATATTTAGCCTATCAATAGAGATGTACTTACCAATTACATGCATCCTAGTTATGAATTTAGTGTCAAGGAAGAAGAGGAGTAAAAAATTGTGGAAAACATACTTTCACTAGCTGGATATGGAAGGGAAGAAATTCATCAAATTTAGTGAGAAATTAAAAAAATTGAACAATTAGAAAGAACTAATCAAAATCAATAAGAAAACAAAATGATAGGGGATCCAAAATTACAACTAGAGCAATACAAAACACATCCACATGTTTTTGCATTCAGTGATGAGTAGGAAGAGGAGGAAATAGTGGTGAAAAACATACATACAATAGATGGATATGGAAGAGAAGCAATCCATCAAATTCAATAAGAAATTAAAAAAAATAAGCAATCAAGTAGGCCTAGTCAAAATGAATATGCGGGTCAAATAGAAGTAGATCTAAAAATGTAGTGAGGAAAACTAGATATACATCCACAAGTTGAAGAAAAAAATAGCACACCAAGTCATTTGAGATAAACACAAGAAGATATGACAATTGACGATGGGTTGAGCTTGCCAACACAAGTCAGTGAACCATAATGGGTGAAAGATGCAACTATAGACATGGAGATTACCCTCAATGTCCTAAATGATGATGTATCACTTTAAATGCCATCCCCTCCTCCTACCATTCTATGTGGAATAGTACACTACTATGCAAAAATGGAGGAATGTCATCTCAAAGTTATAAATTTAGAACCATTGTAAAATTATATAGAAGACCCACAAGAATAGACCAATAATGAAGAACCAAGACAATGAGTGAGTGGGTCATTAGGTAATTTTCTAAAGATACCAATTGATATGTTTGTTGAGAGAGTAGTTCACACAAGTAATGAAATTATCAGGTTGATCAAATAGTCACAAATTATTACATCAGATGAGTACTTGCACTTGTTTGAACAATAAGAAGAACAAAAGAAGGTTTGTAGGAGATAAAATTAAGAAAAAAAAAAAGAACAAATAAAGGAGAGGAAGGCAAATAAAATTCTTGAAGAAGAAAAGAGGGAATCAAGAAAACTAGAAAGAGAGCTGAAAAGACAAAGAAAGGACTTGGAGAAGATGAAATAATAACAAGAAAAAGAGAAAAAGAAAGAACAAGAAAAACTTCAACGGGAGAAAGATAAGATAGAAAAGGAGATGTAGAGGCAAAGGCATTAAAGCAGTGGATAAAATCCTCTTCCTTTGCAACACCCAATCATGTTGGATTTCTATAATACTTTCAATCCACAATATGTCAATGTCATTAATTTTTAACCTTGTATCCCCTCTTCTCCTACAAACCAAATACAATTTGCTTCTTCAATGGCAATGCATTTTTCCATATCAACAACCATGCATTCATAGGCTTTAAAAACCATGCATTATCTTTCAATTCAAAATCAGTTTGCTCATGCAAGCCATATGTTATTTCCTTAATCATGCACAATCAATGTGCCATGCACACCCATAAAGGAGGACACAATAATGCTCACTTTAAAAGAAGGTATTGAAAAACCACACAATCTTGAAGAAGATTTCACATTTCCATCTCTAGTTTAATCATGTCATAGCAATGTTTTTTGGAAGCAATGGTTTGATACTATCGTAGTAATAGTAGGTACTAAGAATTTTGTAAGACATCATATTATTTCCCAATGTATTTTGTAACTTTTATATTCTATGAATAGAAAACCTGCCCAAACTTAATTTAATATCACTTGTTTTTTCCATTTTAAGTAAAAAATAAAAAATAAAAAAAATCATTGGTATGTCAGTTGCTAATTGTAATGATGTATGTGTATGTATATTTATGCATGTATATATGTATTCATATGTATATATGTGTATGTTTAGATATGTGTGTATGTATATGTAAAGATACATATACATACATATATACAAATACACTACATATATACATACATGTATGTATGTTTTTTATATATGCATGTGCATGTATATTTAAACATGTGTACACATACACATATAGACATATATATATATATATATATATATATATATATATATATATATATATATATATATATATATATATATATATATATATACACACACACACACATACATATATAAACACATGTATGTATGTTTGTTACATATGTATGTGTTTCTATATTTAAACATACATTCAAGGCTAGTATGTGTGTGTCATACATGTATATATATACACAATGTATGTATTGGTGTTAATATGTATGTAAATATATACATATATACACATGTATATAAAATGCACACTGAGATAAATACACATATATAAATGTACACATTTAACATACACATACACATACACAATGAGGGCATGTAACTAATTTGTGTCTATGGATGCATGCCTTATTTTTATAAATTAAAAAATTGAATTTAATATACATGTACAACTCAAGTTACAGGAAAAAAATGATAAACATAGCTCATTTCCTTAGTGAGGTTAGAAAAAACCTCACCATAGAACCGTGATAAATTAGTTCCATCTCGCTTCCCTTGATTTCCTACAAACCTTCCAATGACATTCATAAATGTACTATTCAAGAATTAAAAAATGTTATTTGAGCATAAAAATACTAGTTAGTTTTCAAACATTAATTACAAGTGTCAATTGTTTTAAAGAAGAACAAAATGAGCTAAATGAGAAAAACTAATTTCCAATAATGAATTTCGTTTAAACACAAGAGATAATTCAATGAAATAACGCCACGATTGACTATAAAATTGTGTTGATCTTCGAACATGATCGCGGCAAAGAATCTACAATCAGTGAGATTAAAAAAACTTATGACTATTCAAACATATCTCATTACATCCAAATGGGAGAATTCAAAGGAACATGATTGGAAGAAGAATATATTATAACTTATGACTATAAATATTATTTTATAAATGAACTCAGTTGTCCACAATCTATCTTTAAAATCAAAATCAATGGACCTAAATCAAATATAAGCAACATCCAAGATAAATACAACCTATAATTTGAAAACTAAAAAAAGAATATTTTTAAATGCATATATAATAGTAAAATGAAGGATTAACCAAATTCATTTCAATTAAATGTATCAAAAATAGTATAATGAAAGAAAACAATGATGCCATTTCACAAAAATAATAACTTTTGATCTGAATGCCAAAGTAAACTTGCAAACTATATGGGTGCATCTTTTTTATCCATACTCAAAGGCTTCCATACACATTTTTAGGTTAGTATGTATTGATCTGAAAAAATAGAGAAATCAGGGGCACTGAAATTGGGTATAAAAACCCAATGTAAAGTAAACCTAGAAACAATATGGATGCATCTCTCTTGTATCCATACTTGAAAGGCTTCCATACACATTTTTAGGTTAGCATGCATTGATTAAAAACAATAGAGAAAACAAGGGCACTAAAACTAGGTATAAAACCCAATGTAAAAACCTACAAGGTACATAGGATCACATTTGAAAAGCAAAACAAGATGGCAAGGATGTTTCTGCTCATCTTAATGCAATCCATCTACAAAAAACAAATGGTTTTGAGAAGATTACTAAAATAAGTATAATTTTTTTATCGGTTCCTTTACAAAATTATCAAAAAGTAATCTTTTACCTTTTCAAAATAATGTGCAACATTATAAGATTTTTATCCTCGATACTAAATACAACAACATTGTCACAAGGGACCAAATAGGGAAATAAATTGCAATCTACTTCTCATATTTCTAATTGCCAAATTTTTGCACTCACCAAGATTTCTAGCTAAAACATCTCCCTCAAATTCCTTCTAAAAGTGACCCAAAACATCATGTATTTTATCATCTTATCACAAACAAATAGAAATAAATATTTTCAAGTCTTCAAAGAAGAGAGCTCCTACTTTGAGATATAAAAAAAATAAAACCAAGTACAAATGGGCTAGACTAGATAGATTATATGCCAATATTGGAGAGTGGATATGCCAAACAAGATAGCCAACAAAAAGAGTGTGGCAACTAATAAGGAGCCTTAAACATAGATATTGAGAACAAAACCACGTGTAAATTCATTCAGATGCATAGAAGTTTGAATTGCATATCCTTGTATGACTGCTATCAGACCAATGAAAATCCTATGACCATGCCCTAGCATAACCTTAAAATTGCAAGGCATGAAGGATATGTCCTGTGGAGGTGTCTACCACTCCAACTCATATGCTGCAGCATTCCCATGAAACAAAATTACTTCTAATTAGAATCATATGAAAAAACAATCCAACAAAGGCATCTCATGAAGCTTAGAAATTCAAAGCTAAAATAAAAAGCACAAATGAAGTTAACTTTACAGAATGAAGGTGTTTGCTCCTTTCTTTACCATCCTTGCATTATTTTTGTATACTTGTCCTTGATCCAGTAAATTCTAGGCTTTTTCATCATGGATCTATGGGCCTCAACCATGGTGTGCTCTCCTTAATTTCTCAACTCAATCCACTTCCTCTTTCTGACTGCATCACTGACTGCATCCTCTCTCTGGACTTTGCAAGCATCCTTCTATTTGATGATTCCCCATTTTCCAAATACATCAACTATATGCCCATGATGAGCATCTCTCTTTCGCTACCATGCAAGATTCTAAGGAGATTTATAGTGCTCAGAGAGGACATGGCTACCACTTTTAGGAAGGAGCTTGGCATTCTATGAACTCAAAATGACTTGATTTTAGTGTTTGTGTTATATTTTGGTGAAGGGGTAAAGTAATTAGGATTACATTCATTTGGGTTGGGTGAGGAGGATTATTTTAATAGGGATTTTTAAAATATAAATGTATGTTTTATTATTTTATGAATGGTTATTTTATGTTCAGTTATTGGTGCTTTGGGGGTTAGGAAATGGTGTACTAAAAGTTATGTTTTGGGCATAGGTTTAAAAAGTGTGTTTTGTGACCTTTCTGATAAACCATTAATATCGTAAAATATATAATGTGTTAGACCTTGAAATCTTAGTTATAAGTAGTTAAGACGATGTATTAAAATGGATAAAATTTATAAAGTCTAATGTGATGTTATAACACCTTAATTCACTATCTAAAGTTAGGATGCATAGCTACTGGGAACTTTCCCCTATTAATTTCAAAGTTTTTAATTTAAATTTTTCATTTATTTAAATTATTAATTATTTTCTTTTTTTGAAAATTTCTTACTAATTAGTGATAAATTGTATCAATTTAATTATACCAATATGTCGATTTTTAAAAAAATAAATAAAAAGAGTGCTCCAAACTCTACCAAAAGTTTGAGATATTAATTTTTTTTTATTGGCTTCTACAAGAAAAAAGGAACAACTTCTAAATGATGGTCAATTAGATATCAAACTTAAAATTAGAATTAAAAGTGAACACACTTACAAACATTACAACTCATCACTCCATGTGCCCCTCATCTCCTACGACTTGTAGAATACCTCTTAGTGTAACCACACTTTAAAAGGTATATTGTAAAGAAGATAAGTGAAGTGTAATCCACACATATTGAGGAATATAGAAGAGAAAACTAATTCTAAAAAGGTAAATTAGGAAGTACCAATAAAAAAAATTAAGTACCTTGAAAGATAATTAAAATAGGAGGGCCCCATGTAGTGAGATATACTTAATGCTCTAGAGAAATATTTATAATACTCAAAGTGATAGCAAAGAGTGTGATGGGTGTAAGGCCATGTGAAACATTGTGTATGTAGGGTCTACAATATAAACTTTGAAGTTGGTCATGGGCCCTCTTCCTACTAATGATGTGAGATGGCTAGAAATTAGAGGTGATTAACCTAAAACAACCTCCCAGAGGACGTGTATAAAAAGCCACCAAAAAAGGACCAACTTCACCTAGAGGAAGTGAGATAAACATCTATAATCTTCATAAATTATGAGCATCTAATGTGAACTTAGTTTTTGGACCCTGATCATTTTTAACTACTTTTTTTTATCAATCATGTATTTATTAGAAATCCATCTCTATATCTATTAATTAAAAATAATTATAACTATATAACTATAAGCAATGGTTTAGAATAAAAATGTGGTTGATAGGTATTCATGACCCATAAAGTTGAGTATCAAAAACATTGATCAACATTGGTTTGCATGGTGGTTACCTCATCAATATTAGCTAAAATATAAAAACTATTTTACAAGTTAGATTGATGGGTACCCTTCAAGAAATTGCCTAATTGAAAGACCTATGTTTTATCTTGAACATTTTTTTCCTTCTTCTATAAGACATGAAGGACTATGCTCATAGAAAAACATCACTAATTTTCTAGCCACACTCAATTCAATTGCCTCTAAAAGAGGTTGTGGTGTTGCGTAAGCCATCTATTGGCTTTGAGAAATTAAAAACTTGACCTTAGCTTAAGGGGTGTAGACTAGTAGTGGCTCACCTATTGGGTGGTGGTAATTGGTTGCTTGGGTACCGTTATAGAAACTCATGTGGGTTTGTACATAGTGTATGGGACCTTCATCATTGAGATTGATTTTTGATTATTTTTCTTATTGAAAACTGTAGTCCATCCATCAAAAAAAATTGGGCATTTTGGTTCGCCTCAAAAGAGGTTTTGGGGGTTGGGTGGGCTTAGAGTTGGCCATTAGTGGGCACTCATGTATTTTGTGGTCAGTGACTTGACAATAGAAGCATGAATTGGGAAAATTCATGTAAAGAACATGTAGTGTGATCCTCTTGCAACAACTTGGATGTCAATAGTTTATTTGAGATCTTTGGAAAGATATATTTCAATGTAAATACATTTTTTAAGTCAGGTTATACAAAAAAATTCTAGTTCAAACCCTTTAAAGTGCCCTAAGGGTTTGATCAAATAATGCACAAAACTACACAAGGGTAAGAGGAGGATGGGGAACTTAGCCCATATTGACATTTTGATCTTAGCATGATCAAACATTATAATGTCTAGGCTCTAATGGGAGAACACAATCAAAGTGTCCCTAATAAGCCAAGGCACATGAGCAACAACACAATAATGGTAAATGTTGTTTAAATTAAACAAAAACAAACCTTTGGTAATTTTTTAATGCCTTTAATTTTAATATCATGATGGATCATCAAATTATTTTGAACCCAAGCTTTTAGGGTGCTTTTGGCAAAGATATGGCCAAAAAAGGAAGCTACAAAAGTAAATTATTTAAATTAATTACAAGTATTATCAAATTTAAGGCAATCCAAAACATCAGGAAGGCCTTTAGGGGTAAACCAATACCTTGTGGAAGACCTTTGAGAAAAATATACATGCTCACTTTAGCACCATTCTTCTTCACAACTTCATCAAAAGCACTTGTAGAAAATGTTGCATTAAATATACATCACTAATTCACTATAAATCAATAGTGTAAGTAGCTTTATTATAACAAATTATTATTGGTGGAATATAGTTCATTATCAATTGATCTTGTCATTTTGGTTGCATTGGTAGGTGAAAACAAATCCTCCTTCACTTTTCATTGCTTTAAATTAGGCCCATGTTGATGAATTTTAATAAAATATCATTTTCTATAGTTATTAACATTAATGATATATCGTACATGTATTTTATTTTCTCATTATAAATATGATGCATGTTTCAATCCAAAAAAAAGTTAATAAACCCATGATGGATTGAAATTTTGATATGAACCATGTGATTAGAGATGGATCAATGGCAAGGGGGTTATTTGGTGTTAGCAGGGTGCTTCCAATCTCTAAGTTCCATGATTTTTCCTCTTAACTACCTCAATTTTTTTATCAATGGTGTATGATGATGGATCCAAACAAACTTTTATTATTCAATCAAGCTTATGCCTATTGTTGGATTATTGGAATCGATGGCAAGTGACACAATATCATTTACATGGAAAACGATAAGGCATTTGTCTTTATAAATTGGTTTCAAAGGCCTAATTAATTAAAAAATGCATTTCCTTGGACATAATAGTAATAAATATTGATTGATTATAAGGGAGTGTTTTTGGGCACTACAATTTTGGTGACTTACAATGTATTCTTAGTTGGAAGAATTGGAATCCAATAGCCTTTATCTAGAGGACATGAAGTCTAAAACATATGAACAACTTAGTAAAACTAAAAAAAAATACAAAGAAGGGAAAATAGTAGAAAGAAGAATGTGAAAAAACTAATAGAACTGAAAAATATCTGAAGCACACATTGTGTGATATTATTGCCACCAACTTGGATGTCAATAGTTTCTTTGAGATCTTTGAAAAGATCTATTTCAACACAAACACATTTTTGATGTTAGGCTACATAAAACTTTTTCGGTTCAAACTCTATGAAATGCAAGTAAGTGTTTGATCAACTACTACACAAAACTCTATAGGGTTAAGGGGAGGTCAGGGAACTCAACCTAGATAGTTATTTTATGCTTAGCATGCTCAAAGATGATAAAGCCTAGGATCCAGTGGGAGAACATACATAGAGTGTTACGATTGAACCAAGGCCACTAAAAAATAATAACACAACAATGGTCAACATTGTCAAACCTAAACAAAGATAGACCCTTGGTCATACTATAGATGTGCTAAAGTTTAACACCATGAGGGGTCATCCAAGTATTGTGAACCTATGGTTTTAGGGTGCTTTCAGCTAGGCATGGCCAATAAAGTAAGCTACAAGAGTAAATTTTCAAAATAATTACCTTTGTTATACTCAGGATAGTCCAAAACAACATCAAGAAGGTTTTTGAGTGTAGAATCAATATCTTTTGGAAGACATTGGGGATATATTTTAGTGTTTTCTATGGTGTCATTATTATTCATAGCTCCATCAGAATCATTTGTAATAAATGTTGCAAGAAATGAGGAAGAAGACATTCAAAGGTTATGCCACCTAAAAGATGATGATGGGTTGGGTGTAGCACCATTAATATACAATCTTATCAAAGGAGATATGAAATTCCTGCCAAAATGGTTTTAATAACAGTGTGATACTAATACGTGCTAACAAATGCTAGAGCAGATCTGCTCCCTATTATGATCTCTTACAATTGTGGAGTCATCTTTATCAGTTAATATGTATTTCTAATTTTAGATGTTTAAGTTAAAATAAAAATCAAATTAATTTGAAAAAATAAAATTTAAACTAAAAATAATGACAATACAAAATTTTATTAAGGTAATTTTTATATTTATTTATATTGGGAAAAAGTTGAAACCTGGTACCAAATAGATACCCTCTTTCATAGTCTGTGAAAATGTTTAATAAAGACATTCATTTGTGAGCTCCATAACCATAGCCAAAAATATTCGTTCGCAATTGACATGCACTTTCTCTTTTGGGGGACCAAGTTACCACCCAAACAATTATAGGGTGAAAGAGGCCACATTTGTGTAAGGAATATATCTTATTTCTGATAAGTGTCTTTTCAAAGTCTGATACAATGGTGGCGGGCTGCGTTGGTCACCTCTAACTTGAATTTGATTTTTGAGATATCTAAATAATAAAAATATTAATTTGTAAATGTATTTTGAATATATTTATTTGAAAATGTAAAGAGATAGAGGAAACATTGTAATCGTTGTGTCAGGAATCTAGAACAACAAACATGCTCTAACTCCACTGTTAGGATCTAGGAAGCACCATTAATTACCATGTACAAGCAACTTCAATATGCGGAATTAACTAGAATGCATAAGTAACTAGAATTCAGAAATAACACAGAATATGAGAGACAATACCCAATTGTATTAATACTCTTTCAGAAGGAAATACAACAAAGAAGATGCCACAGTCTTCTTCCTTACACACCTCTAGGGCTCCCATACCTCTAGGGCATAAATAGTAAATCTCTTCAAGAGCTCACTCTCTCTCTTACGGTCCCAACAAGCAACTCACACACAGAGTTGTTCACCTCTAACCAGTCAGTATCACTACTGCCAGTACACCGAGTATACACACATACTCAACCGAGTACACAACGCACTCTAAGTAGATCTCCCATGAACTTGCAACAATCTGAAACTCAAATGATCTTACTTTGGAAGGAACTACCTTGCCTTCCTCTATTGCTCTCCGACCGAGTACACACCATACTCCAAGTAGATCCTGCCTGATCTTGCTACCTGTTGTGTTACTAATCTCCCTGATCGTACTGCGACCTGCAGATCAATCTGGTCTTGCACACCTATCGACCAACCTGGTTTTGCACACCTGCAAACCTAGATCTTGCACACATAAACACATACAAATCAATGATCTTACTTACCATGTAGATCTCCAAACGTGGCCTTGCACACCTGCTAACCAAGATCCTACATACATGAAGAATCCTTCTGATTCTCCAAACCAGCACCCATACTTGGCACTGTGGCACTAGGAGGAACACACCTTGCTCTCTTCACTCTGAAGGAGCTAATTTTTACTCTCTTACTCTCTAGCACAAATTACAATACAGCCCATGAGTCTATTATATAGATCTCATGCAAACAATAATTAGACATCCAATTACAATAATTAGATTCGTAGCTCAAGACTATAATTAGCCTTCTTATATGCAAACAATTGGTTTGTTAACTAATTGTCTATGAATTAGTAGTTCTGGAACCACACAGGCGACCGACGTTGGTCCCTGTCTGCCTGGGGGTGACCGATGTCGGCTGATCCCTAACCGTCATCGGTAGCTTCCTGTCTCCATCTGACTGATGTCAATTGGCCTGACTGACGCTGATGACTGTGACACTCAGCACCCTCCTCCAATGTCTGCATCAATGAAGCTTTTAGCTCCACAACCTAACAATCTCCCAGTTAGAGATAAACAACTGCATTGTACCTATACCTGTACACTATCTAATCTGTTTCCTGGCTTGTATCCCTCTTCAAGCTCAACCTTGAAGACCAACCACCACACATCTTGTGGTGCACCTCCTGTCATCCAAGTAACCTGCTGCATCTGCATCTACAAACCCATGTAGAAAAGAACTTGACCCTACATAACATGTTGACCTACTACTGGTCCCTCTCAAATACCTGAGAATCTACTAAACTTCCCTCCAGTGCTTCTTTCCCAGATCGGCTCCAAACTTTTTGACATCTCCCACTGCGTGGGCAACCTCAGGTCTAGTACACATGTACTTAACCTCATCATGTGAATCAAGACACTGTTCATAGAACTGTCCAACCCATCGGCGTGCTAACCGATTTCACACAATCATTCAAAGACAAAATCAACCTATGATCTTCCATGTCTCTAGAACACACTCATGCCAAAGAATTTTGCTGCTCCAAATTTCTCATGACATGCCACTGAACTAACCTTACCCTTAGCTCAGCAAAACCCTGTATGTCTGAACCTACACCAAGCATACCATCCACATACAGTAATAGGATAATGTTGCGACCATCATCCACTTGGTAAGACAAACACAATGGTTATACTAACATTGACTAAAGCCCTGCTTTGTCATCCACCTGGTACCACCTGTCAAACCTGTACCACTATCCTGTAGCTTGCTCAAGACCATATGACCTGGCCTTCCATCTCACGTATCCATTCTCTCTATTCTTTAACTAAGGTATCCATTCATCTTTCAATGCTTTCTTCTGGCTGGCAACCCTACCAAATCTCTCATTTGGTTCTGCATCCTCATTCATGCCATACTCCCACTGTTTCCTAGATCCTTCCTGCTCTGCAGTGAGCAACGAGTATAAAGAAGAGAAACAACAAATTTGAGGCTTACTTACCCTTTTAGTCCTCCATATGGGCGTTTGAGACTCCTTGACAGCTTGTTGTTCACCCAAAATCTATTACAGTGACTGACCTCAGTCACCACATAATCTGCATCTGACCAATGTCAGTTCCCATGTGACTGTCCTTTCTATTGATGCTAGTTTTTTGACCAACGTCAGTCTTACCTGGTCACAAACGTCAGTTTCCTGACCGACGCTGGCAACCACCCTACCTGACACCACTGGCTCTGGTCTGCACATGACCGACATCGGCACCTCTCTATTCGATGCTGATTCCCTCTTACTGACATTGGTAACTGTGTTCGCCTGTGAGTGATGACTTTTTACATGCGAGCTCTCCATGGATCAAAACCCTGTCCAAACCGCCCTGCTCAGAGATGTCCAGTCTTCTCCACTGATCTCTATCCATCATCTCCTCTAGAAACACCAAGGCTTTCCAGTTCTTAAGTCTGTCAAACACATCTGACTTCCTCTTAAGAATATGCATCTCCTTCTGGCTCATGTGACCAAGCCTACAAAGCTACCTCTTTGCAATAGAAGAAGAATCAGTAATATAAGTAGATAGATAAAGGATACCTACTTTGTTACCACTAGCTAATTCAAGTGCATCTGCTGTGAGAGTTCTTGTGCATCTCTCATCACCCAACTTTCTTGAATAAATTAGCCACATCTTCAAGACCGGGACCTGCATGACCTCCTTCAACACCCATGTGTTGGCCCCCTGCAATTTCAGCTTCACTTCCCCTTTGCCAATTCTTTGACAAGGCACACCAGCCCCTAAATAAATCTTTCCAAAGTCTCCATGGACCTTAACATGGAGAAATACTCTATTTCGGGTTGTATGGAAAGAGGCAATAGAATCTATAAAACAATATTCTACTTTATCCAAGGAACATCCCAGAGCATCATGTGCAACAACACCTGCAACATCTGCTTCTTCAATTCCTTCATGCTGATCTCCCACCAACCAGCAATCTTTTTTTACCTGCTCTTTCTTTCCATAACACCGTAATTGACCATTCATGCTTTTTAGTTCCTCCATTCTTAGTGTACTTTCTTCTGCCATTGCTATATTCCCACTCAATCAGAAACCCCTGAGAGTGACCTGTAATCAAACACAAACCTGCTCCCTGAACCTTAGCTCTGATACCACTTTGTCAGGAGTTTAGAACAACAAACATGCTCTGACTCCACTGTTAAGATCTAGGAAGCACCATTGATTACCATGTACAAGCAACTTCAATATGCGGAATTAACCAGAATGCATAAGTAACTAGAATTCAAAAATAACACAAAATATGAGAGACAATACCCAATTGTATTAATACTCTTCCAGAAGGAAATACAACAAAGAAGATGCCACAGTCTTCTTCCTTACACACCTCTAGGGTATAAACAGTAAATCTCTTCAAGAGCTCACTCTCTCTCTTACGGTCCCAACAAGCAACTCACACACAGAGTTGTTGTTCACCTCCAACCAGTTAGTATCACTACTGCCAGTACACCAAGTATACACACATACTGAACCGAGTACACAACACACTCCAAGTAGATCTCCCATGAACTTGCAACAACCTGCAACTCAAATGATCTTACTTTTGAAGGAACTACCTTGCCTTCCTCTATTTCTCTCCGATCGAGTACACACCGTACTCCAAGTAGATCCTGCCTGATCTTGCTACCTGTTGTGTTGTTGATCTCCCTGATCCTGCTGCCACCTATAGATCAATTTGGTCTTGCACACCTGCCAACCAACCTGGTTTTTCACACCTGCAAACCTAGATCTTGCACACACAAACACCTACAAATCAATGATCTTACTTACCATGTAGATCTCCAAACGTGGCCTTGCACACCTACTAACCAAGATCCTACATACATGAAGAATCCTTCTGATTCTCCAAACCAACACCCATACTTAGCACTGTGGCACTAGGAGGAACACACCTTGCTCTCTTCACTCTAAAGGAGCTAATTTTTGCTCTCTTACTCTCTAGCACAAATTACAATACAGCCCATGAGTCTATTATATAGATCTCATGCAAACAATAATTAGACATCCAATTACAATAATTAGATCCGCAGCTCAAGACTATAATTAGCCTTTTTACATGCAAACAACCGGTTCGTTAACTAACTGTCCATGAACTAGCAGTCCTGGAACCACACAGGCGACCGACATCGGTCCCTATCTGCTTGGGGGTGACCGACGTCAGCTGATCCCTGACCGTCATTGGTAGCTTCCTGTCTCCATTTGACTGATGCCGGTTGGCCTGATCGATGCCAGCAACTGTGACACTCAGCACTCTCCTCCAATGTCTGCATCAGTGAAGCTTTTAGCTCCACAACCTAACACGTTGAACATGTTTTAATAGTGGAACAGTTAAATGTTCAATTAGGTCTTAATAGTTATACATATTTTTTTCAATAATTATTTTATTTTTATCTAAAAATTAAACACGTTTAATTATTTCTTTGTTTAAAATGTACTATTATTAAGACATTGACATTTGACAATAATACATGTATCTAATAATATATATAATACAAAATTGAATTTATTTTGAAACAATACAAATAAAAAATGTGTGTTTCACTATTCAAGTAAAGTGATATAATACAAAAATTAAGTGTCAGTATTCATTAATAAAGTATTGATGTACATATATATATATATATATATATATATATATATACAAAATTGAATTTATTTTGAAACAATACAAATAAAAAATGTGTGTTTCACTATTCAAATAAAGTGATATAATAAAAAAAAATAGGTGTCAGTACTCATTAATAAAGTACTGATGTATGTGTGTGTGTGTGTGTGTGTGTGTGTGTGTGTGTGTGTGTGTGTGTGTGTGTGTGTGTGTGTGTGTGTGTGTGTGTGTGTGTGTGTGTATGTTCAGCGATTGGAACAAAGTGTGTAGCATTTAAATTCTATTAAATATAAAATCATTCATTTCATCCCATCATTCAACTCCTCCAATGTCACATGCTTCAACAACTATGTACAAATTTTGCATTAAACCCAGTACCTACAAAAAATTAATGGTGTAAGGCTCACTATTTTTTAGAAAATATGTAATTTAGACACAAATTTAAATATTACTTCCAAAATTTGTATATTCCCTCCAATTCCAAGCAAAACAATCAATTTTTTTAAAATATTACCTTCAGAATTTAAGCATTCTCTCTAATTTGTTATAAACTTCATAAATACCTACGATGCATATGAGACCCTCCAACAATTTCATTATAATTCCTGTAGACTAATTATTTCATCGCAGCAAAGAGAATAGATTCTGAGTTACAAAGTATATACATACAATCACAACACAAATGAAAATAGGATTCATACTCTGACATAAAATAGCTTGGCAGGAAAGTGCAGTATGTATCAATATCAAGTTGGAAATAACAATTTTCATCAATTTGAGGTTGGAAATAACAGTCTATAATAGTATACTTTTGTCTGGAATAGCTTTCACTCTATTTGTGAATTTCCACCTCAAATTTCAATATACATAATATTTATTAAATGAAATTGATGTTTCATAGCAATTGGCCCTCCCAAAGATAAAATAATGCCCACAATTAACATTATATTTAAAGAGTCATCTTTCTAAATTACTCCATTTTTAAAGAGTCAAGAAAAATTACGAACACTATTTTTTTTAAATGGAAGGGATAATTTATTTTTTATTTTTCAAAATTGTACAGAATAAATATCTCTACTATAATTGTTAAATCCATATGACTTTATCTTTACTATGACTGTTAGCTCCATATTTCACAAATTGCCTAATTACAATGAGTCTCTATGAAGTTCAACGAACTACTTTAGTGAACACTTTACCCTCAACAAAAACATTTTTTCTCCAATAATTTTGAACTTTAGTTTGTATCATTTCTCCTGGTAACTCTTTACTCAAATAAAATTTTGTTTTCGTGCACAAACATTTTAAGGACTATTGTTTAACAATTAAACATCCCATTGACCCCCACAAATACCACATAATCTTTTTGGCAAAACATACTTTCCCTAAATATATGCCCAGTCATTTTTCCTGGCTCGTGTGAATGTTGGCTGGAATTTCCATGCAAAACTATTGCAAATCAATTTATCATTTACAAATGTAAAATGAGCTAATGGAGAAACATAATAAATTAAATTATCACATGAGATGGTCAATACATGCTATATTATTCCATGGAAAGACATAGTTCATTAGTGTAGGATGACTATGGACCCAAATTCTCCTCAGCTCAACTTGACTGATGACACACATACTCTCAACATGATGGGAAATTTAGTTATCAGGCATATAACCACTGACATCAACACAACTTTTAATGTTGACACTCAATAACTAACCATAAATTTTACATTCCAAAGGTTTTAACATACACTTCTTGTGAAGGGAAATTGATTTGAATGGTACATAACTATTGATTTCAAGCTGACATTCAACACAGGAACTCAATAAGTAACCATAATTATTACACACCAGAGGTCCATAATTAATTCAACTCTTGGCTCAATAATAACTAGACTATTGTGAAACCATATTGTGAGCTATTGTGAGCTATTGAGAGTTATTGGGCCTGTGAAATATAACTCATCATCTCCACATAGATTTATGTCATGTTGCTCTCATGGCATAGCTTTTTGAGATCTATCTCTACTACTTAATAGCAAGATTGGATACAACTTATATAATAAGCTATAGAAACTAGGATACATTAGGTAGTTTTTTTGTGATTCAACTAGGCTAAATTGTTTATATGCCATATTTCTTATTCTGTATAGAATTGCCTATAATGATGTTATATATGTAGGCATACATAATCCCAAATACAATACAATACTAATGTCATGCTCGATTGTGGCAGGGCTTTAAGAGGATTAGAAGGCCTGCAAGCATGGTGAGTATTGAAGTAGTAGTAGTAGTAAAAATAATAATAATAATAATAATAATAATAATAATAATAATAATAATAATAATAATAATAATAACAACATCATGGTTTTCTAGGATCTGATAATAATGATAAAATAGTTGATAGGATCAATCTTCACTTTATAACAAGCAAAATTTAACCCTTCAAACACCATTTCCTAACCCCAAAAGAACCAATAGCCAAGCATGAAAAAACCATTCATAAATTATTAATACATATATTCATAGTTGAAAAATCCCCTTTAACATACCCTCCTCACCCTATCCAAATTAAAGTAACCCTAATTACATAATAGCTTTTCCAAAATATATCACAAAAAATCTAAAATCTAATCATTTGAGGTTCACTTTAGGTTGATTTGTGTTCCATCGAGAACTTAGTATGGCTAGGTAAGTGTGTAAACTAACCATGCTCTCTCAAAACAAGAGCATGGCAGGTTTACACTCTTATTGGCCATATGTCAAGACTGTCAACTAGATTTAACACTAAAAGATATACAATAAAAAGTTTATTACTAAATGTTTATTGCTTAATGTGCTAGAAATTGTGCAATGGTGTAAATACATGGCAGATGTGGGTCATGGGCTAGAAATTAGAGCACTAAAGGCTCAAATAGCACATGTATGTGAAACAAAGCTTACTCCTTTCAAAGATGGTTTTCCTCATAGAGCTCAATGGGAAGGGTTCAAAAATAGGCACCTGGATTTGTCCTTAAGGACTACAGAAGGCATAGATCATGACAGAGTAGTCATGCTTAGGCCAAGCATAGTTACAACATTTTATGACAACCTAGAGAGTATGTATAAAATAGATAAATATGGACCACAAAAGATATGTAGTTGTGATTAAATAGGGGTCTAAGCTAGTAAAAATTATGGGATGAGGGTCCTTTTAAAGATAGATAGTAGGATTGTACCACACATTCTTTCAAAAAGTAGAGAGTGGATTGTCATTCTTTGTTGTGTTAATGCTATAGGGTAGAGTATGTTGGGTTTTTATCTTTTTAAATGGCAAAGGTAGTTAGAAAACTACATTGTAAACTATGATCTTGATGCATGCATGGCAACCCAACCACACACATGGATGATAAAGGAATTATTTTTAAATTGGCTACACCACTTTGCAAGATGAGTTTCAGGTGGTGTCTCACCATTAAATAGGTATCTTCTTATATTTGATGGCCATGGTAGCCACGTGGCTTATGGCACAATCCATGAAGTAAGAGCATTGTGAATAGATATAATCACTCTACCTACCCACACTAGCCATAATATACAACCAATAGATGTTAGTGTATTTTCACCCTTTAAGACCTACTTTAAATATGAGAGATTTAAATGGATGTCCAAGCACCGCAACTTAGAAATAAGGAGATTTGAATTGGAAACATTTAGCAGTAAGGGTTTCAAAAGAGTTTTGACTCCATCCAATATTAAACATAGATTTATAAGAACTGGTATTTGGCCTCTCAATATAGATGCACTTACCAATTACATGCATCCTAGTTATGTATTCAATGTCGAGCAAGAAGAGGAGGAAAAAATTGTGGAAAACATACTTTCACTAGCTGGATATGGAAGGGAAGAAATTCATCAAATTCAATGAGATATTAAAAAAATTGAAGAATCAGAAAGGACTAATCAAAATCAATGAGGAAAGGAAATGACAGGGGATCCAAAATTACAAGTAGATCAATGAAAAACGCATCCACATGTTCTTGCATTCAGTGATGAGCAGGAAGAGGAGGAAATAGTGGTGACAAACATACTTACAATGGATGGATATGGAAGAGAAGAAATCCATCAAATTCAATAAGAAATTAAAAAAAAATGAGCAAACAAGTAGGCCTGGTCAAAATGAATATGCAAGTCAAGTAGCAGTAGATCTAAAAATGTAGTGAGGAAAAATAAATATACATCCAACAGTTGAAGAAGAAAATAGCACACCAAGTCATGTGTGCCAAAAATAAGAAGATATGACAGTTGACGATGGGTTGAGCTTTCCAACACAAGTTAGTCAACCATAATGGGTGAAAGATGTAACTACAGGCATGGGGATTACCCTCAATGTCCTGAATGATGATGTATCACTTTCAATGCCATCCCCTCTTCCTACCATTCCATGTGGAATAGTTCACTACTATGCAGAATTGGAGGAATGTCATCTCAAAGCTACAAATTTAGAACCATTGAAAAATTATATAGAAGACCCACAAGAATAGACCAGCAATGAAGAACCAAGACAATAAGTGAGTGGGTCATTAGGTCATTTCCTAAAGATACCAATTGATATGGTTGTTGAGCAAGCAGTTCACACAAGTAATGGAATTATCAATTTGAGCAAACAGTTACAAATTATTACATTAGATTATTACTTGCACTTGCTTGAACAATAAGAAACATAGAAGAAGGATTTGGAGGAGATAAATTAAGAACAAATAAAGGAGAGGAAGGCGAATAAAATTCTTGAATAAGAAAAGAAGGAATCAAGAAAACTAGAAAGAGAGATGAAAAGACAAAGAAAGGACATAGAGAAGATGAAACAAAAATAAGAAAAAAAGAAAAAGAAATAACAAGACAGACTTCAACAAGAGAAAGATAAGATTGAAAAGGAGATGTAGAGGCAAAGGCATTGAAGCAGTGGATAAAATCCTCTTCCTTCACAACACCCAATCATGTTGGATTTCTACAACATTTTCAATCCACAATATGGAAATGTCATTGATTTTCAACCTTGAAGCCCCTCTTCTCCTACAAACCAAATGTAGTTTGCTTCTTTAATGGCAATGCATTTTCCCATATCAACAGCCATGCATTCATAGGCTTTAAAAACCATGCATTATCCTTCAAGTCAAAATCAGTTTACTCATGCAAGCCATATGTTGTTTCCTTCATCATGCACAATCAATGTGCCATGCACACCCACAAAGGAGGACACAATAATGCTCGCTTTAAAAGAAGGTATTGAAAAACCACACAATCTTGAAGAATATTTCACATTTCCATCTCTAGTTTAATCATGTCATAGCAATGTTTTTTGGAAGCAATGGTTTGATGCTATCATAGTAATAGTAAGTACTAAGAATTTTGTAAGACATCATATTATTGCCAAACGTATTTTGTTATTTTTATATCTATGAATAGAAAACCTGTCCAAACTTAATTTAATATCACTTGTTTTTGCCATTTTAAGTAAAAAAAAAATTCATTGGTATGTCAGTTGCTAATTGTAATGATGTATGTGTATTTATATTTATGCATGTATATATGTATGCATATGTCTATATGCGTATGTGTATATATGTATGTGTATGTATATTTAAAGATACATACACATACACATATACACATACACATATACACATACATATATACATACATGTATGTATGTTTTTTATATATACATGTGCATGTATATTTAAACATGCGTACACATACACATATACACATATATTATATATATAGATACACATATATACACACATACATATATAAGCACATGTATGTATGTTTGTTACATATGTATGTGTATCTATATTTAAACATACATTCAAGGCTGGTATGTGTGTGTAATATATGTATATATATACACATACACACATATATATACATAGTGTATGTATGTGTGTTAATTTGTATGTAAATATATACACATGTATATAAAATGCACACTGAGATAAATACACATATATAAATGTACATATTTAACATACACATACACAATGAGGGCATGTAACTAATTTATGTCTATGGATGCATGCCTTATTTTTATATATTAAAAAATTGAATTTAATATACATGTATAACTCAAGTTACAGGAAAAAAATGATAAACATAGCTCATTACCTTTGTGAGGATAGAAAAAACCTTACCATAGAATGGTGATAAATTAGTTCCATCTCGCTTCCCTTGATTTCTTGCAAACCTTCCAATGACATTCATAAATGTATTATTCAAGCATTAAAAAATGTTATTCGAGCATAAAAATACTAGTTAGTTTTCAAACATTAATTACAAGTGTTAATTGTTTCAAAGAAGAACAAAATGAGCTAAAGGAGAAAAATTAATTTCCAATAATGAATTGTGTTTAAAAACACAAGAGATAATTCAATGAAATAATGCCATGATCGACTATAAAATTGTGTTCATCTTCGAACATGATCATGGTAAAGAATCTGCAATTAGCGAGATTAAAAAAACTTATGACTATTCAAACATATCTCATTACATCTAAATGTGAGAATTCAAATGAACATGATTGGAACCAGAATATGTTATAACTTATGACTGTAAATATTATTTTAGAAATGAACTCAATTGTCCAAAATCTATCTTTAAAAGAAAAATTAATGGAACTAAATCAAATATAAACAACATCCAAGATAAATACAGTCCATAATTTGAAAACTAGAAAAAGAATATTTTTAAATGCATATATAATAATAAAATGAAGGATTAACCAAATTCATTTCAATTAAATATATCAAAAATAGTATAATGAAAGAAAACAATGATGCCATTTCACAAAAATAATAAATTTTGATCTAAATGCCAAAGTAAACCTGAAAACTATATGGGTGCATATTTTTTTAGCCATATTCAAAGGCTTCCATACACATTTTTAGGTTAGTATGTATTGATCTTTAAAAAAAGAGAAAATAGGAGCACTACAACTGGGTATAAAAACCCAAAGTAAAGTAAACCTAGAAACCATATGGATGCATCTCTCTTGTAGCCATACTCGAAAGGCTTCCATACACATTTTTAGGTTAGCATGCACTGATTAAAAATAATAGAAAAAATAGGGGCACTCAAATTGGGTATAAAAACCCAATGTAAAAACTTAAAACTTACATAAGATCACATTTGAAGAGCAAAACAAGATGGAAAGGATCTTTTTGCTCATCTTTATGCATGTTATCTATATAAAATAAATGGCTTTGAGGAGATTATTAAAATACGTATAATTTTTTATGGGTTCCTTTAAAAAATTATCAAAAAGTAATCTTTTACCTTTTCAGAATAATGTGCAACATTGTAATATTTTTATCCTCAATACTAAATACAACAACATTGTCACAAGGGACCAAATAGGGAAATAAATTGCAATCTACTTCTCATATTTCTAATTGCCAAATTTTTGCACTCACCAAGATTTTTAGCTAAAACACCTCCCTCAAATTCCTTCTAAAAGTGACCCAAAACATCATGTATTTTATCATCCTATCACAAACAAATAGAAATAAATATTTTCAAGTCTTCTAAGAAGAGAGATCCTACTTTGAGATATAAAAAATATAAAACCAAGTACAGATGGGCTAGACTAGACAGATTACATGCCAATATTGGAGAGTGGATATGCCAACCAAGATAGCCAATAAAAAGAATGTGGAAACTAATAAGGAACCTTAAACATAGAGATTGAGAGCACAACCACATGTAAATTCATTTAGATGAATAGAAGTTTGAGTTACATATCCTTGTATGATTGTTAACAAACTAGTGAAAATCCCATGACCATGCCCTATCGTAATCTTAAAATTTCAAGGCATGAAGGATATGTCCCGTGGAGGTGTCCACCACTCCAACTCATATGTTTTAGTATTCCCATGAAACAAAATTACTTCTAATTAAAACCATATGAAAATACAATCCAAAAAAGGCATCTCATGAAGCTTATAAATTCAAAGCTAAAATAAAAGGCATAGATGAAGTTGACTTTACAGAACGAAGGTGACTGCTCCTTTATTTACCATCCTTACATTATTTTTGTATACTTGTCCTTGATCCAGTAAATTTTGGGTTTTTTCATCATGGATCCATGGGCCTCAACCATGGGGTGCTCTCCTTAATTTCTCAACTCAATCCATATCCTTTCTCTAACTACATCACTGACCGCGTCCTCTCTTTGGACTCTACAAGCATCCTTCTTTTCGACGATTCCCCATTTGCCAAATAATTTCACTATACGCCCCTGATGAGAATCTCTCTTTCTATTTCATGAGAGATTTTGTGGAGATTTATAGTGCTCAGAGAGGACATGGCTACCACTATTAGGAAGGAGCTTGACATTCTATGAAATCAAAATGACTTGATTTTAGTGTTTTTGTGTTATATGTGGGTGAAGGGGTAAAGTAATTAGGATTACATTCATTTGGGTTGGGTGAGGAGGATTTTTTAATAGGTATTTTTAAAATATAAATGTATGTATTATTATTTTATCAATGGTTTTTTTATGTTCAATTATTGGTGCTTTGGGGGTTAGGAAATGGTGTTCTAAAAGTTATGTTTTAGTCATCGGTTTAAAAAGTGTGTTTTATGACATTTCTGATAAAACCATTAATGTCATAAAATGTATAATGTGTTAGACCTTGAAATATTAGTTATAATTAGTTAAGATGATCTATTAAAATGGGTAAAATTTTCAAAGTCTAATGTGATGTTATAACACCTTAATTCACTATCTAAAGTTAGGGTGCACAGCTTCTAGGAACTTTCCCCTATTAATTTCAATAGTTTTTAATTTAAAATTTTCATTTATTAAAATTATTAATTATTTAATTTTTTTGAAATTTTCTTAATGATTAGTGATAAATTGTATCAATTTAATTATACAAATATGTAAGTTTTTTTTTATTTTAAAAGAGTGCTCCAAACTCTACCAAAAGTTTGAGATATTAAATTTTTTTGATTGGCTTCTGCAAGAAAAAAGGAACAAATACTAAATGATGGTCAATTAAATATCAAACTTAAAATCAGAATTAAAAGTGAACACACTCACAAACATTACAAATCATCACTCCATGTTCCCCTCGTCCCCTACAACTTGTAGAACGCCTCTCAGTGTAACCAAACTTTAAAAGGTATATTGTAAAGAAGATAAGTGAAGTGTAATCCACACATATTGAGAAATATAAAAGAGAAAAACAATTCTAAAAAGGTCAATTAGGAAGTACCAATAAAATAAATTTAAGTACCTTGAAAGATATTTAAAAGAGGAGGGCCCCATGTAGTGAGATATACTTAATGCTCTAGAGAAATATTTATAATACTCAAAGTGATAGCGAAGAGTGTGATGGGTGCAAGGCCATGTGAAACATTGTGTTTGTAGGGTCTACAATATAAACTTTGAAGTTGGTCATGGGCCTTCTTCCTACTGATGATGTGATATGGCTAGAAGTCAGAGGTAATTAACCTAAAACAACCTCCTAGAGGACATGTGTATAAAAAGCCACCAACAAAGGACCAACTTCACCTAGAGGAAGTGAGATAAACATCTATAGTCTTCATAAATCATGAGCATCTAATGTGAACTTAGTTTTTGGACCCTGATCATTTTTTACTTCTTTTTTTATCAGGCATGTATTTATTAGAAAGCCATCTCTATATCTATTAATTAAAAATAATTATAACTATATAACTATAAGCGATGGTTTAGAATAAAAATGTGGTTGATAGGTATTCACGACCCATAAAGTTGAGTATCAAAAAAAATGATCAACATTGGTTTGCATGGTGGTTTCCTCATCAATATTAGCTAAAATATAAAAACTATTTTCCAAGGTAGATTGATGGGTACCCTTCAAGAAATTGCCTAATTGAAAGACCTATATTTTATCTTGAACATTTTTTCCCTTCTTCTATAAGACATGAAGGACTATGCTCATGGAAAAACATCACTAATTTTCTAGCCACACTTAATTCAATTGCCTATAAAAGAGGTTGTGGTGATGCATAAGCCATCGGTTGGCTTTGAGAAATTGAAAACTTGACCTTAGCTTAAGGGGTGTAGGCTAGTAGTGGCTCGCCTATTGGGTGGTGGTAATTGGTTGCTTAGGTACCGTTATAGAAACTCATGTGGGTTTGTACATAGTGGATGGGACCTTCATCATTGAGCATGATTGTTGATTATTTTTCTTACTGAAAACTGTATTCCATCAATCAACGAAAGTTTGGGCATTTTGGTTAACCTCAAAAGAGGTTTTGGGGGTTGGGGTGGGCTTAGAGTTGGCCATTAGTGGGCACTCATGTATTTTGTGGTCAGTGACTTGACAATAGAAGCATGAATTGGGAAAAATCATGTAAAGCACATGTAGTGTGATCCTCTTGCAACAACTTGAATGTCAATAGTGTATTTGAGATCTTCGGAAAGATATATTTCAATGTAAATACATTTTTTAAGTCGGGTCATACAAAAAATTTCTATTTCAAACCCTTTGAAGTTCCCTAAGGGTTTGATCGACTAATGCATATAACTACATAAGGGTAAGGAGAGGATGGGGAACTCAGCCCATATTGACATTTTGATCTTAGCATGCTCAAACATTATAATGTCTAGGCTCTAATGGGAGAACACAATCAAAGTGTCCCTAATAAACCAAGGCACATGAGCAACAACAACACAATAATGGTAAATGTTGTTTAAATTAAACAAAAATAAACCTTTGGTCATTTTATAATGCCTTCAATTTTAATATCATGATAAATCATCAAAGTATTTTGAACCTGAGCTTTTAGTGTGCTTTTGGTAGCACATGGCCAAAAAAGGAAGCTACAAAAGTAAATTATTTAAAATAATTACAAGCTTTATCAAATTTAAGGCAGTCCAAAACAACGTTAGGAAGGCCTTTAGAGGTAATCCAATACCTTGTGGAAGACCTTTGAGAAAAATATACATGCTCACTTTAGCACCATTCTTCTTCACGGCTTCATCAAAAGCACTTGTAGCAAATGTCGCAGGGTTCGAGAGGGAAGATATTTAAAGAAACATTATGTTATCCAAAAGGAGGTGATAGGTTGGGTGCAAGTAATTATTGTGCAATCTTATCAAAGGAAATACCAAGTCCCTATTAAAAAGGATTAATGATGGTGTGATACTAATACATGCTAACAAACCCTTATAGAGCTCTTCTTTCCCGTGATCTCTTACAATTTTGAACTCAACATTATCCCTTGATATATAATTTTTATTTCACATGTTTAAATTAAAAGCAAAGATTAATTTGAATTAATAATTAAAATATATTAAAACGTAGTTAATCTTAATAAAATATATTAAGTATGTGTTTAAGTTAATGAGGAAGTCAAATTATTTTGACAACATAATTTAAAATTTAATAAAAATTAAGTGGATTTAAATCATATATATTAAATGTGTTTAAGTTAAAGAGAAACTCAAATTAATTTCAAAAAATAATTTGAAATACATTAAAATTAACTTGATTTTAATAATATATATTGAATATATAATTATAAATTAAAAAATAAGTTAATTTTAATTATGTCCGAGGCATTTATATTGGGGTACCACAATTTTAGTTCTTAGTATTGAAGATGTGAATCTTTGGTGTACCACAATTTTTAAAATATTTCTCAAATCAATCAAGGCCGCGTATCCTTCCTTGTTACTCTGGGCTGGATACAACCTGTTTTCCTAAAAAAAAAATTGAACACATTAAAGTGTGACATGTAGCCTTAAGTCATGACCACATGAAGACACAAAAATATTGAGATTGAGAGGCCTCATGAATATTATAAGGTTTTATGAATATTTACCCAAAATTTTGAAGATTACAAAAAACCAGAGCATGACAGTATTTGGCAAGTCGTCCTGTTAGATTTGGCAGAGTTTAGCAAGTCGTAAAAAAACCTATAATTGTTAATACTGCCAAGGACTATGCATAAGGCAAATCTACATTTACTAATTTCAATCAAATGAGTTCACAAAAATATTGAGAGACATGGAGCTCATCACCTATCATAGACTACAAAACTTTAATATATTGAAAACTATATTAAACAATGTTATCCTACTACAACAAATTTCATATGGATTAAGATTTGATAATTTTTGCTTTGAAACATCACACCATCCTTATGCTTTTGTGATATGGTTTTCGTGAAGATAAAACCTTTGGGGATTATCTTGCCTTAGCTTAGTCCTCAGAGATTGGTTTCATGCATTTTGCACCTGCCCATTTCTAGATTGTACACAACCTGTTTCTGCTCTACCCCAATCTCAGGGAACAAGATGGTCAGTAATATTTTAAGTGGCTTACACATTCATTATTTCTCCATGTATGCTTCATTAGTTATATTTCCGATCAATGTAGATCGAATAAAGAGAGAACTTGTGGATATGATGTTTGTACAAGTTATTGTAATGTTAATGAAAATAATAAAAGTAATATAGGTATTTTAAATATATTTATTTAATATTTTAGAGATATATATTAATTTAAAAGTTTTTATACTAGATTTTGATTTTAGTATTTTTTTATACATATTTATTAATTGATGATAAATGTTATTTATTTAGTTATAAGTTAGGATATTAAAATAAAAATATTTTAAGTGATGATTAAACGAGGTCAAATTTAATGTTAAAAATATTCTAATGAATTTTCACCAATAATAATAATAATAATAATGGCTCAAATATCAAATGGAAACTATTTAGAATGGTATTGCACCCCTTTTAATTGTATTGAAGCATAAAATATCTCTTTGCAAATGAAATATTGGTAGTGTAATCTTAATAAAGAGGTTCATGATTGATTTATGCAAACACTTTTACATTGATGTATAAAATTATTTTACTTATTTTTTTATAATACAAATTAATATGTAAAAAGTGCTTGTGTGTTAAGTGAATCTTTTTAAGTTAAGATTGTAATAAAAAAATATGAAAAAATAATGTAATTAAGATAAACATTAGTTATAAAAGTCACTTTGAGATTACTTAAACATATTAGTAAAAATTCCATAAAAATAACTTATCTCAAAAAAATCAATGTGAAGTTATTGCATAAAATTTTCATGTAAGCTTTTAAATACCAAATACAAATAGATGATTGAATTACAATTGAGTTAATCCCAACTTTGTAAGAATTGTAAGCCATGGTGACTCATAAAAAATTACACACAACAAAAAAAAAATTACCAATAAAAATAAATTAAAGATTAAGAAGCCCAAAAATAGATTAATTCAATTTACCACCCCTCCTCTTAAAAAAATCCCACAAAATGTTACAATATTATTTTTTTTAACATAAAATTTTAGGGTTCGTGTTATGAATTTTGTACCCACAAATAGAATTTGAATATTAATGACATATGTACAAATAGTTTTCTTTAATACACCACTAGGCATCCTAAAATAGGATAACAATTAATGTTGACATTAAATTTGACGTTCATTTGATCGTCACTCAATAGTTTTTATTTTTTGTTATGAGAAGTCAGTTGAAAAGGTATAATATAAGCACCCTTTATTTTATTCTTAGTTTATATTGATCATCACTATCTTCATTTATCTTGTTCACCACTATTTTTTAATATGATAAGTCATTCAAAAAATGAAACATCTCAAATGTGTATTCAACATATTGTTGATGAAGTAATGTGTACTCATTGAGTCAATCAACATTGTCACCTTCTATTTCTTGAGGAAAACCCCTCCTCAAGGGTTTGAACCATGTTAATACCCAAAAATGCATGATAGGAGATAGTAGGGTGAGAATCTATAGATTTCTCCTTTGTGTCTTCCTCACCCACACCTGAGGTCATACCATGATCTTCATATTCATTGGATCTTTCAATGTATAATACCTTCTTCTCAACACATTTATGTCCTTTGATCCACTTTATATCGCAACCAAAACATAACCTTTTTGCACACTTCTCTTCAATTTTCTGAGGGGTCAATATTATAGGCTGAGAAAATGATTGTGTTGGAGAATTACATTCGCATCCAACAGTGAAATCTCTTTGTTTGACTAGATCTCTTCCCTATGCCTTGTGTGTTAATGTTATGGGTTCAAATACTAAAGTTATAGATTAGACATGTAAACATCAAGCTAGATGTTATGCTTGAGTCTACCCAATAATATGTTATTCATTTTGTCATCATTGATGTCATCCATGTGTAAGGAGACATTCTATAATTATTGAATATAATCCTTGATAGACCCTATTTATTACAACTTTACTAACTGACTGAAGTATTTTTCAAATACATTGTTGTATTAGTGAACCTACAACTCATCAATAAATATTGACCAACTAATAAGAAGGCCCTTCTTTTTCTTCTAAGCACCAACCACTGATACCAAATGATCTACTCGTGTTCAATATATAGAGATTTCATAACCACCTTTAATTCACATGAGGTCTAATGTATATCAAATAAATTTTCCATTTGATTGATCCAAGTGAGTGGGTCCTTATCATAAAATTTGTGCACTTCCACTTTTAGAATCATGTGTTTCAAAGTGGTATTCAATTTTTTATTGTTCTAGTTGGGAGAACTTGAATGGGGTAGTGGAAGATTATTTGGCTCAAGATGAGCCATAAGAGTGGTCAATTACACATTGATGCTTGCCTAATTATTATTCACAGCATCATCCCATTTTACCTTAGTGATGTCCTCTTTTACCTTAGTGGTATCCCGTTTTACTTAATGATGTCCTTTTTTAATGCATTGAGATCATCTTTCATCACCATGCTTTGTACATTTGACTGAAGTTGGTGAACCACATCAGAACCAAAGTATCTAAAGTTATGGATTCCATGTCATCCTTGTGAGGCATTATTTTAGTGTTTTTTCCTTCCCCATGACCATGAATGTTCAAACCATCCATGCATGAACCTTATGATTAAGCGATTTAGGCCTAAAAAAAGTGTACTAACATAGAGAAATGTTGTCACTTTCATTGATAGGGGTTTCTTCACAATTATTTATTTTACTCTTCTCTATTTTTGACACTTTCATTGATAGTATGACTATCTCCATATTGTGGATGGAATTTTGTATCCCCAACATCTATTAGGATTCAACATCATTCATAGGTAGCCATTTTTCATGGTATCAGAATTAACATAATAATTTAAGTTTTCAAGTAGTGGAATCAAACCACTCTTGAAGATGTCATGTTTTTTTTCACTAGATGTTTAATTCCTTTCTACACAACATTTTCTGAGTGTGGATTTGGCCACCTTATAATTTTATGAAGCTCACCACTATTCTAGATCATCACTTGCTTAGTAATTTTTCATGATCTCATGAGAGACATCCTTGGTATAACCATATTCCAACTAGTTCAGCATTGAAGGGGGATGGGTATGCAATGCTTCCTCGGGTCCTTACTACCCAATTTATTGAGATTAGTGTTGATTATGGGTGAGCCTCATACAAATAATTGATTCCTAGTTTTAATGAGTATTTATAGAAGCTCAACATCCACATAATTTAGAAATATATATTGGCATCCACATGGACCCCCAATATCACACTGTATTTTCTTGATATTTGTATAGAAGTATCTCATCGGGCCTAGTTGATAGGACCTATTTTTTTAGGATTATTAGACTCTTGATTTTTTATATAGAGCTTCCTAAGTTTTAATTAATGGGGGATATTGGTGAAAATATCAATTGTGCATCTTTAGTTAAGTTAACTTATGTTCTTGGGTTTCCCACTAAGACTAGTTAGTGTGTGCAGATGTCCAAGAATACCTTTAATGATTATCTATCTCACATGTGCCACCATAATTGGATGACACCTTTAATGTGGCGAATAAGAAAAGAGAATAAAAGTTATGAATTTTATAAATATTCTTTTCTCCTCCTTTGTATTTTACATATACTGACATATATATGTTAAATACTGAGTAAACAATATGTAATATATTGTTTCTCATTTTAGTTCTTCCTTTATTGCCTCTATCATGATTTAACTATGCTTCAATTATTATTTAATCATAGCTATATCAAATATTTATACTTGTGAATCATCATACCATGAATTCCATAATATTTCATAGTAAATTGATAATTCACTATTTAATGTTCACTCGTAATGTAAAGCTCTTCAATTGAGACACATGCTTAAAATTAAGGATGCCTAAAAATCCATGGGAGCCAACTTAGAGATATAATGCATTGGTTGAGATTAGGGGATGGAGTTAACAAATAATTATTTTATCTTCTCCACTCCATTTTTTTAAAAATGAATTAAAACCATTAAATATGCTAATGTTGGGCTCACTAAGCTCCTAGAGATCATGCAAGATTTTATGCACCATTACCGAGACATGTTTATTGCCAAACCCTCTTCCCCAAATAATGATAAATTTCCCTTGAAATTAATTTAATTATTCCATGGTAAGAATCATGAATAAATAAGAGTTTCTTATGATAGACCTCTTAATCAAAATGATCTCAAGGAAGTAGTCATGCATATTTGGTCACTATTCTAATAGGTGGGATTTATTATATCTGTCACATCACTCAATTCATCCCTAAAAAAAATTCCATTATTTTTGATACTATGGAAGTTTTAATATCTCTTAACTTATGATTATTTATGTTAAAATCTCATCAAAAAGTGACATTGTGACATGTAACTCATTGATGTTACCATTGGCTAGTATTCTAAAGTAGTACATGGGTATCTCATATATTCCTATAGATACCCATTATTCTCACATCATATTGAAATTAAAAAATCTTCTTATATTTCCAACATGTATCAAATTATTTTAAATCTCAAAATTTGGACCAAAAAAAATAAATCTCTTGATTAACATGAAAATTCTTTATAGCTAGATAAACATATCTCCTCAATATTATAAAGGGAAAGTTTTATTTATTTATGTTTTCATGGAAGAGGGGACCAGTTCAAAGATGAAATTTTTTGTGGTTATTTGGTGGGAAATTTTTTAGGAAAAATACATAAAACAAAAATTCATTCTTATCCAAAAGAAATAACGAATGGCATAGAACAAAAAATTATTTCCTTGTAATCTATGAGCTTTACATTTGAAAATTGTTTTCCATTTATATATGCAATGATAGTGAAAGGATCTTGATATGAGGTAGGGCTTGTCATTTCCCCCTTTGCACTCACCTTTGAAATTATATCTTTTGTACGTATTGAATGATTTTTACTTTCTTATTAGAAACCTTCTTTTGAGAATGTTTTTTTTCTTAGTTTGATTATGAATGTGTAATTGGTGTTCTTCCTCTTTTTTAAATATTACCTTTTTATCTTGATATTTTTGTAGTTTTGATTTCTCTAACTTAAATTGATTTATTTATGGTTTCTCTGATTGTGCTTTATGGACGTTTCTTACTCTAATTGTGCTTGTTGAACTTTTTCTTTCTCTAATTTGTCCTTTGGAAACCACTATTTTATTATGTATGATTTTTTCACCTTTTGTATTTGCACTTGTTCCACTATGGGTTACTTAATTGATGTATCTTTTATAAGATCACCAATATTAATTACCTTTTTGAATTTTATTTTTCAAATACAAACAATAATTTGTATGATGCACATGCATTATGCGATATGCACAATAGTGTTTTGATCTCCTTAGAGAATGTAGATGAGGTAGTGTGACTAATTTATTTTTAAACATTTCCCTTAGATTTTTTTTTGGTTGAAATTTTGAGAGTTGAAACAATTTGATACATTTTAGAAATACAAGAAGTTTTTAGAATTTCAATATATTAGGAGAATAATTTGCATCTGTAAGTAGTTATATCTTAACCCTATCTCTTACAGGGATTTATATCCATATCTCTCATGATATTCTTTTTAGGGTTCATATCCCAATAGTCTCATCTTATTATAATGTAAGAATATTAATATATTCAGCTAAACCATAGACAAATACATGAGAATATTTCTACGAGTTTAATAGCTCATAATTCACCACCTTACTAACCATAATCATAGATAATAGTATCATAATTAAACATTAATAACATGAGTCAAAAAAATATATCTAATGCACCAAGGAGACAATTTACACACCTAAATATCTTTCAAATTTGGTAGTTTTATTAGGCTCTATTGGCATAATTCTTTTGTATTTTGGTAGTTTTACACCATGTTCCCTGGATGGATTTGTTCAAATAGAGTTTTAGGATTATAGATAATGAAATTAGATATAATAAAAATATGTAAACCATTATACTATTACTAAGGTTATTCCTTCAACAAAGTAGACAATCAGGGTCCATTGAGCCCTAATTCATATTTATACTCACAATTAGTTTCACAAGTATTGATTGGATCTGATAGCATAAGTGGTTATAAAACTACTCAATTAGTTCAATAAATACACAATTAGGTAAAAGTGAGTCAAAATTAATATAATATAGTTATATTTAGATTCACATGGCTCAATTAGCCTAAATTGATAGCTTGGTTGAGCCAAAATCTTGATCATCTAAATTAAGGATGTGATTGGGGATTATTGACTCTAAATTCATATTATATAGTGACAAAAGGTTCATGGGGATCAATTGGCCAAATTTTTTAATTGATTGTACCTATTTTTAAAAATTAATCAATTTATTAATTCAAAAACATAATTGTGGTCAATTGAAACCCAACTCACTTATATAATCATGATTACTTTCACATGGATTAATTAGCCTCAATTACATACCTAATTCAACCAATTATTTGATGGGTTTAATTAGGGATACAATTGGTGTAATTGAGCCTTGATTTAGATTATATATTTAAAATTAATTTCACAATACTTGATTGGCTCAAAAACTTTACCTGATTGAACCTCATCATCCCTAATCAGTCCCTCATCAACCCTCATCATCCCTAATAACACTATCATCAACCCTCATCTTCCTTTGTCATCCTTAGTCACTCCCTCACTAGACCTTATTATTATTTATCATCTATAATCACTCCCTCATTGGTCATCATCATCCCTAATCACTCCCTCATTGACCCTCATCATCTTTCATTTTACCTCATCATCCTTAATCACTCTATTATCATCCCTAATCACTCCATCGATGACCCTCATCATCCCTAATCTCTCCCTCATCATCCATTATCATCCATGTTTTCCTTAATTCATTTTTTATTTTACAACCACTAAGATATGTTTGCCTTAGTTTGATTAATTTTGAGAACATTTTTAGATATATTAACTACAATGAGTAAGTTTTTAAATTTAATAATGCTTCCTAAGTTTACCTATTTGGAAAAATAATTTAAAAATCAATTTCACCTCCTTTACAATAGAGTCCAAGAATGGTTTCACATGACGTATTTCATCAAGTAGAGATAAAATGAAGAATAAAGTGAAAAAATAAAAGTGATAATTTTTTCTTTTCAAAAATCAAGAAAATTTCAACCTAAAATCAAAATAAAGAGATTTTGTGATGGAATGATCCAAGGTGGAAAGATAATTTATTTAGTGTTATATTTAATCCAAGATTGAATAAATTGAATCTTTTTTTATCAAATATTATCCAATATCAAAGGCTAATTTATTTCATTGAATGTGTGATACATGATGATAAAACTAAGATGATGTAGTTCTACCTCCTAGAGTGATTTTTTGATCCATGATGATGCAATTAAAATGATTATAGAAAAAATATTTATTGAAATTCTTGATAATTAATTCCCTTGACCTAAAATAAAAAATACTTAGAGTTGGCCATTGACTGTTAGAATGTTGCATAATTTAGATAGGATAAAATAGTTCTTAAAAGTTTTAATTATGATGTTATTGGTAATATATGCTTTGTTCCATACATGAGTGGAGGACATGACATTACAATATGGCTTGTATTGAATTTGTCCATCAGTCCTCATCATCTATAGTCACTACATCATCATCCTTCATTATCCCTCATTGTACCTAATCACTCCCTCATCAACTTCCATTATCCTTCATCATCCCTAATCACTCCCTCATAAACCCTTATCATTCCTCATCATCCCTAATCTTCCACAATCACTCCCTCAATATCCCTCACCCTATTTAATAATCCCTAATCTCTCCCTCATTAGTCCTCATTTTCCATAAATTTACCCTCATTGACCGTCATAATCTCTCATCATCCCTAATCACTCATTCATCATCCCCCTCACCCTTCATCATCACCAATCACTCCCTCATTAACCCTCATCATCTCTAATCAGTCCCTCATTGGCCCTAATCATCCCTCATAATCCATAGTCACACCTATTATATCCCAAATTTTCACCCTAGAGAAGCCAAAGATACCTTCTCAAATTTAGGATAACATGGAACTATCTATTCATATAGACAAGTTGTTATAAGAGATAGATCTCTAAATTATGGGTAGTTCCCTTGATCTAACTATTTAGGCTCAGACACTACATTAGACTAATCACTTATTGGGGGTGAAATGGGAATAAGGAAACTAAAATTAACCTACACCAATAGATTTGATACGCCAAGGATATATCCACAAACATACTTGCATTCGCACTAAGAAGGCAGACTACTAAAACTGATCTCAACTCAAAGGTTCTTATAGCATAAGTATTTTATACATGGAGGTAGATTTCCATGAATTTACAAAGGTGGGTAAATAGGATGTCTGATCTTAGACACTGATAATCTCTCTTCAAACTTCAAAAACACCTTAAAAATAGTTACACTTCATGAGATCTATTAGAAGAAGCATCACTCACACAATGCATACAAGAGCAGAATGGAAAAAAGGAGAAACAATCATCATCACTTGTCATCCAAATAGACTACTTGACATACTTAGGCAATAATTGTAGAGACTAAACCAACTTGAAAAAACTTTATTTAAAGGAAAAATAAGATGTCAAACTAATAGGGCTTCACCATACTAATTGTGGATTCTTTATAATGCCAAAATGGCTTCAATATATAGAGCATAGAGAGGAGAGAGAAAGAGTGACATTGAAGAGTCACCATGCCAAGTTTCAAGTCTTTAAAACTAATTACAATGCAAGAGGAGTTATAAAATAAGTCATGAAGATTCCTTAAACAAATGTCTATCTGATGTACATCATTCTCTTGAAGTTGGCAAATGGACACTTTATTATCCTTCTTGAAACTGCCCTTGTTGATGAAGAGTCCACTTAACTAATTAGAACTCTATTAGAGGTGATTATCACATGTACCCTAACCTAATAAGGTGAAACAATATTTGTGACAATCATTATCCACCCCTTAATTGATGACCTTCTCTTAACCAATTATCATTCACTTCCTTGCAATCACTCACTATCCCTTTAGGCCTAGTTCTCGCACTTTTCATTATGGTTACTTTCACATAATCAAGGAGTTTTTTTTGCATATATGTGAGACAACTAATCAATGCTTATTTTTCCTTTGGTCTATCATATAGACTTCAGTGAAACTTAAAATTACACTTCTCACCTCCAACTTCGGCAATCACCTTACTTATCACTATCCTATTTATACAAGATTACCTACAAAAACAAATTTAGCATAGGTGTTTCAAATCATAATTGGCATGAGAATTAGATTTAAGGAGGTATAATACATCTCTACATACCTTCCATAATGATTTTCACATATCTATTCCTTTATGCACCTTCAAATCACCTCAATTCTTGTATAAAACATAGAGTTTGACCTATCTGTATAAGTGATGGTACAAAAAAATTAAATGTTGAAGTGAATGAGAGAGTTTAAAGTTGATATAAATCACTTTATAGGTAAATTTAACCCTTTAGGATGCATTACTCACCATATCTTTCTCATTAGGTTCTTGAGAGACTTTTAGGTCATTCAGGTTTTTAATAATGATTCATAAAGGTTAAACCCTTAACCCTTGAACCAATGAAATTGAGTTAAATTACAGGACCCCCCTAAAATATAACTAAGTTATTGATACCTCATTCACATTTTTCATATAGATATGAGTGAAATAAAATGCTCTTTAGATTCTTGTTATGCATTCTAGACACATTGGAGACAAATTTAGGCCAAAAATGACCAATTTAGCTTATTATTTGAAAAAAACTAAGTTAAATAAATCCTTCACTCTCACATTAAGGATATAAAACTAATTTAGAAGATCATATGGTCATATGAATAACATTAGGCACCTAATGGTTCATTCCTAGTTCTTAGGCCTGGTAGGCATAGACTGTGTTTCTAAGCAAGTGGTCACTTTTGAGTGTTCATAGTGACTACAGTACTTATAAAAAAAATTATACATATACCTCATGCTTACACATCATCCTAAAGTGCTTGACAACTCTTCCATTCATCCTTTTCACCATTAATGCACTAAGTTTGCAGGTTATGTTGCTCATGGAGTGCCTCCTCTTTGAGACAAAATGGAGAACACTTACCTTATTATTTTAACCCAAATGAGATCATTTATGTCTTTCACAGGTTATTATGACACTCTATACCAATTTTCAAGCCCTGAATATGCTTCAAGAGCCCTCAAACCTTCAAACTCTCCAAACTAGCTTCTAGGTTTGTGACTGTGTGAAGGGTTTTGGTTGATTGAGTATGAGGTTTGAAAACCCAATTTAGTTCAATATTTACCCTATTTATATTTCATCTAAGAATAAAATTAAAGTGTGATATCATCACTATTTGATTGATTTATATGTGTTCATATCCATCTTATACCTATGTCTATCAACCAAACTGCATCCTTCATTAGCATGAGCTAGTCTAAGCATGAGTCAAACTATAGGTGTTAATTAGGGGAATCATGAGATTATTGTAGGTGGTTTTTTAGATAATTTAGGGTAAACACTCATTCTAAAAATTTATTCAACTTTTATGAACATTAAACTTAGGTGTTTGATCTTAGGCTAAGATCTAAACATGTCTCACCATCTCAACAGGTAAATATGATATCTATCTTGTTATTAAACCCAAATTTCTCATTCCTTGAATCTCTTCCCACCTTTTTAATGCCTCAATGTTCTATGGTATTCTTAACTCTATAGCTCTCCATCTAGGTTTGACTCTAGTAAATGGTATCACTATGTTTAAAACTCATCCCTCTTCTTAAATTAGTAGAATATGTTATAAGCCTTGAAAATGATGTAGACATATCATAAATCTTAGAGCATACAATTTGGATCTACCATAGATCATTGACACCTCCAACCTTTGAGACATATATACTCAATTATGCACTCTAATTATAGATTACAATTAAGAATTTAGGTCCATTATGACCTTGAACCAGATACCTACATGATCAACTGAGGTTTAAAGAACATATTACACTGAGGATGTTCATTTTAATTTGATTTTCAAACCTCCACTTCACACCTTCACCTAAAACTATCAAAACATTGTTCTATAGACCTTAATAGTGTTTACTTCTAGCACAAGGATGATTTTTCCTATTATTTCAAGTCCACACGTGCCACACTAGGTTGGAATCAACATGAAATGAGTTTATATGCTCTATAAGTCCACCTACAATACTTATTTCATGTACACCAATGCAATCAGATAAGAAAAATTAAGATGTTGGGGTTGTACAAGTAGTTTGGAGGTGTTAATAATCTTAGTGATTGTTCATATAGTACAGACCATCAATCTTGAAACTATGACCATGAAATGGAATTACAAAGGGACCCATAGCATCCACCAATTACATTCACCTATTTGTACCAACTTAAAATCATTGACCCTTCTTAACCTGTCTAAGGAACTATAAGAGAGAGAAAACTATTTTTGGAAGTTTTAGATCTGGTAAATCCACCTGAGCCTATAAATTACCTATGGAGGTCTCAAAATACTTCCTTTAATTTTTCACATGTGTCAAATGAGTCATTGAATCCTTCTCAATATACCTACCCTAGTATGTACAAGACCTCAAAACACTTGAGGTGAAGGATAACTTCTTCATTGCTTTGTCTAGGGTCAAAGATAATAATTCTATCATCATTACTCCTCCATGAAAAAAAATGCTCATATGATTCTTACTTGTCAATGAAAACTTGCTTATATAGATAGTCAAATGACTTACCATCTTTGGAGTTTTTGCTAATAAGTGTGTCACTTGGAAATCTCATGAAGTATCCATCTAGCTCTCTTAGATGTTTATTTAACTTTGCAACTTGTTTGAATTTTATCATCCCCACTTCCTTCTACACCACCATCACCCCTTTCACCATCATTATCCTTGTATTCACCTACTACACCTTAGTTTTCATAGACCTATGAGACCATGAAAGGAGCTGAGTAGTAACAAAACACAATGTAGTATCAATTAGATTAACCTTAAACACAAGTTGACATCACAAAGTAATAAGCACATGAAACTACAAAGGTATAAGAAGAAGCTATGAGAGTGAAAGAAACAAACAAAAAGGCCTAGCTCAAAAAGGCTCAAAAAGAGGAAGAAGACAAAAATAAGAAATAATAAGAGGAGAAATAGAATAAGGAAGACACAAAGAAGAAGAGGAAGTTGTAAAAAAAAAATAACAAGAAGAAAATAAGGTGAAAGACACATTGAAAGATGGGGAAAAGTTTGAGACAGCAACCAAGGAGGCCAAGAACAAATAGAAAGAGACTCTATGACTGAAAAAAGAGTATAAAAAGAAATCCTACATTAATATAGTAGCTAAATAATATGAAGAGAAAAATTAAAAAAAGACCCAAAAAAGTAAGAGGAGATAGAAACAAAGGCCATAGAAGAGCAAACAATAAAGGATATTATAAAACAAGATAGACAAGTTGAACAAGTAGTGAAGGAGAAATATGAAAAAATAAGTGAAGACTCAGGAAGAGGCAACTTATTATGCAAAGGAGGAGCTCAACATAAAATAAAAAGTTTTGAGTAATAGTATATATTCATATGACAAAATCTTAGGAACAAGCTACATAATAGATGGAACATGTGAAGAAGGAACCAATTCTAGAAGTTCAATGGCCTTTAGACACATCATAGGGATCAATATCAACTCAAAGAGGGCACAAGAATAAGAATATAAGATAAACTGTAGATCACTAACCAAGGGCTTGGGATGTCCAAGTTCCACATTATGACAAATGACATTCACACTCCCAATAGCCCAAATTTATCACTAGCCAACACCATCACCAACTGGTGTGATGTCATTGGATTTATCCATAATAACTCAAGGGGAATCACTTGATGTGATCCAAATCACCTTAGAAAATTGGATTGATGGAGATCTTGCATTTCAAGATTTCGTTGAGTAGAAGGTAACTGAGATGGAGTAAGAAAACCTCCAACTGAGGGAAATACAAACTTTTAATAATGCCTAGCCAAAGCCCAAAAAATCATAAATGATACTTTTATAGTACTATTGGTTTAGATTTTGGGATACTATGTGATTTTAGAGGAAAAACAAATCATAACTCTACTTTATTGACTCACAAAGGACTAGGTGGCTACACATAAGCTATAACAACTATAAGTAGAAGGTTAGTACTTGAAAGTTGAAAGATGAATAATATTAGTACTTTTTGAAGAATATGATGAATTCCTTGACACTATTGTGTAGTAATCAGTAAAAATTTCTCATAGCATGCTCAATTGAAAATAATAACTTCAAGACACTTGGAGCAAAGCGAAGCCTAGTTTATATAAGGCATAAAATCTAAAACAACGATGGAGGGTCAGATGTCCACATCAGATCATTTCTATTTTATATATAAAGATTTTCTTGCCTCAATCTCAATATCATGGATAAGATACATACATGGGAAATGAGATGCTTTGAAACATGTTCATTCGCATGTAGACACAATGATACACAAATAGGATAGATGAGATGTTGAAAGGCATTCAACATCATATCACTTAGCATAGAGACATCATTACTATCACAAAGGATGAATATATCTAGACTTTTATGTAGAGATAACTCCTTTGTGTACATTTTTTAGTATGTTGTGTGATGTCCTAGAAGATTTTAGATAGTTCAAGCTAGATTTATCACATTTAGATAGCTCCATTGCAATAATCATCAATGAACCCTAATTCATTCTACCAATCCACCTTGTATAAAAGATATAACTCAATAAAGTGGAAAAATATCCTATCAAGGACTCCCACTATAATAAATGCTCCCAACATCTGAATCTATAGCAATTGCATCTTCATCAACAACACCATCTTCTTCAGTAGCACTATCTTATAAAATGGTTCTAATAACACCACCATCCTCACAACCTTAAAATCAAATTTAGTTATACACTTAATGCCTCCTCTTTCTCTACAATTATTGAGATCTCTTATTTTTGTAATTTTCAAGAATGTAAAAGTAGGAAATTATATAAGCTTTAGGAGTGGCATTATGAAGGTTGAAAACCCATAAAGGGTGGCCTCTTAGTTATGCCAATCAATTAAAAACATGATAAGGGTGGTTGATTGGTACATTACTTAGTTGAAAACCCAAAGGGTAGCTAAGTTATTCACAAGAGGTGAAACTAATAAATGACACTTTGAATGATAGCCACAAGCATTGCTTTTAGTCCAACCCCCTAGTGTATTGTAAGTAACTTCACTAGCTCTAGACTTCAGTACACTTCCTGTGACTTTTTCCTAGGATGAGATAAATTTATAAGTTTAGTAAAGTGTTTACAGTAAACTTCGAAGTATAAAATCATAGTGTGTATGAGTGAAAAGCATGTAATGTGTAGTATTTTATATGTATTTAATACATGATTATTATAAAAATTATATAAGAAGACCAAAATACTCATTTGGGAGGGAAATGAAAGGTTAGAAATGTGAAGCAACAAAGCCTTAATAAGCTCTATAAATATTGTAAAGTTATAAATTAAAAGAGTTCTAAATTATGATATATTAATATAGAGAAATGTTGGTGGTCTTGTTTAGTTTATTATGTATTTGTTTCATGCACATTTATCCCATGCTTCATTTGATTATACTTACTAATATAACTATAATGTATGCTCTCTAGGATATAGACTATGTTTCACCAAGTATGAATGGAATGAAGGAACTAACTTGTCATATCCTCATTTGAGTTCCTAAATCTATAATTAAATTTGCATGAACAATCCTTATCATGTCCTGATGGGGTTTCCTATCTACTAACAGTCTTATCCAATTCTACACTATTATTTTAATTTATATTTGTATATAATGAAAAAAATATGTCTCTTTCATTCTTTTAAATTTCAAGATGTTTAATGTCAGCTTAAATGCTTTGGGTGGGATAATGTTACAAGTGGCAAGGTAGATTGGGTGAGAAACTATTTATGTCTAGAGTAGGGTTATGCATTGGTGTGTTTGCAACAAAAATAACTTAGTAAGATGATTTCTTTCTTCAAAAGTATATTTTAGGGGGTTGTTTTATTATTTTTTTGAGAAAAAACTAATGTTTATTTAATTTTAAAAATCACTTTAAATGTCTATTTTCTATTAAATTAAGGTTTTTTTATTTATTTGTGATTATTTTTCTTATGACCTAGAAGTGAGGATCTTAAAAGTTGTGATTAAAATTTTCGTTGTTATTTTTCATTAATTTTAATAAACTTTAGTATGATCAATTCCAAGAAATGTATGGAAACATTTCTCTAACTCAAAATCTGGGCACATATGTATTTAATCAAGCCAATAATTGGTGTTTGTGAATGGAATTATTTCCAAGATGAAAACTCACTAATACATCCTAAGTTGGATGGTAAGTTGTGCTAAAACAAGGTTTTTAAAAGTTTCCTAACAAGGAGTTCGTGCCTAGAAAAATAAATGATCCAATTTATTGATGTCAAAAAGATTTGATTTGATCTATTAAATATAATAAATTGATTTGATTTAAAAATTAATATTTTAATACATATTTAATATATTTATTAGTTCAAATAATTATTTTGCATCACTATAATATTTTTTTAAATTTGATTCTAATATTATATTAGGTATTTTTTTCATCAATTAAAATGAATAAATTGTTTAATATATAATGTGTATCCATACTCTTTTGATGTAGTGAAGTATTAGTTAATCATTTGCAATTAAATTAATTATATAATTTAAAAATTTATCCCTTAGTATGCTCTTTATTTGACACATATGAGTAGTAATTTTCATTATTGTTTAAGCATTGTTTTAGTTTTTAATCTTGAAAAATGTTTTTTGGTGGCAAAAGGTATAATGGTTTTTATAGTGAATGGTAAATCTTATATAATTGATTTTGAATATTTTAGTGCATTTGTATTTATATAATTAATCTAAAATATTACTTTATTTATTTCTTATAATAAATTATTTTTTATTTTCTATGACAATGTGAATTTATTTTTTTTGAATTATGATTAATTTTTAATGGTCAAATTGATGCATTGTGATATATTTGTTTTGAGACATAATATAATGTGAAATAATTTGATTATATACAATGCATGAAGTTTAGATGAATGGTTATGTTAGTAATATTTTACATTTGATTAGTGATTTTATCTAAGTCTTAAATAATTTTAGGCTTGGTCATGATTTTATTGATGACAATGACCTATTTTTTTCATTAAAAAGAGTTTCATGGTAAAATACATGGACAAGTTGTGGTCAAGGTTAGGATCATATCAAGGTTACATCCTTTTAATAACACAAATAATATGATGTGTTTCCATTTTTTTAATACTATTATGTAATTTGATGGCATGGAATCATAAGGTTATTGTAAACATGGATTTTTTAATTTTCTTTTATGTTTCCTTGAACTAATTGGCTTTAGATTCAGATAAATATGTGAGATAGATATTCATAAAATAACCTTTTCAACACCATGCCAATGGTTCCAAATGATTTTTATGCCATTTGGGTTATAAAATGCTCCTACACAGTTTCAAAAGTGAATGGAAAAAATATTTACTTCCCATTATGGTTATATTTCAAACTACATCGATTATTTCTTGATGTTTTCACAGGACAAAGAAAATTTTGAACATCTTGAGAAATTTTTTGAACTTGTTGAAAAACATGGACTAGGTTTGTTTGCTAATTGTAATAAAAATTAATTATTCTATAATGAAACATAATTCTTAGGTTATGGAACAATTCCAAATATTTATAGGGTTTTTTAATTATGTACATAAATTCAACAGCCAATTATATACCAAGACTAAACCAATAAAATATGTTATGAGGGATATTCCATTTGTATAGATAGAAATAGAAAATAAAATGGTAAAAATTATAAAATTAAAATGCCATAATCTACTAACATTAGGCCTTTGCTTTGATGGACCATTCCTATTTAAAATAGATTCCCTATGGATAAATAGCTTATATATTCACTCACTAAAGAGTTATCTGTTTTGTGTATGATTGAAGATAACCATTCAAAATCATTAAATAAATTTTAACTTGGTGTAATTTTTAAACAAATAATTGACTTAGTTACATTAATTTGACAAGCAAATAGATGGCTTATGGATATAAGAGAAATAATTCAAGAAGTTGTTACTCTTAGAACAAGTGAGTTGTGGAACTATCGCGTACAAGAAATATTAAAGTTATAAGAGGAACCAATTAACATAAAAGTTAATAATACATTATCCATAAACATATGTATACATGGTATAACATATATTACTATAAAAATGAAGGAATTGCATGGATTAAAATACTATCAAAAAGAGGCAAAATAAACAAAATATATTTACAACGAATTTTTTTGGAAAATATGTTGATGAATATGGAGTGATACTTGATACTAACATAACAACATTTTTTTATTAGTCGAATCCCAAAAAAATCTTAAGAACTATTGATGTGATGATAACATATTTAATGTACCCTTAAAATTATGGTACTCCATGGATAGAATATTACAATCACATTCAACCCAACTAGCAAGGAAAGGTTTTAATGAAAAATAATAAAATAAAAATAATTTACATGGATATAATGGGATATGAAATTTAATGGGGTCCATATATTGATGGTACATCAAGTTCCACTTATCCCTAGATGAAATCCTATCAATTCATCATCATCATCTAAATATTATTAATTCATCATCATTAGCATCTAAATATTATCAATTCATCATGATTATATAAATCTTATAAATTTTTCATCATCAATTGAATACTATCAATTCATCATCATCAAGAAAATCATGTCAATTCATCATCATCATCATCATCTTCATTATCATCATCATCGTCATCGTCATCATTGTCGTCATCATCATCTAAATATAGTCAGTTCATCTTCATCATCTGAATATTTTTAATTCATCATCATTGTCCAAATCATGTCAATTCATCATCATCATATAAATATTGTCAATTCATCATCATCATCTAAATATTTTCAATTTATCATCATCATCTGGATATTATCACTTCATCATCATCTAAATCATTTTAATTCATCATCTTCTGAATACTATCAATTTATCATCATCAAGAAAATCTTGTCAATTCATCATCATCATTTAGTTACTATCAATTCATCATCATCATCATCATCATCATCATCATCATCATCATCTAAATATTTTCAATTCATCATCATCAGTAAAATACTATCAATTCATCATCATTTGAATACTATTGATCCTTTATCATTGTCTAAATCCTATCAATTTATCATCATCATCTAAATATTATCAATTAATAATAATAAATAAAATTATGTAAATTCATCATCATCATTTTAATACTAAGATAAATCATGGTGGGAATAAAAATGGATTGATGTAAGCATGTAGACACTAACAGATTCCTTCGTTAGGATCCTGCATTTATGGCTTTCTAAAATCTCTTCTTTTTATTTATCCTCCTTTGTATTTTGAAAAAAATCCAAGTCACTTCTTTTACTCTATGATTGTTTACATTTCACAACTTTCATGCAATTTCTATTTTATATACAATAAAAAATTATACTAAATATATTTATTTGAAAAATGTCAAGAGATTTCAATCTAGAGGCACCTATTTTTGACTTGTCATATATCACATTTATTAATGAATTCATTAATTTATCTAATTTTTTTCACTGATTGGTAATAGATGATCTAGATCAAGTATTTAATTTGAAGGACAACACACCAATTGATAGGTATTAATGTGTTATAATAATCCAAACCCTTCAATACTCAATTTACATATATTTGTAAAAGTAATAATCAAATCTTTATTGTAAGATAATAAGAGAAATTATAAAATAAGTCAATCTTTGTGGAAGAGATATCATTTTTCCACTCTAAATTATCATAGGGTAAAACCTTCTCTTATAGTTAAATAAAACTAATATTAATAAATAGCTTCAAAGATAACTAAAGCTAATAAAATCCTATTTTCAGTTATATAAAGATGTTAATCTTTTATTTTTGACTTCATGCCCACTAGATAAATTATATTGGATTCTAATTCTCCCAAGAATCCCTTGTAACTCACCAAAAACGTAGTGTCCAAAAACATTCCCTTATTATCCATAAACCATTATCACAATTATGTCTAAGGAAATGTGTTTTATAATTAATTAGGCCTTTGATCCCAATTTCATAATGGAGTGTTCAATATTTATATGTTTTTAATGTAAATGATCTTATATCACTTGCCATCAATTCTAATAATCCCACAACTATAAGCCTAATTGAAGAATAGAGGGTTTTTTTGGATCCATCATCCTACACCATTAATAAAAAGTTAAGGTAGGAAAGAGGAAAATGAATGGATCTTAGAGACTAATAGAAGCCTACCAACACCTTATATTCCCCATACCATTGATCCATCACTAATCACATGGTTTAGATAAAAAATTCAATCCATCATGGATTTGTTAACATTAGTAAACGATATATCCTTTTATTAAAATTAATCAAAATGGGCCAAATTGAAAGTAATAAAGAGTGAAGGAGGATTAATTTTCACCCTATAATGTAGCCAACATGGCAAGATCAATGGGTGACAGACTATATATTCCATTAACAACAAAATTATTAAGAGAAGGTTATCATTGCATTATTATTTCATCATGAATTAGTGATGAGTATTTAATAGAATAATCAATTAAGTCTAAATATTTTATATCTGTAATATTATAGAATTTTCCCTCTTAAAATGAATAGTTATGTGGAAAAAACAACAATCGCTCATGGCCCAAAAGCTCATCTCCATGCCATCAGTCATTCCATCATATAGAAAATCTAATGTCCCAAAATCTCTTGTCAATAATAGAATAAAAATACAATTATCAATAGATTAAAAACACCACTAAAAATGATCAAAATATTCTTTAATGGGCTAGGCAAAGGATATGGATTAACATAGATAACTGATACTCCATCAGATGATTTAACATACTTCCTCATGAATAATTTAAAAGTTCGCACCATATTTACAAGGGTAGATATTGGTGTGGCCCTAGTGATTTCATGTGTTTTTTTTTTTTTTTCTAAGAACCTATTATAATTTAGTATATCATAATGTGATCTCTCATGAGAAAGGTTATTTTAGTTTTATAAATTTTTTCCATCTTTATTGAAGATTCCAACTAGAATTACAGCATTGAAATTTATTATTTTAAGTTTTAGTATTATAGCCTTAGAGGTGAAATGAAATAATATATCTATTGAATCATATAATTAAGATCTTGTGACTCTCTTTTATATCCTTCATAAAATTATGTTGGAATCATTCAATCTATGAACATTTGTTTATAATACTTAAATTCTCACTAATTACACTACAATAAATTGTGTTGTTAATACATTAAGGTTTTGGTTTAGGTCATTTTTTTTGGTGCTTATATTATCTTAGATAAGTTTCTAAGGTCATTCTATCTTGACACCTCTCATCTATGATTTTATGTATTTATTTCCTTCCTTTCTTTCTTTGCACCCCCAACTAGATAGCTATAGTACGATACAAGTAGATTTGTGTTATGATATAAAAATGAATTTGACCTTCTTTGGGGAATTTTTTGATCTAAAAATTCAAAGGAATCCCATTTTTTCATTGGAATGTTAGTGCATCACTCACATTTATTTATTATTTGGATGTGTTACTAAGTGATGAGACTAGATTCGGCTACTTCAAGAAGAGACAATATTCTAACATTTATTTCTGCCAATTCAAAAACATGATATTTTCATCTACATATATTATAAAAATGAAGGATTCATTAAATTCTAAAACATCAAAAATAAAAATTATCATAATCAGAGCAGATTCCTACAATTAGTAAAAAGTTTCCATAATTAGTGCCTAATTATTTTCTTATCGTAATTACAGGTGGTAGATTCTAGTCATCTATAATCAATCAACTTCTAGATCTCAAACTATATAACTCTATAACCTTCCTCTCTGAATTTACAAGCATTATACAATATAGATATGTTTGTCTCAATTATTTCTCTTTTTTTTTCCTTTCATTTATATTGATTATTTGGAAGTCATGGTATTTATCATGCCCCTATTGACCCTTAGAGTATATAAATTTTTGTTTATTGATGTATTTATCTATATTTTTCTTGTTCCATAGTTTTACCTAAATGAACTAATATTATTCAATGTAGTGTTATAATTTAGTAAAACATTTTAGTTAATCTAGTCTAATAATATTTATCCTAGTGTCATAATTTAATAAAACATTTTAGCAAACCCAATCATTATGATCATCCAAAGCTTAAGGTTCATCAAATATTCTCCTTGATTGTGCATTAGCATTATACTTCCCTTTGTTGGGACCATGTCATCTTTGCTAAGAATTTATATTATTCCCATTATTAGCTTATGTATATTTTGTGTGTTTCATCCCTTTTCCTATAGTAGATAAATTTTATAGGTAACAATTATTTGTATGACTACACATGCATGGAGCATTCATAACTTTTACATTTTGTTAGGCTTGATGCATTTTTGAATTATTTATGATGATATGGATGTTTGAAGTTTTCTATATTATTTTTATTTGAAGATTTTAAATAAACATGTATTATTAATTATAGCATACATTGGCATGAAATCCATTCATAGTGTTATGATATACAATGGATCAAATGAGAATGTGTGAACTATAACACCTTTACATTCCCTTGGATATATAAAAAAGATATACAACATATATCTCAAATTATGAAGGAATTCAATGGCCACACACAAGACACTCTTGGAAACATTATTTTTCCTTTGTAAGTGGGACCTCTCATGTTGCCCCCTTATTTCTTAGTGTTACCAAGTATAAGTATCTTTGATATGTTATTAGGGAGACCTTGGTTATATAAAACTAGAGAAGTTACTTCTATAGTTCACAAGTGTCTAAAGTATATTCATTATAATCAATTCCTTAAAATTTTAGGCAATCTATATGAATAACTAATGGAACCTGATGTACTTACTCCTATTCTACAATAGTTTTTTGGAAAAATTATTGGGTAAAATGGTAATGAAGTCGTATATACTACTATTCAAAATAATGATTTACATTCACAAAAACATACTTCAAATTTGGTTTTTCAATCTATTCATGAGTATGAGTATAAATATGTTTCAATTTATTTATTTTATTAAGGTTAAAGGGGGGAACTTTGTTGACTAGGGTCCCCAAACCCTAGGATAATTAAAAACAAAAAGAGACCAAAGGACCCACCAAGTCTTCAAAAGAGATAAAACAAAACAAAAATAAAAATAGCTACAAAACTACCCAACTACAACTCAAAAATAGAAAAAGAAACTCCAAATGCCAAAAGTAGCTAGAAGAGAACTAGAAACCTACTCCATGTACAAATTGACAAATACATCTTCCCAATATCTCTTCATATGTTTTAGATTTGAATTAATTTGGAGGAGAATATTTTCCTTATCAAAATCTTTGTGGCACTTACTATATTGGATTTGTTTACGTTTACCTTTAATCAGAGTCATAGTACCAAACAGATCACCCAAATAAGCTCTCATTTTTTCCACATTTTGTATCCCTTCATGCCTAACTACCTTGCTATAGTTCACCAGGAAGATGATGTTGTTTTTGAGTTTTCCATTTTCATTTTCAAGTAAGTTGACCCTCTCTTGGAGACCTTGAATTTTTCAATTGAGTTCATTATTTTGTTTTGTTCCATTTTTTCCTTCCTCTACTAAAATTTTTTAACCTTACCTTTAAGTTAAATCATCTCCCTCATGAACCATCTCATGATTGCTTTTTAAAAATCAAGTTCTTCCTCCATCTTATCTATGCTTTGTTTACCTTTCAAAGAATTGACCAAAATATTGAAATTTTCATTCAGATCCTAAGATTGTCTACCTGAAGAATCCTTCACTTTCTCCTTGAGGTCCTCCCTTATTTTCCTATATTTCAATTTCTTCACTTAATAACAATCATGAATATATTTCTATTCTTCCACATAATGTTGAGAATAACATGAGTATATATGAGTATGATCAATTGGAAAAGAAAATAAATATTTCTAATCCTACATAGGTACAAGTTATTCAAAAGGTTACTACACACTATATTTTTTACATCATATCTTATCATGCATGAGGGTACATATTTGCACAGATATATAAGCAGTGATTCAGAAGGGTATTTTACAACATATGGTTCTTATTAATATTTAGAAACTTCTATAGTTGGCACTACTTCTATGGCACAAAATATTTATCCTTCTTATCAAGCAATTTGGTACACATATGAGCATACCATTGATGATATAACTATTTGGAAACATTATAGCATTCCCTTTCACCCCCTAGTTGCATTGAGATCCTTGATAAAATTTCTTGCCTGGTTCCTATTTGTACATTGTTTATTTTTTACTCATAACTTGTGTTTTATTCTACACCCATCCAAATTATTCTATCCCTTGGTTTTATCTTTTCAATTTGGGGAACTTGTTCCCTTATTTACTTTAACCCCATTTGAAAAACTCACAACCATCTTATTAAACTTTCAATAAACATATATTTTTGCACAGCTATACATTATTTAAGATCTCGTATGTAATTTCATGCTAACATATACCTACTTTCACACAAGTTTACATGGACATGCTTTCCATATTTGAAACACTTCATTTACATTAGGGGCATCTCACATGCATTCCTCCTTGTCATATTTTACTTTATCACTTTATTTAGGGGTATCCAGATCTCTCCTACTCTTCTAATTTTGTAGCCATGCTTCTTATTTAGCTTTGTTATTTTTTTATTATGCATATTTATCTTTTGGTATAAATATGAAAATTTGGTAAAAATAAAAAATAAGGATTTGTAGGCATCTATGTATGTTGTTGAGTATGTTTTTTTTTTTTTTTTTTTAATGTCATCTATATTTTTATTTCACTAGATAGTATATTTTAAATACATAATGCTTCTTCAAAAATATA
>JARHVA010003410.1:1130000-1307500 GCA_037957365.1 Torreya grandis | reverse complement strand
GTTTATAATACTTCAGAGTTAATTTAAATGCTAATTAATTCTAAGGGTAAACATATAATTAAAGTGGAGGCTTGTCCTTTGTTTTGTTGGAGTTCTGAGAATTGCAATAAAAATAGATAAATTTATGGACATTATTTGAAAGGAACCTAGAATTCCATTTAATTCTACAAGTACTATAGTACTCAACCAACTAAACAAAGGTGTACCTAAAGAAACCTTTATCATTTTAGGAAAGGTTTCTTCTAAAAAAGATTTTAGACATGGAAAATGGCTTATGGTGACATTGTTTACACAACTATCACTGATTAGGGATGAAGATGATGTAAGAAAAGCTTTGAAAGAATCTAGTTTATCTATGACAAGTGTTAAACAAGGATATTATAAATAAAATTGATTTTACAATACTTATATAAAATAATTTTCTGAGCATTTTTTTAATTGTATTACTATCTAATGTTTTTGATAGTTCAAATGTTTTCATTCATATTTTTTTGAATTCTCAAATATATTTATACTTTAAATTTAAATAAAAATAGTTTTTTATTATTTTCCAACATTTTTTGGTGATTTTATGTTTTTCATTAATCATGATTTTTTTAAATCGCCTATACTATTGAAAAAAATAGTTTTTCCCCAAATTGTTTTACTAATAATATTTTCTCTCCAAAGTCATTTTTGCTCCTATGAGTTCCTTAGAAACAACTTACTAAATATTTAAAGTTCATTCTTAGTGTTTAACATAGAATATCACAAAGGTGTAAAGAACTTAATTTTAATTAAATACTACTAATTCACCTTTTTTTAAAATAATTATTATATTATTTGACTCTTTCATATATCAATCTACTTGGAATGAAGTTGTTGATATTAGGAGTATAAACACTATTATTCTGAGTTCCATGGATTACTAAATCTAGATCGACAACCAAACATCTATAACTTTCATAGTCATGTTATCAATAATTTAGTCATACATTTATCCCTAACTTGTTGAAGACTTCAAGAAAACATTTTCATATTGGAATGTGGTTTACTTACTTAAAATAAAGAGTACAATGTTATTTCATTCAACACTTTGAATGGCTACGAAATGTGGAATTTGTTTTTATATGGGGGATATTATAGCATAACATTAGTGATAAATTTATCAAATCGAAGGAGTAAAATACTGTGCTAGCATATTTTTAAAATATGCAAAAGGTTCTAGACAATTATACGCACTTGTATGAGATACAAAATGTATTTTTTATGGGTCAGAAAACATTCTTTATTTGCAACCAAAAATAAGCCATTTTCTTTGTATTGCCTTCTAGCTGATAATTTGATGATACACTAGATTACAATAGGAAAATATTCACACACTTATATATGTGGTTACATCATGTGGGGTTACACCAAAATATGTTTCACTCTTCAAAAACATACAAAATAACAACTAGTGACTTTGATTGAGTAATATTGGTAGAAATGCATTGTATTTTTTATCAAAATTTATATAAAGAAAGACAAATTGGTTACATTTTATAATGACATTTGGAATTATTTTTGTGTAATAATTGATTATTTATAAAATATTACTCTTGCATATATAAATAGAATATGATTATTTTTATATTAGTTGAAATTATTTTACTTATTATGTAATTGATTATTATTTTTTTAGATTGGTAATTAAGGTTGTGGGGTTCTTTACCCTTATATTAATAAATCAAGATTACAAAAATTGGTAGTGACATTGGAGGAAATATAATACATAGAAACATCCTTTAAAATATGATAAATAATATTGAACTACCCAAAAATGAGGACAAACCCTAGATTACAAAAACCCAAGCTATAGAAAGGAAACCAAAGCTAGAAAAAAAAACCAACAAGCAAGAATCCATACTAAAGAAGATGGTCTCCCATGGCCATTAAAACCACATTCCTCCCAAAGGCATCATTTATGGCCATGAAAACCACATCTTTTTTCCATCATCACTCTCCCCCAAAAGGATTGACACCATGCTAGCCTAGGGAGTAGAAATATCACCACCTTGACAACCAACAACAAAATTGATAATTCCCTTATTGTCAGGATAATGAGCCCTACTAATTAAATTCAAATATAGATAGCCACCACACCTGGAATAGGGTTTTTCATGTCCATGATGATGTAAAATGTATCCTCGACATGGATAGACAAACATTATGTATAGCCTAGCCCACATATACTTGAAAGAAGCTATTAGATTACAAGTTAGACCCTACCTTGTTATCTCCACACTATTCAAATAAGGAACCTCATCTTGAGAATGACAATGCTTCTCACCACTAATTTGAACTAGTAATTTAGTCGTATAAACTAACTCTTTAGACACTCACTTCTCCAATATCCTCTACAACTAAAGAAGGGGGAAAACCCCAAAACATTGTTCCATCTAGAATTATGCCAAAAAATAATCCAAATAGGTGGATGTAAACATGAATCACTCTTCAAGTTCTCAAATGATCAAAAGGGAAATGAGACTAAAACACTCAAAACAAGAGAACAATATATTCTTGGGGATATCCATAGCCACGTCATCTAAACCTTCTTCAATCCCAAGGTGAAATTAGGGTTGCATAAAATTATTAATAACCTTTTGCTTGAGGAACTTGTGTTTCAAAGCCCAAAGTAGGTTTATATTGTAGATAGAAGTAATATTTAATTTTACTTTTCACCTAAACTTAGAACACATAAAATCTTAACCAACGACAACCCAAATATCCTCTATAATTTGCCCTGATTGAATCTAGAAGACCATCTTTAGCCTTCCATTTGAGACTTAATCACTAAAATTTATTTCCAAGTTTTCCTCTTGTAATTGGAACAAAGGTTCAATGATATCAATGGTTTCACTTTGATCGATAAATAGAGTATATTCTACCAACTACTCAAGAAAACTATACAATAAAAAAGAAGTCATCAAAGATGATTCAAGTCACAACATCCACCACACAAGAAACCACACCATGTGAGAAAACCATTAGAAAATAAATGATCATTTGAATCCACATTACTTAATCCCATGCACTAAATGGTAACATCCAATCATAAAGAAAGAACATAGTCAATTGATAAATAAATGCTTAGTTAAATCCACATTACTTACTCCCATGTACCAAGGGAGAATATTCAATCAAAAATAACCAACACAACTAATTGACATGCTCTTCAATAATAACTCACACCAAAAAATTATGGGGAAGGTATTGGGTAAAGAGAAGATTCTAAACTCTAAAAAATGAGCCAAAAGGCCCAAATAAACTCACTAAGATAGAAAAAAAAAAATGAAAAGACCAAAGGAAAAGGAATCCAAGCCAAGAAAATCTAGAACACCCAATCAAGCTTATAAAATAGATAGCTAAGCAAGACAAAATTAACTAATATACACACCCTCACCTATAAAAGCATTAAGCCAAGTAAAATATGAATTATCTACAACCAATTCAATGTTAGAGTAATGGATTAAAGTGAACACTTATAAATAATTTTTTGCCTTACTCTTAGCTTGTGTAGAATGGGTACATGCCCACTCTACATAAGTCTTCAATAATAATAAACCAATATTCTTATATTGTGTATAATGGGAACATGAACATCATACACAAGATAAGAATATATTTAATTAATTCAATAGGTTAAGAAAATAATGAATTAATTCAACATATTATATTTTATAATTTAGTTGTTTAACATTAAATTCTAAAAACCTATAAATAAGAATCTGTGAAATATGATATTTAATTCCCATAAACTCTAAACTAGAATACAATAATAGTGAAACTAGATTCTAATATTTAAAATTATTAATACTATAAAAATCTAATAATAATAATAATAGATTCAGGTTTTAACATGGACTAGAAAATATCCAAATTTAATAAAATGATGTTTTTTTTACAAATTTTTGTGGTATAAAATTAAGATCAACCTCCATAAGTTGCATAACATACTTAGCTATGTGTTCATACATATAAGGATTAGACATGATAGACCTCAAAGGATTAATCTTTGTAATTTAACATTTGTCTCAATATTGAGCTTATAATATCTAATTTTTTAAGTGAAAATTTAAAATCCAAGAATAAATTTTCTAATGAATTGTAATTAATTTCACTATAAACTAACAAGTGACTAATGTACTAAATACATATTTCTCTATGTGCACCATCATATAGTGCTAATAGGGTACCTAAGGCATGCTTGGTGACAAATATGCATAATAATAAATGTTTATCAACAATAAGTGGCATCATAACTAGAGGATTAGATATATATTCTTCAATTTCATCAAAATATTTTTTGACATTGTTTATTCATTTCAAACTTGGTACTTTTATGTAATAATGTTATTTGAGTTTTATCTGTTAACTGAGTTATAAACTATCAAATGGATTTTAATTATTATTGTAAATTTATTAGTTATTTTAGTCCCTTGTATAATATATTTACATGAATAGCTTGCAATTTCTTAGGATCAACCTCAATGTTGTGTTTGAAAATGATAAAGCCCAACAAATGTTTGGATGTAACATTAAAACTAGATTTCTTAGTATTTAATCTTGTACTGTATTTACGTAGTATTTCAAATAATTTTCACAAGTCTTTAACATGGTCTTCATTTTTTTCCCAAGATATCATTAATGTAATACTCTAGAATGTTATGCTTGTAATCATTAAATAATTTTGTCAAATCCATTTGATAATTGTTGATAATATTATTAATATCAAAAGGCATAAAAATATACAAAAATATATCTCAAAGAGTGGTAAAGGAAGTATTATATTGATTGATAATATTTATATTAAATTAATTATAATTAGAGAATCCATCCACAAAGGCTAACATCTCATACGCAATGGTATAATTAAAAATCATATCAATGTTGGGCATTTGTAAATAATCCTTTATACATGATTTTTTCATGTCTATGAACTATGAACATATTATAATGTGTTATCTAGATTTTACAACTGATATGATGTTAAAAATCCAATGTGAATAATAAATAAGTTGTATAAATCAAGTGTTAATTTTTTTTTTGAATTTCATATTTATTAAAAAAATAAACTTTAGGATGCATATTTATAATCTTTTGCTTATCATATTCAGTATTAGTATGTAAAACTAAATAATGAACCACAATGGATGGATCAATATCAATCATGTCATACTAAGACCAAGAAAACAACTCAAGAAACTCAAGTAGTAGATCTTTATGCTATTTATCATCTTGAATTCTTATTAATGCACACAATAATATATTCTTTGGATCTTCTTTTAAAAAATAATTGAATTAAAATGTTTCTTTATTTCATAATTTTAATTGATCCTCAACATGAATCATATCAGCTATATCATGAACCACAATGGATGGATCAATATCGGGCATGTCACACTAAGATCAATAAAATAACTCAAGAAACTTAAGTAATATCTCTTTATGGTCTTTATCATCTTGAGTTGTTATCAATGCACTCAATAATACAATATTGTGATCTTCTTCAATAAAATAATTTAAATGCTTGTATATTGAATTCAATTGAAGTAGTAGTTAAGTAATTGGGACTCTATAATGGAATATCATCATCAATAGGTGAGGGCTCACATTCCCAAAAATATGGATGGTGACTTGAGTTATATAGAAATATAGCCTTGTGATGGAAAGAAGTAAATTTGCATGAGATGACATGTATTACTAAAGAGCTTCATCATTATAAATTTTATCAAGAGTTAAAATATTAGGTGAATAATCATCATCAATCAATTGAGGGTATTTAAGTTATAAATATGTAACATTATTTGCTTCATTTTTGTGAGTTGTAATTGACTTGGATAAGTGAATATTTAGATATTTTCCTGTTTAAGCAAAACCATCGATTATAACCATTAAGATTCCCATGATATACTTAAGATGGTATTTATTTAGCTTGAGTCTCCTTAATATATCCAATTCTTAATTTAAATTGCTAAGGAGTTGGAATGACTGGTTCTTAAATACCTTGCTCATGTTTTCCTAATCCTTAAAAATTGTATCCTATTTTATTTACACATGTCAATCTAATTCCATATTTTTTTTAAGTAGTTTTGAGTTTTAAAAATGTAATTTTGGGAGTTTATCAATATTGAAACATGTGTCCATCGTAGGTGAATAGGACTTCCATAATATATAGGTGTGGAATAAAATTGGGCAATACCAATGTTCTTGGCTTCACATTGGCATTGGGAACTTGAGACATGCTTGGAGCTTCAACCAAATTATGGGACAACAAAGGCATGGAAACTCTTGGAGGGAGTCTTCTAGCCTGAATCAAGTTATTCTTAGCCTCAATTGCTAGCTCATATGCACCTAGAAGAGTGAATCCTCCCATTGACTGTAACATAACAACAACATCAGTAGAAACCCCTTTGAGGTATGTTGGGAACACAAAGATAGGAGGAGGTCTCATGATTGGTGATAGCCTATACCATGTTCTTTGAAATCTCTCATTGAAATCTCCTATGGATTCATTTGGAGCTCTTCTTATTACATTTAGCTGATGTTTTAGGGAAGCATGATCACTCTTATTTTTGAATATTATCAACAATAGGTATCTAAAGCCATCCCAACTTGTAATGTATCCCCCTTCCAACATTTTATACCAATCAAGTGCTTTACCCTTAAAAGACATAGCAAGCATCCTAATGGCTATGTTGGCCCTAGTAACATTATGGAAATTATAGAAATTAGAGATGTCTCTAATATGTTCAGATGGAGTAATAGGACCCTCTCCATTGAAACTAGGAAGATTTTTGGTAGTATTTAGAGGGATGGGGTCATATGCAGGAAGTTATATTGGGTTTTGGATATTAAAAGTAGGGAAAGGTTGATGTCTATATATCTCTCCCCTTTCCCCCATTTATCTTCTTCCTCTATTATCCTCTATTTCTTCTTCTTCTTCAATTTCCTCATCTCCTTGAACTTCTTCAATCTCTTTTACTTCTTCCCCAAAACATCCTTGCCAAGGATTTAATAGGGATAGGAGTGGTTTAGGGCATTGTTCTTCAAGAAAAGCTTCAACTGAAGGTCCTTGGTCAAAAAATCTTAAGGACCTTATGAGGACCATATAGGATATAAAATTTGGTCTAGAACCAGGGATTCACACCCTTTTAGAGTCGCCAAATTCTAGGTTGGGGGTATTTATACTACTTAGGCCTATTAAGACTAGTATTCACCTTAACTTAGAAATAATTTAGGTCCCACCAGGTATGCCATAACTATTGTCTCCAAATATTGCACCCTAGAAGAGAGTTGTTCAGGCCTCCTCTAGATTTGGGCAACATTGGGACGTTTCCAGGCATGTGGGTGTGCTTATAAGTGTAAATGAACCTCTAAGTTGAAAGGGATAGCTTTCTATATTAGATTTTTGTGTAATAAAACTATTGAACTAGTTTGTATGAGTGAAAAGAGTCAGAAGTTTGCATAAATGAAAATCCTAGTCTAAGATGGTGATACACCAAGAATTAGTATCTACATGTATGCCCTATACTTATGCACAATACAATAGAATATAGTCTATAACACAAGCTCTAGAAGATTCCAACATAAGTATTTCAATGTAGAGACAAAATGAATGAGATCACAAAAAGTAAATAACTAGAAAAGACATCATGTATAGTCTATAAAAAAGGTTACACATGTGTAAAATATCATACAACTAGAATGCACTCTACATGTCCTATTAGATCAACTCTTTGCTCAAAAACATGAAGGATAGGGAACAGAAGGATAAAACATCACTTTTTGTCACTCTACATCTCTTGCATGCCCAAGTAAATGTCTAGAACTTAGAAAGAAAATAGACTTATGCTTCTTTGCTCAAAGGCAAGAAAATTGCAAAACATTCTAGTAGGGCTTCATCATACTATCTGTGGATGACAAAATAAGAGCTCAAGGGTCCTATTTATATCAAAAGAGGGAGAGAAGAGAGAGCTCTTGGGCACCAAAATATAATCCTCCAAAATGGTTTGTAGTCATCATCCTGGTGAAACTGATTCCAGTTGTTCTCTCATTCAATTAGAGTTGTCCTCTTTGATTCACCCTCTTAAAATTACCAAAATCACTGAAAAATCAATGGTGAGATGACCCTCCATAAAAAATGACTTGTATCACAATTTTGAACCTTAAATTCCTCTTAAAAGCTCCTATGTTTTGCACAATAGACCCATTCAAGTTTTCCAAGTGACTTTACTTCTTACTTGCTTCTTCAAGCTCTTTGATTACTTCTACTTATAAAAGTCATAAGCAAAGCTCTTTTGAAAATCTGCCAAGCATTGTCTCTTCTTCTTTAGGCTTTTAAATTACTTTCACTTGTAAAAGTCATAAGAAAATATCTTTAGGAAACTTGATTTGTACTATCTTTGCTTAAGACCCTATCGGGTTCTCTGAATGGCTTTACTCCTTGCTTAAAGACTTGAGGCATGAATTCGACATCCTATGACACGTCATCTTTGAATCTCAATGGCTAGTTGGCCACCTTGAATTTGACATCCTATGACACATCATCTTTGCACCCTAACGACTAGTTGGCCACCCTAAATTTGACATTTTGCAACACATCATATTTGCACCCCAATGGCTAGTTGGCCACCCTAAATTTAACGTCATGTGGCATATCATCTTTGCACCCCAATGGCTAGTTGGTTATATTAAACTTGACATCATGTGGCATGTCATGGGGATCCATCAAGTCAGGTTTATGTTTTGGGAAATTTTCCTAAAGTAATTTCTTCAAACAAATTGTTCAAAGGAATTCTTTCAAAGATTTTGCCTAAAAGGCACTGGCTAGTTTCTTCAAGAACTTTTCTCAAAGGACACATGGGAAAGTGTCCTTCAAAAAAGTTTTGAAGGACATTTGGGGAAGGCACATGGTCCCTTCAAAAAATTCTGAAGGGCATTTCCAAAGGAAATGGTCCTTTATAACTTTTTTTAATGGCATTTTCAAAGATAAAGTGCCCTTCAAAAAAGTTTGAAGGGTCACTTGGGAATAAAAGTGCCCTTCAGAAATTTTTTGAAGGGTCACTTAGACAACAAAGTGCCTTTCGGAAAAGTCTAAAGGGACACTTGGGAAGAAAAGTGCCCTTCAAAACTTTTCCAAAGGGTCACTTGGACAATAAAGTTCCCTTTAAAAAAGTCCTAAGGGACACTTGGAAAAATAAAATACCCTTTGAAAAAGTTTTGAAGGGACACTTGGAGGGAATGAGGCAAGAAAGGCCCCTTGAAAAAGTTCTAAAGGGACACTTTCAAGAGACATTATCAAGACCATTTCATATTTTTTATTGCTTTTGCTTATAAAAGTCATAACCAAAGCTCCTTGGAAATTTTGAAGTCATGTATCATTGAAAACCCATAATGCATTGGAAGGAGTAGTTCAGGTTCATAAACCTAGATTACTTCTATTCATGAAATTTTTATAATTTGAGTCGTTTAAAGAACCCGACTTGGTCTTGAGGAGTAACTTAGGCTTAGGAGAGGCTAAGACTTGACTATGGAGAACCCAACATACACTATAATGGAGCTAAAACATTTTAGCCTCCTTGACTTGCAATTTTGGACCTCTAAAATGACCTATTCTTATAATTGTTGTTTGGCTCTCCATGAAAATGGTTGAACAAATTGTACTGAGGTGAAATTTGGTCAACAGGATGATGAAGTGGTCAACATCATAAGAGGACTAGGTGAAGAATTGAAAGATTATACTACTATTCAAAAAGTTTTGAGATCTCTAACTCCTAAATTTGATTCTAAAGTGTTTGTTGTTGAAGAGATGCAAGATCTAGACAAGTTAGAGATGGATGGACTTCATGGCACCCTAACAACCTATGAGATGAGGAAAAGTGAAGGAAGACCTATAAAGAAGGAAGCTAAATTCAAGGAAGAAAATAAATCAAAATAGAAGAAGATGCAAGTTAATAAAGTCAAAGACAATGATAAATCTGATATTGATGATGATGAGTTAGTAGCTATGTTTGCAAGAAAATTAAAAACTGGTTCAGGCAAATACAAAAGTAAGTTTCCCTTTAAATGCTTTAATTGTGGAGATATTAGACACATTTATAAAAAATGCCCTCATAAGCATAAGGCAAAGGATGATGAAGAGCATGATGAAGGTCATGATGATGATAATAAGTCCTATAGGTCTGATAAGAGCAAGAAAAGCTTCAGAAAGTATGATGACATGAAGAAGTTTTTCAAGAGCAAAAGAAGTTTTTACACCAAGGAAGACTATATCTCATCTAAAGAGAGTGAGATAAGTGATTATAAGAGTGACCATGAAGGTGATGGTCCTAATTTCAATGAATTTCTCTTCATGGTTGAGGAAGAAAGTTGATCAAATCAAGAAGAGTCCATGTGGTTTCGAGGTGTTTTTGATGATTCAAATGAAGATGAAAATGAGGTGGACCTTGAGGCTGAGTTGATGAATGCTCTAGAAGAAATGAAGATGGTGAAGAAAGAGATTAGGGTGATGAGATAAATTATCAAATAATATGAGAAACAACTCCAAAGAATAAGAAGAAATAGTCAAACATGTGGAGACTCAAATTGAGATGTATCTACAAGCTTAAAGACTAAAGAAGAAGAATATGCAAGGTATGTAACTAAAGTGGATTCCTTAAGAGCTGAGTTGGATCATGTATCAAGTAAATTGAAGTCGTTTGTGAAGTTTGAAAGAATTACCAATGATCTGGACAATATTTTGAGTAGTCAAAAGATTGATAATGACAAAACAAGTATTGGTTTCAATGGAGATCAAAAGAAGAGTGTTAATATGATTAAGGAGAATCAAACCTTAAAGGTCAATGGTCAGTTAAGGAATGATGGTATTGGCAGAATGAATACTAATCTTATGAGGTAGCCTAGTACTATAAGGTATGCTAATATTTTCAATGGTTATTATTATTCATGTAATCAATTTGGTCATAGAGCAAGGCATTGTAGAAAGCCCTCAAAGAATGAATATGGTTAGAACTATGAGAAGCATCATCAATCAAGAGGTATGGATCATGATGTGTTTCCATCAAAAATAATAGTGTGTTTAGATTGTCAAAAGTTTGGTCATATTTTAAATTTCTATAATCATGGATTCTCAAGTTAAAATAAATAAAGTTGAGGCTCCTAAAGTGCTAGAAAGAAGACAAGACAATGAGTGGAAACCAAAGATAGCTAAGGTTAATGATGACCTGTCTGCAAGTCCAAGTGGACTAGTTACCATGGTGGAGCATAGTTTAGATGCAAAGGAGAACCAATAATTCCCCCTATTAGATCAGATTGTGGATGAATAAGTCAAGATAAATAAACCAAGGCAAATTATTGTTCAAACAGAGATTAAAGAATTCAAGCCTAAGAGGATCATGAAGAAAGTTTAGTCTAGCAAGGACATGGATATCTAGTAATTTCTTAAGTTTATGTTATTTTAGTACCCAAGAGAGAAGAGGTGACTCCATTAGGATTCATGGAGGCACTCAGCTAGTAAGCATAAGCATGAAGGTGCTTGGTTTTAGGGGGAGATTTATACTCTTTGTTTTAGATCCAAAGATCAATCAATAGTTTGATTAGAGGTGTGATTACAAGAGATGAGTTAAAAAAAATTCTATGATGACTTTATCAAACCAAGTCACATTCATGATAGTGTCTAAAAACCTCATAAAGATAAGGGGAGCCAAGTATACTTCAAGAATAGGTGTGTTTGTCAAGAAGATCTACAGTAATTGGTTGTGAGCCTAGTTTATGTTGAGTTGTTGACAAAGAGAGAGAAAAGGATCATGTTTGGAGAGAAAAGGTGTGTTGTTCTAGGTCCAAAGATCAGATAGTTGTCAACAGATGACCCTTTGTCATTAATGTCAAAGGGGGAGTAAGACCAATTTGAAGAAGATCCAGTCTTGGTACATGAGAATGATCATCTTTATTTGATTTTTTGCCATCAATGACAAAGGGTGATATATTTTAGGTATTTTCCTATTGATGGTATTGTTACACTAATGTTTTTATTGATTTCAAAGGTTTATGAGTATCATTGATGTCCTAGAGATGTTCTTGTGAAGGTGCATGGTATGTGACAAAGAAACCAAGTGACAAAGTGACAAGAGAGAATTTGAAGGCAACCTTTGTCTCTCTATTGAGAGATAATTTTGAGGCAACCTAGTAATTCTTCTGAGGGTGTGTTGGGTGAATATTTTGTCATCAACTAACTGAAGACAAAAAATTTATATCAATCACAACATGATGAGATAAATCTCTCCTCTCAGCAAGGGGAGGCTCCCTATAAACTATTATAAACTAGACCTATACTAATACTAACTTAGGATTAGAATCACACCATCCATTTCTCTTTTTTTAGAAATGATGTTCACAAAATAGAGGACAAGCTTCTTGGGTAGTAACTGAATCCACAAGAAACCCACGAAAGCATAAAGTATTTTGTTGCTTCAGTTACTGATTAAGTATGTAGGACACCATAGAATGAAGTGTAGCCCAAAGTCTCCACCACAGACTACAACAAAATAAGACAATAGAAGATATGGGTAGTTCAAATCCTTTTCCAATATCCTCTGTTTTAAGGCATGAAAACATAGACTAAAGATAATTATGCAGCATAAAGTCTCCACAATCAGCTTCAAAATATCTCCCAGATTATTTCCACTTACTCTACTTATTTGATCAGACAAATAAGATGATATAAGTAAAAATACATAAGAACAATTTCCTATATAACACAAGCTATTTCAACACAAAGTTTGAAAGGTCACTTGCTTTCTCATTCAACTGGTAAAATTTGATTAACAATCTGAGCTCAAAGTCTCAAAAATGCCTTTCAATTTTGAGTAGAGTTTTGTTTTTGATAACTTGGAGATCCTCCTTCATTTAAAAATGAATGATTACAATATATAGTATTCCCTCAAATACTTGGGCACTCCTTTCCACAAGTAGCCTATGTTGCATTTAATGTATTAGAAAGAGAAAGTCCTATGAAGAGGCCATGTTGGAGGTGTTTAAATCATATTCAATGTCCCTTCATGGGCATGGGTTCTCTAGTCTCTGAGAGGCAAGGCCACTCCTCTTTATGATACTTACATGACTGTCCACTTGCCTTTATTCAATTGAAGAAAAATGGGATGTGCCATTGAATGCTAATGCTCTCTGATATCTACTTGGTGGATTGTTCCACCCACTGAAATAACTCTTCTATTGATGCTTCTGGATTCCTATCATGTTCCCTCTTTCTTTGCTATATTTTGTCTCTTCCTCATGTTCTGATCTCTCGAGGCCATCTTTTTGCCTTTTACTGGCTTTTCCAGCTCCTTTCTTGGTAGGGCACTAAATTTGTCTTTGGTTCGGTGTTATTTAATAATCAATAGTTATTCCATCACTCTAAATTTAACATATGTGGGGACATCATTGGTTGCTTGAACCTCTTGAACCTTGAACCATTCTTTTGGAGTTCACCAATTTAATGGTTCAATGTTTCAACGGCTCAACACTTATGTTTTTCAAAGAGTCACGTTTAACTGGTCTTCTCATGATTTCAATGTGTCATTTGAACCAACTGCTTTGAACTTCCCGTTTGATCCTTTGGCTTGAATCTTTTGGTTTAACCTTGAACCTTGAACCTTGAAGCAAAGTTCAAAGGTTCAAAAGGTTCAATGGTCGGTCCCTATAGTTTATTTCATCTCTTTGAACCTTATCGATGAACTAAACCATGTATAATTAAACTCTGACATTGAACCTTGCTTAAAAAATTTTAGGAAATGCCTTTAAGTCTTTTGAATTGTTCTTTGTTCATTTTCTCGACTAAAAACACTTTGAAAATGAGAGATTTCCTTTGCCAAAAAGACTTGGGTAATTGAATAACTTGACTTCTCATAACATTTTTTAGAAGGAAGGAAACCATTTTTTGGCCTACAGGACCAAAATAGTTAACATGTTGACTACAAAAATGAGTGGCCAATTTTGGGGACAACAGCAGGCTCCAGTTGGGGAACTTCCATTGGTTGTACTTTGAAACAATCGAAGGGAGTAGAAACTAGAATCCAAGTGCCTTTTTCTATGCCATTGGGCCATGGAGTCATGCCACCAAAAAGAGAAATACGCCCAAAAATGAAACAAACAACACAAAACAAAACAAACAAAGACTATACAAATATACAAATGAACTTATCTGATACTTCAAGAATTGAAGTGCTTCAGATGCTGCTCACTGCAAGGCAGTGAGAATGGTGTTCCATCTTGATATCTCAATAAGAAACTATTATTGCCACTAAATTGATGGATGACAAATGGACCTCTCTACAAGGAATCAAATTTTCCGTGCATTCCCTTTGGTTCTCTCTTCTTGTCCCATAACAAGACTTGATCTCCAATCTGAAACTCGTGAATCCTTACTTTTTAGTCAAAAAATTTCTTCACCTAATTTTTATGCTCAGCAATGTGGTCCACTACTATATTTTGTTGCTCTTCTAACTCAATCAGACACATGATTCTTTTGTCAATAAAATTTTCAAAAGTTGAATCTTCTACTGCCTTTGCCAACTTCAATGCTGGTAATTCCAAGGTAATGGGTATTTCTACATTTAAACCATATAAAAGTTAGAATGGGGAAATACCTATTGCCCTCTTAGGCATAATCATGTCTACCCATAAAGCATCAAATAATGCTTTATGCCAAATCCTCTAATTGTCATCAACCAATTTTATGATGATAGTAACCAGATTTTTGTTACTTGATTTTGCCTAACCATTTCCTTGCAGATAATAGTCTGAGTGGGAAAGAATAATTTCATGATTATAGCAAAATTCAGTAATCTCTTGAGAAGATAAACATGAGGCATTATCTGCTATGATCTTGTTTGGAACACAAAAATGGGAAACAATATTTTTTTTCAGGAAATTACACACCACTTCTAAATTAGTATGCTTGACAGGAATGGCTTCCACCCACTTAATAAAATAGTCTATTGTAGTGAGGATATAGTTATGTCCATCACTCGAGGATGGGTTCATAGTGACAATGAAGTCGATACCCCATTGCTAAAAAGGCTCTTCGATCACCATAGGCTTGAGGGGTAATGCGGCCAACTTAGATTTCCCAGTGAACTGTTGACACAAATCACATCTACTTACCCAATTGTATGCATCTTGAAATAGAGCATGCCAATAGTATCTAGCTCATAGAATTTTATGAGTAGTCACGGGTGCAAAAAAATTTCTTCCACAAGCCAAGTTATGGAAGGACTCCAAAATTTTACTTTGATGTGCTTTATCCACGCAGTGAAGAAATATCCCATCAAGGCTTCTTTTGTACAAACCATTGTCCCACAAGACATAGTTAGCAGCTCTCAACTTAACATTTCTCTTTTAGCTGTGAGACAAATGAGTAGGATACTCACCATAGGTAAAAAATGAGTGATATTGGAATACCACTCATCAGTAGTAGTAACAAAAAAAATTGTTGACATGTCATTAATCTCTACCTCTTCATGCCCTGTTTCTTCTGATACATTTTTAGCAATCAATTGACAGAGACCTCTTCCCCACACTAGCTTAGTAGGCTTGATATCAAGATCAAACTCTTGAATTTTATCAATCCAATTGCCCCTCTTTGTACCAAACTCTTGTTGAGTTAAAATAGCCTTCACTGTGGTATCAGGGACCAGAATAATAGTGTGTGAATTTAGGATATAGAACTAGAAATATTTTATCACCTTAACCACTACATAAGCATGCTTCTCCATAATTGAATACTTCAATTCATGATATTTGAGAGGGTAGCTCATAAATTATATGGGAAAATCTACACCTGCTTTGTCCTGCTAAACCAAAATGGCTGAAAGTGTGTGCTCAGAAGCATAATTGTATACCATGAAGTATTTGGTATAATCCAGACAAATTAGGATTGGGGCATGAGAAATAGCCTTCTTGATATCTTCGAATGTTGATGTGCCTTCTGTAGTCCATCAGAAAGTATCTTTATCCTTCATCATGTCGACAATGTGGCAGGTTTTCTTTGCAAATTCTGGGATAAACCTTCGTAGAAAATTCACCTTTCTGAAGAAAGAATGAACTACAGACTTACTAGTAAGTAGAGTAATATTTTGGATAGATCTAACTCTTTTTGAGTCAATTTTTATACCTTCTTGAGATACAATGTGACTGAGAAATTTACCTTCGATAACTCCAAAAATTGACTTCTTGGGATTAAGAAAAAGACCATTTTGCTGATAGCATTCCAGTACTTGTTGCAAATGATGCATATGATCAGGATGATGCTTGGAGAAGATAGTCAAGTCGTCAAGATATACCATGATGAACTTCCCTAATTCATCTCTGAAGGTAAGGTCCATTGCTCTCTAGAATGTGGCACCAGCGCTGATCAAACCAAAAGGCATTCTGTGATATGCAAATGTGCCCCAAGGTGTAGTGAAAGTGATTTTATGTTGATCTACTTCATCAACTTCTACTTGATTGTACTTAGAAAAACTATCTAACATTGATAACATCTCTGAGCCAATTACTGTTTGCAACACTTGATCCATTATAGGTAGAGGGTAGTTGTCCTTTAGAGAAGACTGATTGAGATTTTTGAAATCTACACATATACAAATTTCTCTATTATTTTTCCTTACAAGAACTATGTTGGTGATCCAGGTGGAATAGTGAATTGGAAAAATTATCCTAGCATTTAACATCTTTTGAATCTCTGAAAGGATAGTACCTGATATCTTGGGATTATATTGCCTTTACTTCTGCTTGTGAGGCAATGACCAAGCCTTGAGAGGAATGTCATGCTGAATTTATTCAAGCGTGAAAGATTTCAAGTCATCGTAGGAATATGCCAAAACATCAATGTAACGGTGAATAAGAGTAACGAATTTGAATATTTCATCGACAGTGCAACATTTCCTAATGTTGACCATTTTGGGTTTTTTTTGGTACTCAGATTTACTTGAGCAAACTCCTTGGATGAACTTGAATCCATTGGTTGTTGCTTGATACACCTATCATGCTTATCAAATAGCTTTTCAAGAGAAACCAAACCCTTTGGAATTTTATTCCCTTTGAGTTGAAGAAACTCTTCACCAGTTCATGAACTTATTTTGGGAACTGATTCCCATGCTGGAGAGGCACTACCTTCGAAATAGAGCTCCTCAAAACCATCCATTTTTTTCTAGAAAAGTGACCATTTGATTATCACCATTAAACACCTGCCAATGGTCGGCATTGTCAGGTACACTTGGTTGAAATACCAAATCAATAGTGTACTTGTTCCCTTTGAAATCTTTATGAGGAATCATAAAGGTTACAGAGACAGTCAATGAGTCTGCACAATAATTAAATTCTCTGGGCACTATAGAAATGTTGAAAGCATCAAAACTTTCAATGTAATCCCACACAAGATTACGATAATGTCATAGACTTTCATTCCTAGTTTGGTATAGGCTCTTCACTTGGCAAACCACCAATTCAGCATCTCCTCAAGCATGAAGAACTCTAACACCTTTAGCATGAGCAGCTTGTAATCCAAGCAATAATGATTCATATTCGGTAGTGTTGTTGGTATTGCCAAATTACTTGTATGAATAAGGGAAAATATCTCCCTGTGGGGATATCAACATAATTCTGGCTCCAGAACTGATAGAAGAGCAGCTACCATCAAATTTTAAGATCCAAAGATCATTAGGATTTGATCTTCTTGAATATTTCTCTTCATTAGTGAGGGAAGATTCCTTTTCTCCTAAGCATTCCTCCACAATTTCTTCTGATTTCATGTCTGAATCATTTGAATTATCACCTAGTGAACTTTGGTCTGATGAAATAAGAACATCTTCAGTGGATAAAAAAATAATTACCTATTCCTGAAGATTCAAACAAAATTTGAGTCTCAGGGTCTGATGTCTGAGTAACAATGTACTTTGACTCTCTCTCAGGAAGTAACTTTCACATGATCCCTTTAATAGGTATCCTTGCTTTAGATAGGTCCACGTTTAACTCTCCACCAACATCTTTGCAAAAATTTTGTCTAAAAAAGATGCCATATGAAGCTGGAACATCATCCACTAAGACCATCATCTTAATTCTTTTATCTGGAAAGGCCACAAGTACAAATTGGGCATCTTTGATCTGACCTAAAAGTGGTACTTATTTATTTTTCATGGAGAAACATCTCCCAAAATTCTTAATGAAGGTAAGATCGAGAGAATCTACTACCTTAGTAGGCATAACATTATCAGAGCCTCTAGATTCTATTATATAATTGCTCAACTTATGACCATTTATCAACAGAGAAACATAGAGAGGTTATATTTTCCCAAGGGCAACCAAAGGAGTAGCGACAAGATTATTTTGGGTGGATTTATTCTTTGGTGGATCATGAGTCACTTTGGAAGAGTCTTATCTTGCAATGATAGTTTTATTTTTGATACATTTAGCCATCCTACCCAACTACTCAAGATTGGCTTGTAGGTATTCAAACTCAGATATTTGGATCTTGGTCTTCTTAGCATGATCAATTATGTCAAATGACTGGAATGAACTAGAATCAGAGGAAGGAAATCCATCATTCTAATTTTTATTTGATGTGGTACTAGTCTACAAAAGTGAAGTAGAAGGTATAGGATGGTTTGAGGTACTTACTCTCTTACTAGTCACTGGGTCATTTAATTGGAAAGGCAGCGAAGTCCCCCATTTAGCAATTGAGGTTACTAGTTGAGGTTCCTTTTACTACTTTTCCCTTATTATCTTGTTGAGTTGACTGATCTTGGGACCTAGTAAAAACATCATATGTTCTATCAAACACTTCTCCCTTTTTTCTAGCTTCATCTTGGTAATCTAGAAAACCAATATTGGAGTCACCAACTAATTCTTCTTCTTCTTTCATAAAGAGAAGATTAGCATCCTCTTCTTGGTCCAACTTAGGTTGGAAAGAGAGATCATGTTCAGCTTCATGATAACCAACTACTGAGTTGGCTGGTGTTGCTTCAATGGTAAGCTTCCCCACTGTGAGAGGAAGTCAATTAGGTTGCCCTTGATTTTTGGTAGCATTGCCTTGATATGAATGGTTGCAAAATGTACTCCTTGATATATCCTTATAAGGAGGAGTAGACATACCTTGGGATATTTTCCTCTTCAAAGCTAGCAATTCATTTGCTAACTTATGCACCATAGGGTCAGTGATTCTTGTGGAAGAATGCTCAGCAGATGAAAATTTATTTATATTAGGATCTCTTCTTATCTTACCTACCAGGATGAGATCATCTTCGACCTCATTAGCCAAAATTTGAGCTATAGAAAGATCTATATGGCTAGCCTACCTTAACAAAAAACTCACTTCAAGAAGTTGAGAATTGATAAAGAAGCACTTGAGATTTTTGGGTGTTGGTTGGGCAATTGCAGGGATCCTGTTCCTTAGCTTATCAAATTTGGCAATGAAGTCTCGCATGGGCTCATGAGGTTCCTTCTTCATTTGTGTAAGTTGTGCCAACAAGGCATGCGCATCTTCTATTGATTTGATCCTAGCCTCAAACTTGGTCCTAAGAGAGTCTTAGTTGGTTACAGTCTGAGCTTGAAGATGATAAAACCAATCTACGACAACACCTTGCAATGTTTTTACAAATAGTCTCACTGCTATATCTTCATATTCAATGCCTATCACACCACAAGCTATGCAGAAAGTTGTAATATACTTATCAAGATGAACCTTCCCATCACCATAGAATTTAGGAAAATTCTTTCTTGAACTACCAGGTAGTTCATGTAAAGGTGGGGTTAGATTTAGGGGACCAAAAGTGTTACCTTAAGGGCCTTGGGCTGCCATGATATGACAATTGAAAGGAGGGATAACAAACCTTTGTGGAGTATATATAGACAAAGCTCTGCTAGTAGAGAAAGGAAAAGCTTCACCTGCTATTGGATATCTAACGTTGGTATGAGGGAAACTCCTGGTTCACTGAAGACAAGGTCAAGGAGGAAATAGATCCAAGCTATTTTGCTACACCAACTCGAATACAGGATCAACAATACCTTAAGCTCTCTAGCTTTGCATATACCGTGGATCTGCCAGAGTGTAGAATGGAAAAGAATTGGAACTACTTCAACTCAAAGTGTGAGGCTTTAACTTCTGTGTTCTTCCCTAGTGGAGTCACCAAAAAGCTATTGGGTGAATATTTTGTCGTCAACTAACTGAAGACAAAATTGTTATATCAATCATAGCATGATGAGATAAATCTCTCCTCTCAGCAAGGGGAGGCTCCCTATAAACTATTATAAACTAGACCTATACTAATACTAACTTAGGGGTAGAATCACACCATCCATTTCTCTTTTTTCAAAAATGATGTTCATAAAATAGAGGACAAGCTTCCCGAGTAGTAACGAAATCCACAAGAAACCCATGAAAGCACAAAGTCTTTCATTGCTTCTGTTACTGATTAAGTACGTAATGTCAGGAATCTAGAACAACAAACATTGTCTGATCCCACTTGTCAGGATGCGAAACCGGAAACATACAATTGATTACCAAACTTCAAGCAACTTAAATATGCGGAAATAAACCAGAATCAACAAGTAACTAGAATTCAAAATAACACAGCATATGAGAGACAATACACAACTTGTATTAACACTTTATACAGAAAAGAATACAATAAAGAAGATGCCACTTCTTCTCCACCACCTTACAGAGGTTTCCCACACCTCAAGTGAACAGTAATTCTTCCCCCCAAAGCTCTCCCTCTCATAGGTCCCAACACGCAACTCAAATACAGAGTTGGTGTTCACCTCCCGTGCTCCATGCACAACACAAGTGCTCCACGCACTCCACAAGTACTCAAAGTACTTCAAGTAGATCTCCCATGAATCTGCAACAACCTGCAATTCAATAGACCATACTTATGGAAGGAACTCCCTTGCCTTCCTCTCTTACTCTATCCGAGTACACACCTGTACTCCAAGTAGATCCTGCCTGATACTGCTCCCTGTTGTGTTGCTGTCTACATGACCTTGCACACCTACAAATCAAACAACGGTTCTGCTCACCTGTGAACCTCGACCTTGCACACACATACACCTGCAGATCAACGATCTTACTTACCATGTAGATCTCCTATATAGGCCATGCAACTGTGACCAAGATCCTACACTCCTGAAGAACCCAACTGGCTCTCCAATCCAGCACCAACACACCTGGTACTGTGGCACTAGGAGGAACGCACCATTGCTCTACCTCACACACAGAAGGAGCTTATAATTATGCTCTCTTACTCCCTAGCACATTTTTCCAATACAACCATGAGTCTATTATATAGATCTCATCCAAACAATAATTAGACATCTAATTACAATAATTAGATCCGCAGCTCTCAGTCTAAAAATAGATCTCTTCATGCAAACACTTGGTTCGTTAGCTAACTGCCCGTAAATAGCTCGCAGTCAAACCACACAGGCGACCGACATCGGTCCCTGTCTACCTGGAGGTGACCGACGTCAGCCGACATATGACCGACGTCGATTGCTTTCCTTTGCTATCCTACCGACGTCGGCTGATCAGACCGACCCCAACTTCTCTGCAACTCAGCAACCTTCAGCAACCTCCTCTCCTGTTTGCATCAGTGAAGCTTTTAGCTCCACAATCCTAACAATCTCCCACTTGGAGATAAACAGCTGCACTGTACCTGTACTTGTACTCCGTCTAATCTGTTTCCTGGTTTGTATCCCTCTTCAAGCTCCCACCTGAAGACAACCCACCACACAACCTGTGATGTACCTCCTGTCATCCGAGTATCCTGCCACATCCGAACCTACAACACCTGTAGTGAAGTCCTGACCCTGCATAGCAACACCTGCTGCTGGTCCCTCTCAGAAATCTGAGAACCCACTTCCCCGAATTGGCTCCTAACTCTGACAGCTCCCACTGCATGGGAATATACAGGTCTATACCAGACCTCATGTGATTTTGGACACTGTACCTATCCAGCCCTTAGTGTGCTCCGGTTCTGCATCCCGAACTTCACCAACACCTGATTCACATCAGCTCCCACTCGAGACAAAATCAACATGTGATCTCCATGCCTCCCATGTCAAAGAATTCCGCTGCTCCAAACTCCTCATGACATGCCACTGAACTAATCTTACCCTTAGCTCAGCAAAACCCTGTATGTACTAACCCTGCTAGCAAATATACTATCCACATACAGCAACAGAATGATGTCGCGACTCATCATCCCCCTGGTAAGACAAACCATAGTAGATACCCTGACATTGACTGAAGCCATGCTTCGTCCTCCACCTGTCAAAACCTGGTACCACTGTCCTACAGCTCCTCAAGACCATATGCCTGGTCTTCCGTCTCACGTATCCGTTCTCTCTATTCTTCTACTAAGGCATCCATTCATCTCTGTGCTTCCATCCAGCTGGCAAACCTACCAAAAAACTCCCGTCTGGTTCTGCATCATAATCCTGCCTAGCTCACACCTGTTTCCTGGATCCTTCCTGCTATACAATCAGCAACAAGTATGAAGAAGAGGAACATGAATTTGAGGGCCTACTTACGCCTTCAGTCCTCCGTATGGGTGTTTGAGACTCCTTGACAGCTTGCTGTCCACCCAAAATTCGTTATAGTGACCGACCTCGGTCACTCCACAGTCTGCATCCGATCGACGTCGGTTCCATGCGTCTGTACCTGACTACCAACCTGCCAGCGCTGGTGTCCCTGCTGCCGACGTCGGTCCTCCTGACTGACATCGGTCTTACATACTGCCGACGTCGGTCCCGTGACCGACGCCGGTCTTACCCTGCCCGACACTGCCGGCTTCGGTCTGTACATGACCGATATCGGCACCTGTCTATTCGACGCCGGTTCCTCCTGACCGACATCGGTATCTGTGTTCGCCTGTGAGTGATGACTTTTTTACCTGCGAGCTCCTTTGGATCAAACTCCATGTCCAAACTGCCCTGCTCAGATGTATCCAGCCTCATCCACTGAACTCTGTCCGCCATCTCCTCCAAGAACACCAAGGCTTTCCAGTTCTTAAGCCTGTCAAATATATCTGTCTTCCGCTTAAGAACATGCATCTCCTTCCTGCTCATGTGACCAAGCCTATGAAGCCACGTCTCCGCAATAGAAGAAGAATCAGTAATATAAACAAGTAGATAAAGTATACCTGTTTTCTTACCACCAGCTAATTCAAGTGCTACCGCTGTGAGAGTTCTTGTGCATCTCTCATCACCCAATCTTTCTGAAGAAATTAGCCATATCTCCAAACCTGGGACCTGCATGACCTTCATCAACACCTGTGTGTTGGCCACCTGCAATTTCAGCTTCACTTCCCATTTGCCAATTCTTTGGCAAGGCTTACCAGCTCCTCTACCTGGGGCTGCATGGAAAGAGGCAACTGAATCTTTTATCCAAGATTCAACTTTATCCAAGAAACCTGCAAACACATCCTGTGCAACAACTCCTGCTACATCTGTATCTTCAGTTTCTTCATGCTGATCTATTACCAACCAACAATGTTCTTTTACCTGCTCTTTCTTTCCATCGGACCGTGAGTAACCGTCTGTGTTTTTCAACTCCTCCATTCTTAGCTTACTTTGATCTGCCGTTGCTCTACTCCCACTCAATCAAAAACCCCTGAGAGTGCCCTGTAACCAAAACACAACCTGCTTCCTGCAACCTTAGCTCTGATACCACTTGTCAGGAATCTAGAACAACAAACATGCTCTGATCCCACTTGTCAGGATGCGAAACCGGAAACATACAATTGATTACCAAACTTCAAGCAACTTAAATATGCGGAAATAAACCGGAATCAACAAGTAACTAGAATTCAGAATAACACAGCATATGAGAGACAATACACAACTTGTATTAACACTTTATACAGAAAAGAATACAATAAAGAAGATGCCACTTCTTCTCCACCACCTTACAGAGGTTTCCCACACCTCAAGTGAACAGTAATTCTTCCCCCCAAAGCTCTCCCTCTCATAGGTCCCAACACCCAACTCAAATACAGAGTTGGTGTTCACCTCCCGTGCTCCACGCACAACACAAGTGCTCCACGCACTCCATAAGTACTCAAAGTACTTTAAGTAGATCTCCCATGAATCTGCAACAACCTGCAATTCAATAGACCATACTTATGGAAGGAACTCCCTTGCCTTCCTCTCTTACTCTATCTGAGTACACACCTGTACTCCAAGTAGATCCTGCCTGATACTGCTCCCTGTTGTGTTGCTGTCTACATGACCTTGCACACCTGCAAATCAAACAACGGTTCTGCTCACCTGTGAACCTCGACCTTGCACACACATACACCTGCAGATCAACGATCTTACTTACCATGTAGATCTCCTATATAGGCCATGCAACTGTGACCAAGATCCTACACTCCTGAAGAACCCAGCTGGCTCTCCAATCCAACACCAACACACCTGGTACTGTGGCACTAGGAGGAACGCACCATTGCTCTACCTCACACACAGAAGGAGCTTATAATTATTCTCTCTTACTCCCTAGCACACTTTTCCAATACAACCATGAGTCTATTATATAGATCTCATCCAAACAATAATTAGACATCTAATTACAATAATTAGATCCGCAGCTCTTAGTCTAAAAATAGATCTCTTCATGCAAACACTTGGTTCGTTAGCTAACTGCCCGTAAATAGCTCGCAGTCGAACCACACAGGCGACCGACGTCGGTCCCTGTCTGCCTGGAGGTGACCGACGTCGGCCGACATATGACCGACGTCGGTTGCTTCCCTTTGCTATCCTGCCGACGTCGGCTGATCAGACCGACCCCAACTTCTCTGCAACTCAGCAACCTTCAGCAACCTCCTCTCCTGTTTGCATCAGTGAAGCTTTGAGCTCCACAATCCTAACACGTAAGACACCATAGAATGAAGTGTAGCCCAAAGCCTTCACCACAAACTAAAATAGAATAAGACAACAGAAGATATGGGTAGTTCAAAGCCTTTTCCAATATCCTCTATTCTAAGGCATGAAAATATAGACTAAAGATAATTATGCAGCACAAAGTCTCCACAATCAGCTTCGAAACATCTCCCAGATTGTCTCCACTTGCTCTACTTATTTGATCAGACAGATAAGATGATATAAGGAAAAAGATATAAGAACAATTTCTTATATAACACAAGCTATTTCAACACAAAGTTTGGAAGGTCACTTGCTTTCTCATTCAATTGGTAAAATTTGATTAACAATCTGAGCTCAAAGTCTCAAAAATGCCTTTCAATTTTGGGTAGAGTTTTGCTTCTGATAACTCAGAGATCCTCTTTCATTCAAAAATGAATGATTATAATATATAGTATTCCTTCAAATACTTGGGCACTCCTTTCCATAAGTAGCCTATATTGTGTTTAATGTATCAGAAAGAGAAAGTCCTACTAAGAGGCCATGTTGGAGGCATTTAAATCATATTCAATGTCCCTTCATAGGCATGGGTTGTGTGGTCTTCTGAGAGGCAAGGCCACTCCTCTTTATTATACTTACATGCTTGTCCACTTGCCTTTACTCAATTGAAAAAAAATGGGCTGTGCCATTGAATGTTAATGCTATCTGATATCCACTTGGTGGACTTTTCCACCCACTGAAATCACTCTTCTACTAATGCTTCTGGATTCCTATCATGTTCCCTCTTTCTTTGCTATATTTTGTCTCTTCCTCATGTTCTGACCTCTCGGGGCCATCTTCTCACCTTCTATTGGATTTTCCATCTCCTTTCTTGGCAGGGCACTGAATTTGTCTTTGGTTTGGTGTTATTTGAAAATCAAAAGTTATTCCATCGCTTTGAATTTGATGTCCATGGGGACACCACTGGTCACTTGAACCTCTTGAACCTTGAACCATTCTTTTGGAGTTCATCAGTTCAACAGTTTAATGGTTCAACAGCTCAACAATTATGTTTTTCAAAGAGTCGCATTCATTCAGTCTTCTCATGAGTTCAATGTGTCATTTGAACCAACTGCTTTGAACTTCCCACTCGATCCTTCAGCTTGAATATTTTGCTTGAACCTTGAAGCGGAGTTCAAAGGTTCAAAAGGTTCAATGGTCGGTCCCTATAGTTTATTTTATCTCTTTGAACCTTATCGATGAACCAAACCATGTATAATTGAACTCCAATGCTGAACCTTACTTAGCAATTCTTAGGAAATGCCTTTAAGTCTTTTGTGTTGTTCCTTGTTCATTTTCCTGACTGAAAACCCTTTGAAAATGAGAGATTTCCTTTGCCGAAAAGACTTTGGTAATTGAATAACTTAACTGCTCATAACATTTTTGAGAAGGAAGGAAACCATTTTTTGGCTTGCAAGACCAAAATAGTTAACATGTTGACTACAAAAATGAGTGGCCGATTTTGGGGACAATAGGGTGATGACATATCAAAGTGAAGATCAAGACACAAGGTAAGCATACTTTTGAGCACTAGTCTTAAGAAGCAATATCATATCATAAACATGATTATGAAGATGGTGGTATAGTAAGATGGATACACACAATTATTAGTGGATGTTTGAGATGCCCAATATTGCATATTAATTGTTGAAACACTCAAAAAAATTTCAAGGTAAACATTCATGGGTATGGTCTTAAGCCTAAGCATGTAATCAGACAAGTCCTAGACTCTACCTGACCTGATGAGGAGTCTTGAGGTGTAACTAAGAATTAAAATCATTGGTATATCATGTGAGAATATTTTTGACACTATTTAAACATGTGTATAAGGTGTGTAATATTTTAGAGGAGGTTTCTAGGTTAGTTTTTGGCTTAGTCTTTACATGGAGAGACCTAGTGTGAAGACAAAGGCTTGGTAGCATATTGAGGTAACAAGTATAAGGTTTGTGAGAATAATATTGGAAATGTGTGAGAAAGGTATGAGGTTTTATTACATGAGAATGAGGTATTGAGAATAGTATAAGAGGTTTCAAGGTGTGTTCATGGTCTAAGTGTGACTAGCAATTTTAGGCCTAGTATGTAAAGAGACCCAGTATGGCCTAATGAGAGGTCCAGATAAGTTTACAAGGTGTTAAAGCTTGTGAGAGAAATTTAAGAGGCATGAGAGATTTTATCAAGTATTTTGACCAATTATAAGGTCATATACTAAAGGAAAAAGTATGAAATTTGGTTTTGAGGTTTTTTCTGTGCACAGAATGAGGTATATCAAACCTAAGAAGATTTTTCTTATGCTCATTATCATGTGAAACCTTTGCATGAGGATCCAATCAAGTCATGGTAGTTGTGTAAGGGTCCTATATTAAATTTCTTGGCATTGGTTTTGGATATGAATGGCAATCCTTTACAAAATATTACTAAGAATGGAAGGCAGTCTAAACTGTCTTAAAACTTTCATAATGACCTGATATGGAAGATCTTGTTGGAAATGGATCATAATGGTTTATTTGACCTATTTTGATGATTGGAACAAGTATAAGACTCTCCTAGGTTTCTCTAGGTAGAATTGGTCTATCAAAATAGTGAGTGGAAGCTATAGAAAAACCCTTATTTCTTGGGTTTTTGATGTAACAGGTAGGGTTGACCACGTTAGAGGATACAAATGATTGGAGAATTATGTGTGAGAATTTTATTTTGTTTCCATGTAATTTTTTTAGCATATTTTATACCTTAAATATGCCAAATTTTCCATGTGATTTTTCCTAATGCTAAATAGGCCTAATGAGGAAGATAGTGAGAAAACTAGGTTGAAGTGAGAATGAGATCAGGGATGGGTTGCATTAGATTAGAGATGGATACAAATATGTGGAGTTATTTTTAAATAAATATGTCACATTTCCCCTTGAATATAATATTTGGTGATTCTTATAAACAAGCAAAAAGTTACTCTCAAAGTGACCTGTTTAACACAGTGAGGTCTATGTAGGGTGAAGACATGAGATTGGTCTATAAAATTAGTATTGATATTAAAAATTGTAATATTTTTATTTAAATATGTTATAATTATGATTAAGGATCATATAAGACCATTTTAATTTCATATAAGTGTTCACATAGGTGTTATAAGTCTTAGTTTCCATGACTGTGTTTTTGAAGTTATAGGTAGTTCTCTGTGTATGAGTGAGATTGATGTTCCTGAGTCAATGTGTCCACAATTGAAGAATCCAATACATATTAAGTTTTTATATAGGTCTCATAGGTTAATTTTAATATATTTTTATTCATGATAAATTCCTATGAAGGTGTGAAAAGTCAAAGGTTCTTGACTGTGTTCTTAAAGCCTATTTGTAGTTCTGAGTAAGCATATGACAATGGTTTATTTAAGGTATTTTGCCCTGTTTGGTGAAATATAATGGACTTGGTGATTAACTTGACATCATGAATATTATATAAATGTGATTTTTTAATGTGATTATGTGGAAAATTTTAGTTTATACTTCAAATATTCAAGGCAAACTTTTTGGCAATGAGAAGGCCTAATTGTTAGTAGACCTAATAGTGTGGTTTAAGGACTGAAATGAGCTAAATGGTGTTGGGGACCTAAGGTGATATTATAAATGGTATAACTAAAGTGTGTATTAACTTTTTAATTCATTTTTATTGCTCAAGTTTTTCCAAGGTGGCCAAGGTGAAACGTGTGCTTTGAGAAGGTCTCATAGCATTAGGTCTCTATTAGGCCTAATGGTGATTTTAGTCATTATGGGTAATGACTGACCCATGTAATAGTTGTTTCACTTGTGAAACATTTTTTTTGATATGTTAAAATTATGATACAATTATGTTTAGGTTTATGTCTGACCAAGGTGGGTGAGAGCAAGAGTCAAGTATAAAAAGAAGGTCTAATAGGCCTAATTTGACTAGTTAGAATATTGAGGATATGAGTGAATGAAATGTAAGTTTGGAAACTAGGTGTAGGTATTGAATAAAATTATATGGGTGTGTTTAATATGTCTTGAGGTTATAACAGTGATTCTATAGGTGATGAGTAAGGTCATATGACCTAATTCTACCAAGAAAAGGGCTAGTTGAGCAAAGAAGCCTAATAGGTTGTTTGAGAGAGATAAAAGAGTGTAAAGAGAAGAAAGAGGTAATAATAATGAGTTGGGTAATAAATAAGTGTTTAAAGGTGATCAGAGAGTCTAGGTAGCTGAGTTGGTACTGAGTTACCTAGGGGGTTGGTGTTTCCTTGCAAGTTGGTGATTGTTAAAAGATTGGTTGAGTTGGTGCTTGAGTAGTGAAGGGTTGGTGCTCCTTGTGGGGTTGGTGCCTCACTAAATATTGATTAATTGGTTATAGTACTATATTCCAAGAAATATTTTAGTGGGTTTTATACTTCAAGATGGTTTTACACATATCTCTTGTGGTCTTATGTTGTATGCTTTTGTAGATGCTTATTTATGCATTGGTTAATGTATGTGTGTGAATGAATGCTTCATGGATGATAAGTGAAATTAAATAAATGTTTTAAGGGAACTAATTCACCCCCACTCTTATTATTTTTACTTACAATAGTACCCTACATATTTACTTATATGGGAATATGATAATAATACGGTTTAATCTTTACGCCTGGGTATGGGTTGGTGGATGAGCGAAGGGTTTGTTTTGCATTATGATTATATATATATATATATATATAATAGTTAATATTTTATTATATTCACTTGATGTGAGTACTCAATTGTTAGCTTGACTGTAAATTGATATTGCATATTCGAAATTAGTTTTAAATTGGAAAAAATATTAGCATAGTTATCAATAAGATTGGGTATACATTTTTATGTTGTGCATTAAAAGGTTTATATCGGTTAAGTCTGTGATATTATATCAAAAGGCCCAATTATCGCATAGTTTGGTTGGGTGTATGTTTTGATTGAATACATTTAATGTAAATGTAAATTTAATTTGATGGGATTATGATTTGTGATTAAAAGTATTTTTACAAATTAGTGGTTGTGTATTTATGGAAAATCTATGTGTGTGATTGAAACAAGAATTTAAGGTTTCATCTTGTTTAATAAAAGGACTTAAGGGGCTATTTTATTTGATGGATATATATACATTTAATATATAGAATACCCAAGATATTTGACATTGTATGTCATCTTAGGTGTATATTGTAAACAAGATGGTAATAATACAGTACTGTAATGGTATTTGAATATGTATGTATGTATGTATGGTAAAATATATAGTTGTGGACTATGCCATAAATTTGAATTGGTTTTACCATTTGTGTGTGTGTGTATGCATAACAGTGTAGTGCTTGAAAACATTATTATCATGTAATGTGTAAATGAATGATAGAATATATTATAATATTTGTATAGAAGCATTAAATTAAAGTATTTAATAGTTTAAATATAGAGCATATTGTTATGTTTAGGCTAGCTTTTGTTATATGTGGAATATGAACAATTTATTAAGCCTGTGATATAATGTTGATTTATGGAGAAATAACATTATAAGTTGCTTTGTCATTTAAGTAACTAGCAGTCTAGATAATAATTACCTAGATGGTATGTTATATTGAAGACTATTTTTGGATTTTGTTTATAATTTGTAATAAACTAGATGTTATAGATTTATTATATTTCATTTGACGGACTAAATGATTGTATTAGATATTTCTATACTTAGCATTATTTGTATTAGCTAACATGAAATGTTATGAATGAATCTATTGGTTTTCATACTTTCATGTATTTTTATTGAATCTCTAATTCATGACCCTAAATTAACATTGGATGGATTCCACTGGCTTAATTAGTGTCATTAGTGCAAGATGAGGTGTAATCCGATTGAATGGTGTGTATGAAATTGACTGATCTTAGAGATTATTTAGTATTAAAAACTTTGGCCAAAGTAATGTTTTGATTAAACATTGTCATTTCATATGTTGATATAGTTTTCATATTTATGTGATATCATATTAGAATGGATTTCTTTATGGTACACATTATGTATTAGATATCTTCAATATACGGGTTTTGGTTTTTTACTCTGGATTCTTGCACTGTCATTATCTACACATTCATCAAGGGAGGGCCATCCCCTTATTTGAGAGATAGTGCAAGGGATATATGGTCTATGGTTGGCGTGAAAAAGTGCTTAGATGATGCTCTCTCTCTCAATTGGAGTATTATACTAGGGACTGCACTTGAGATTACAAATTGATACTTGAGTCATGGAGACTCTTGAGTCACAAAGACTCTGCTCCATGGAGCTTTGTATATTGTTTTATCATTTGAGATATTATTATGTATTGATGAAAACTATAACATTTATACATTATGCTTCTATAGAAATGGATGTAATGTTCTATTAATTGTGATTGAATTCATACTATTTCATTCATGATTAGATGCATATTGGTTGGTTTTACAATATTGTTCACAATTTCTATATCTATTTATAGCGAACTTTAGCTAAGTGGATTAGCTATAAACCTATTGGTTAACTAAATTAATACAGTTAATTAAATATCACTAGTTAGATTTCTCATGGTGAAATATATATGATGAATATGTATAATTAGTTTTTTTCAATTATTGATATATTCTGGTAAAACATAGTGGGGTTGTTACATCAGTTAAGAAAGATATAATTGAAATAAATATAGTAACATATCAATTAAATTGTCCCTAAATACTATTGTAGAAATTATAAATTTTTACATCTACATGCCAACATCACCATAAATCACCCATATGTTGAATTCAAAATGAAATAAAATAAATAGTATATCCATGATCCACTTATCAGCTGAATCTAATAAATGTTCAAAAATTGATGTTTGTGTTAATTGCAAGCTTATACTGAGAGGGGGGTGAATTATTATAAGATAATATTTTAATATTTTAAATCTAATCAACCACAAGAACCATAAACATTCAATATCCAACAATTAATAACATAGAATTTACGTGGGAACCCTTTTAGGAGAAAACCATGATAATATATATATATATATATATAACTCTTTTACAATGTTTGTAGGCACTAACCTACTAAAGACACCAATCTCCAAACCAAGCACCAACTCGATCAATTTGTGAGCACCCACCCACTAGAGACAGCCATCCCTTTTGCCAAGCACTAACCAGACCAATTCGTGAGCACCAACCCGTAGACTATGAGGCACCTACCCTAAGACAAATCAATTCCACTCGTCTATGATTGCTTCTTCAATAGAATTATGGCTTTGCTTCTCTTACACTTTCTCTCTCATTGATTTTCTTATATACTTTCTGCTTTCCTCTCTTTTACAATTTTCAGATGATATTCTTCATTAAAACAAATCTACCCTTCACACTTCTTTTCTTAAGAGATATTCTAAATCATTTTTTGCTCTTCTCTTCTTCTTCACTCAAATGATATGCATATACGAAATTTTGCTCTTCCTCTCTTCTTCTCACACTTATATGATCTTCAATCAAATCAAAATGTTTGTTATACTTACACATCTCTTCTCCCTTATATAGCCTTTAAAAGGATGTGTCCCATCCAAGAGGCACCTCTTCACCAAAAGATGTGACCATTGACATTTTATCGACATTTCTATCAATAATTTCGTCAACAATTTCATCGACATTTCTATTCACTTCCAGCAACAATTCCATTTGACACTTCTAGTAACAATTTTGTTTGACATTTTTGTTCATATCCATATAATTATTTTGACATCAATAACAATTATTCCAATAATTTATTTATTTGGAGTGGAATGAAATGTAACTATTTTAACTTTATAAGACTTAGTAAATGTAAATCTTAGGTTGTTAAAGGTTTAAGTATAGTAAATCAAAATATAAATATATAATACATATACAACCACTAATTTGTAACATAATTGACTTAGTTTGACCTTTTTTAAAATAACAATAAATAATGTAAACAAGTACTTAGCTAGAAAATGACTGAATCGAGAGATCTAGAGGTTATGAATTGAGTTAGATACTAATCTAAGTGTTGCAAATAGGATCCAGGGTCAAAACCCTTCGTAGACAGTAAAACCCTAATTGGATAGTAGCACCATATGGTGCTAGTGTCCCTATTTTGATGCTAATGTCCTTTGTGTAGAACTATTCTAAGCTTCTAGGTGCACTTGTGTCTAAGTCTGCCAATTTTGTTCTTGTGTACATGAGTTATAGATCTCTATAGATGACCTATTATGATTAATTTTATAAGCAAACCCTAAACCTCCATGTTGCTAGGGTATCTAATTGGCACATGTAGTAAAGTGTGTTTGTTAGTGGGGTAGGATGGACATCCTTAATACCCCATTGTGATGAGAGTTCATACATATCAATACTCCAAAGAAGGATCAAGACCGATGTAGTTCTTCCCACCTAAGTGATGGCACAAGTGCAACTGAAGCTAGTATGAATGTTGGCTTGAGTGCTTTAAATGTGCTTGAGATTGGAAACCTGAGTAATCTAAACTTAATAATGCTATATATGGTTGTATGTAGAATTAGGGGAAAATAGGGATTGATAATCTTGATTGTGCATAACTTGTTCTAAGTTTGTTTTTATAATTTGCATCTGATTTCCATCTAATGGATAAAGGGCTAAAAGGTATGTATATATATATTATTCTAGTGCTTTTACGAGTCTTAAAAGAGGTCTAGGTGGTTTTTCATTTAAAAATATATTCATTGGTAACAAAAAGAGGGAGAATTATAATAACACCAAAATTGGGACACCGATGTCATGGGGTGTTATTGTCCCTATTATGGTGCTACTATCTAGGTGGTAGGACATAAGGCACTAGGGACCAGGATACTAAAGTGAGGGTGTGGGACTACTTTAGGGGTGTTTAGGGATGTGTTTGGCATGCATGAAGGCTAGATAAATGTCTAAATAGGTCCTAAGATAAGTCTAGGGCCATGCTAGGGATGGTTGGTCTCAAGTAACTCTCTTAGCACTCAAGTGTCATCTTTAGGTGATTATAGTAACACTACAAAAATTAAATGAATTCAAATTTGACCCTTTGTAAAATAACATCTAACCCTATGGGGAAGGCACAATGAATTAAGGTTTTATGAAACCACAGATGAACATACAAAATAGTTTATCATATGAAAATAAGGTATATCACAAAATGGAGTGATATCTAACCATAAAAGAGTATTAAGAGGGCATGAGTTCATAAATGTGTTATAGATAAATTATTCTAAGCTAATATACAATATAAATATCCATAAACATTTAACTAGGCCTAAAATATATGTAAAATACTAAAACATAATTATTAATTAATTTTAAAACTAACAAAATAAAAAACATGCAAGGTTTAGGCTTATCTGATTATATAAAGATATATGGTGTCAGTCGTTAGGATTCAATAGTGGAGAATATTGCATTACAGTGGCATATAAATTATTAGAATTAGCTACATGATCTAATGAATCTAATAGAAAGCATAAATAAGAGATAAAATAGTAATAGTAATAAACAATAACTGTATATCCAAGACAATAATAGAAATAAATAACTCAATTATGATGAATTACTCTGATAATTCAATATTAATCTGATGTAGAATACACAAATAACCATTGCTTATATAGAACAAGGCATGTAAGTTAAAGATCATAGAACTCACACAACATATGTAGTTCAACTGATATTTGACTACAAAAATAGTGGAGTGCAACTCCACACTAACAAGATAGGTGTCCAACTTATGTAAATGATCAACACAAGTTGACTACTAGTTAATCAATCTTATCTTACCCTAAATAGTGAAGTGGAACTCCACTATAACAAGATAGGTGTCTAAGTTGACTACTAGCTAAGCAAGCTTATCCTATCTGGTGTAAATTATTAATAAATACAATAAACTAATTACAATAAGTAATTAGTTCACTAATCTAAATAATAAATACAAGTAAATTCAATAAAGCAAATAAATACACCAACACCCCCATAAGCGAAGGTTAAGTAAGGCTATACAGATAAGATTCCTGACAATGTGTAGCCATATTAGGTACTCTATATAAATAGATGAGGAAAAGAGAAAACCTGAAGGAAAAAAACTCCTGCTCAAAATGAAGGTCTAGGAGAACCCCCCTAAAAAACTATTGTCTCCTAAAGAACTGATGTCTTGCACCACCAAAAGAGATCACAAGTGAAGATACTTACTCTCAGTGAAAGGTTTGGTGAAAATATCTGCAATCTACTCCTCTGTAGGATAATATTGAAGATCAATGATCTCTACCTGAATCAGCTCCTTGATAAAGTGCATATGGATCTCTATGTGTTTGGTTATTTGATGATGAACTAGATTCTTCAAGATCTGAATAGTGTTCTAGTTGTCACAATAGATGACTGATGGCTTTGAAAATGAAACACCAAGCTCAGTGAGAATATTTTGAATCTAAATAGCCTCAATAGTGGCATTAACAACACCATGATACTCAGCATCTATAGATGAAAGAGCAATAGCATTTTGCTTCTTTCTTTACCAACAAATGGGGCCAGATCCAAAGTGAACGCTATAACCAGAAGTGGACTTACGATATCATAATTACTAGCCCAATCAAAATCTATGTATCCCACCAAGTCTAAACATGTACTTTCTATATAGTGAATTATGTATTTGATAGTACCTTGAATGTAGCTCAAAATTCACTTGATAGCTCTCCAATGAATCTCATGTGGTGTCTACATAAAACATGAAACCATGCCAACTATATATGAAACATCAAGCTGTGTATGAGTCAAATAGATGAGGTTGCCTACAAGCTGGTGATACAATGTGGCATCAACCAAGGGAGTGGAACAATGAACCTCAAGTCTAACTCTAGATAATAAGGGAGTCAGTGTAGGCCTACAATTAACCATGTCAAATCGAGCTAACAAGTCCATGTCAGACTTGGGTTTATGAAAGTGTAATCCTAGAAAAAGATTGTGCTATCTGAATCACAAAAAAATAGTGTAATAGGCCCATGTCTGTCATAGAAAACCTATCATGAAGTGCAGTCTTAACACTACTGATGATGGATGGCATACTCCTTGTAACAATGATATCATCAACATAGATAACTAATTACAATAGTGAATCTTCCTACCATAAAATATAGACATTCAGATCTGAGTGACATATTGAGAACCCAACTAAAAAAAGAAATGTGTCCATCTTTGATTACTAAGCCTTGGGGCAGTTTTTCAGACCATAGAGAGACCTCTATAATCAACACACCAATGAAAAATCTTGAATGAACCCCTGTGGCTGCTCCACATATATCTTCTCATGAAGATCCTCGTGAAGAAATATGCTCTTAACATCTATCCGATGTACAACCCAACCATGAGTTGCACCAATATCTAGTATCAAGTGAATGGAATTCATCTTAGCAACAGGTGTAAAGGTTTTTGTATATTCAATGCCTTTCACTTGGAAAAAATGTTTGGCCACTAAGTATGTTTTATACTTATCAATATTTCCATCCACTGCAAACTTAGTCTAATATATTCACCTACATCATACTAATTTTTTTCCCTTAGAAAGAGGAACAAGATCCCAAGTGTTGCTCCTAATCAATGAGTCATACTCTTTTTGCATTTCTAAATCCCACTCAACTATCTCTATCACTTCCTAAAAAGACTATGGATTGGAAGCTGTGGCAATGTAGGAATGTGGAAGATCATGTTATGACAGTGTTCTCCTTCTATCAAATGGATCCCTAATAAGAGGGTCTGCATCTACCAAAGTCTATCTAAACCACAAAGGCATCAATGGGTGAGGATTTGGAGGAGGAGGAGGAGGAACATGACCTGCTAAACCCTGTTGGGGAGGTATTCCCTCATCATCCCTATGAGTAGATGAAGTAGGAGTATCATCATCACTGCTATCTGATTCTTCTAAGGAAGAAGAATCAAAAAAGTTAGAAGAGAAGTCTGAAGGACTTTCTTTAAAGTAAACACATTTTGCTATAATAAGCTCATGCAAATTTGGATCAATGAGCCGATATCCCTTAACACCATTAGGATATCCCACAAACATGAAAGTATGGCTTTGTTGTTCTAAAGTGCAATGCTTGTCTAAAGGTATGTGAGCCCATGTTGGACTGTCGAAGACTCTAAAATGATGCCTAACTGGCTTCCTATTGCACCAAGCTTTAAGAGGTGTTATCCCCTTTAAAGTTTTTTGAGGAACTCTATTTTGTATATATGCAGCATAATTAATCACTTTCACCTAGTACTCAGGTACTAATGATTTTACATGAATCATACAACTTGCCATTTCTTTTAAGAATCTGTTCTTCTTCTTTGCTACACCATTCTACTGAGGTGTGTATGCAACTGGATGTTGTAGATCAATTCCTTCAAGAGTATAGAATTGTTCAAACTTATTGTTCACATATTCCCTCCCATAATCTATGTGGAGGATCTTGACATACTTCCCAGATTGTTTCTATGCTAGAGCTTTGAACTCTAGAAATCTATCAAATACTTCAATCTTGAGTTTCAAAAAATAAACCCAAGTATATCTAGAATAGTCATCAATAAATGTGAGAATATAACAGGTTTTAATAAAAGATAAAGTAGGTAATGGACCCGCTAAATCACTGTGAACAATTTTGAGGACTTGTATAGCCCTCTAAGCCTTCCCTTTATCAAACTTATCCTATGGATGTTTGCCTAACACACAACCATGACATACACCCCCTAAAATTTGAATCTATGGAAGTCCTATAACCATCTCCTACTGACTAAACTATTGTAAATAGTGGTAGTTCAGATGACCAAACTGCTCATGCCATAGCTTGCTCACTGAATCAGTGTGTGAGAGAAAAGTTATAGAAGAAGACTGAGGCACAAAGTGGGAGAATGAATAAAGTCAAGTATTATTGTCAACTTTTCCCACTACAACCAAGGCATTATCCTCCAATTTTTTAATTGAAAAAGAATCGGGTGTGAGCTCAACTTTCCTACTAGTATCAAAGTGGGTGATTTAGTAGATAGAGAGAAGGTTAGTTGATAATTCTTACACACAGAGGACATCCTCAAATACACCACTATCAACATCAATTATACCTTTTCCTATGACATCTACCTTAGAATCATCACCTATGAGAATATGAGGCAAGGAACTTGGTTCTAATCTAAAAAATTATTCTTGATCAAAACCCATATGGTGCGAAGCCCCTGAGTCAAGTACCCATGACTTGGGAGAATTTGCCGGTGTAACTAATGTTGTAGCTTTCCCTTTCACTAAATTTGAAGGAGTGGAAGAATCCTTTGATTGATTGATGTTATTCTTTTTTAGAAGACCCTTAAGTTCATCAATCTCTTTCTTCCAACAATCTTATTCACTATGAAACCCCTTTTGCAATAAGGGCAATGAGTGCCAGTCCTTTTTTGTGAAACCCCTTTCTTATTAGTGGATTTATAATCTCCTTGAGAGGAAGATTGTTGCCCTTTATTCTTATCTTTCTGTGACTTATTTTGATTATTCTACTTCTTTTTACTTGAATCTGTATTTGATGTTGATGTTGAAACTTGCTTATGCTAAGGTTGACTTGTAACTAGATCTTGAGATTTGGATGACTTGATTAGACCCATAGCTATTATTTTTTCTTCTTCAGCCATTAGAATCTCAGATAATACCTCAAAGGTGGGCATTTGATATGTTGTGCCCAATGAGAGCTTATGAGTCTAAAAGCTAGAGAGAAAGGATGAATATTCAGGATCTAATTTGTGTAAGGCACTGAAAATCAATTGAATATCTTTTTTATCAATTTTATAACTAAAAAATTGTGCTCTAATATCTATGACTTTAATGATGTAGTCTTGTATTGTAGCATAATTTTTAGGATCCAAACTAATGAGTTTGTTGTCAATTTGGTAACCACGAACCTCATCTATTTTACCAAATAATGATGCTAATTTATCCCAAGCCTCTTTTGGAGTTGTACATTTTTCAAGATGAAAATTCAAATCTAAAGACATGTAAGACCGAATGCATCCAATTACCTTAGTAGTTTCAAAGAGAAAGTGTTATAACTCTTTTGCATCAGTAAGTGGAGTAAGAAGAGTTGTTATGTAAGGCATATATCCTAGCATCATTAATGCATTCCAAGCACTATGTTTCCATGTGTTATAGTTGTATGTTGTTAATAGTGGGAATTTAGGATTCTCCATGATGCAATTGAAAATAAATCATCATAAATCAAAAATCAAAGTACATAACACACCACAAAACCCCTCTAAATTTCTTAGTTGTATCCCACCAAGCAAGTATTTTTGGCACTTTATAATTGAGTGCAGTTACAAGGCTAGATTATAAATTTTCTAGTTTACAAAAAGCTCAGTTAGGCCCTCTAGTCTGAAAGTACAAAAAATATGCACTTTATTACAAAAATTTCTACACTAATGCATTGTACTCAAAAAAATATTAACTTTAAAAAAAAGAGGACCTCAATATGAGGTCATATGTGAAATTTATGAGCCTATGAAGTTGCAGAAATGAGGATGGGCAAGAGTTACTATAGAAAAACTTGAATTTTAGAAAAATATGAATAAATCTAGAAAAAATTGAAAGTACAACAGTAAAGAGCATGAAATTTTTAGCTATTTCAAAAAACATTCACTCAAAAATACCTCCCAGTGTTCAAATGGCAGGCTTCCAAAGTTACCCTTTCAAATCTGCCTATTGATCCATGAGCCTTGCCAAAAAAAATTGGTCTGCAAAGTCTGTACGACCGTACCAGGGAGTAAAAAAAATTGCCTTTCGGGTGATTATGTCCAAATTAATTAAATTTTATATGGATATATAGGTTTTGATGCCTTCCAAACACAACCGTGAGGTCTATTTTGCTCAGAAATGCTTTGATTTTCAAGTACCTGCTAGATTTAGGCATGGTGATTTTGGATCAAAACCTTGCCAATTTCACCTCTTGTGCCCAATTTGGATAAAATTGAAGACAATTTTGACTATCTCGAGCACTCTAAACTCAATGGCGAGCTCAAAAATTCTCCACAAAGCTCCAATTTGTGCCTTATATAGAATCAAAAAATTGATCCTATATCTAGATATTTTTCTCTTGAATATTTAGCAATCTACAAATTCATGATAGCTCTGGTACCATGTTAGAATTAGCTACAGGATCTAATGAATCTAATAGAAGGCATAAATAATAGATAAAATAGTACTCGTAATAAATAATAACTATATATCTGAAACAATAACAGAAATGAATAAATAACTCAAATATAATAAATTATTCTAATAATTCAATATTAATATGATGTAGAATACACAAATAACCATTGGTTATATAGAGCAAGGCGTGCAAGATAAAGATCAAAGAACTCACACAATACGTGTAATTCAACTGATTTCTATCTACAAGAATAGTGGAGTGCAACTCCACACTAACAAGATAGGTGTCCAACTTGTGTAAATGATTAACACAAGTTGACTACTAGTTAATCAATCTTATCCTATCTTACCTTGAATAGTGGAGTGGAAATCCACTGTAACAAGATAGGTGTCTAAGATGACTACTAGCTAAGCAAGTTTATCCTATCTGGTGCAAATTATTAATAAACTAATTATAATACGTAATTAGTACACCAATCTAAATAATAAATCTAAGTAAATCTAATAAATTAAATAAATTCACCAACATAAATAACCCAATAAACTCATGATGATTATATAATGATGTAATAACTATCAATTTTTTCCCTGAAAAAATTGAGACCATCAACTTCCATTCACAACAAAATTCAAGTAGGTGATATCTATTTTGATGACTGTATTTGATTGTTTTGGACATCCAAAACCATAGCTTAATTTTCCATTCCTTTGTTTAGATCATCGAGAAATTAGAATTCATCTTCTTGCCATAATTTGGCAATTTGGTCTGAAACCTTAAGGAAAACACCAAATGTTTTGGGGGTTACATTATATTAGGGAATAACTCATTTATCTTGATATTTATCAATCCCTTTAATGATGTACAATATCTAAACTGCATTCCAATAACTGCAATAATTCATCAACTACGAAAACTAGTGCAATGAAATGTGTCACTAATGCAACTATCTTGATATTTCAACTAGGAAAACTAGTGCAATGCAATGTGTCACTAATGCAACTATCTTGATATTTATCAATCCCCTTTATGATGTACAATATCCAAACTGCACTCCAATAACTACAATAATTCATTAGTTAAGAAAACTAGTGCAGTGCAATGTGTCACTAACATGTATTTATGTGCTTCAATGAATTCCCTAATGATTACTTGACCTCTCTAGAATGCTAGTAATGCTCAATAAATTCATGTGAATAATAAATAATTGTTTTCAAGTGCTCCATGAATGTTAGATGCCTAAATAAACTAAGATACATTTTATTTATAGATTGAACTCCCTATAAAGGAAGATAAAAGTACCAATAAAGTTATGTAGGAGAAGTAATGCCAACAAATTCTCAAACTATATTGAAAAGGATATATGACACATGTACACTAAACAAAATATTTTTCACTTGGAAAAATTATTTTGGTAAAAAACCCAACATATCAACCTTTCATTTATACTCAACCATTTAGAATGCAATATAGTATTTCATAGTTCTACTTTACTCTAATACATGTGCAAGTATTTACAGGCACATCAATAAAAAACTGTTCAAATCATACTACAACACGATAGGTATAAGATTATGCGTTGAGAAGATACCCAAAACAATCCCAAGTCATACAAAGTATACAAAACATATAAAAACTCATTGTGGTGCACAAACCAACATCAAACGACCACAAGAGAAAAATAAGGGACAATGCATTGCATGCACTCAAGCTAAAGGGACCAAGATTGTACAATACATTCCTAATGGGCCTAGGATTGTATAGTATGGTTTTGGTAGGAGACACAAGACCATAGAAGGAGAGAGGAGAGAGAAAATGGGAGTTGGATAGGGCTAAGAAGAGAAACATGGGCCACCAAAAGTCAAGAAGTGTGCAAATAATGCCTAATTTAAACTAATCATCAACAAGTAAACAAACATCATACAAATATGCAATTTAATGACCAATAAATACATAGGGATCATGTTTAGGTGTCTATAGAAATAGATGCTATGATGCATATTTTGTGTACCATGTAAAATTAAATTCAAATTCTCACCCAAAGATGAAACAATAAGGTTACTTCCGATAATATTATCTTAAGCCCTTTGGCATTTGAAGTACTTGTGCATCTATTTTCAAGAGGGTTTGTAGCTTCAAAATTTTAAATGTTTAATGAAAAATGATGTCCTTCACACTACATGAAATCATTTTATACTTCTTACTTAGATTTTCATTCATAATGACAAAGTGTTAAGGAATTTCCAAGAAGCTTGAAGGATTATGCCTTTGATTAATTGTATGCTTTACCAAGTGGATTTGCACATACTTTATATCAAATTGGTTAATTATTTCTTATCTCATTTTCATATTAATGAGTTTGAAAATTATTTTTACAAAACTGGCTCAAACTAGGAAAGGATCTAATGAAACCATTAGTAATTATATGATTTTAATTATGTTGGGGACATTGAATTATAGTGGCAGTACAAGGACCCTATTGTGAATGAGATTAGAACTGACAGGATATTAAGAAATCTACACGTGTTAAGCCTCAAATGTCATCGACTCAAAATCAAATTCACAGTCTGAAGTTGATTACGATGTTAACAAGAATATAACTAGAGTATTTTAAATGTTAAGTTGAAGGCTTCCACAAGACCCACTTTAACATAAAACAACTCTAAGCTTTGTTAGCATACAATCATCATAAATATTTGTTAATACATCGATGAATGTAATTCACCACTTTGGGCTTCTCACCCTCTAGCCTATATTCCCATCGACAAAGATTTTGATTAGTATAGTGCCTAATAAATCACCCACCTATATCTCACAATTATTATTAATGTAAGATTAACTCAATTACAACCAATCATATATTTTAATATTAAATTGAAAGCTTACTTTATAAACAATTTAAATTACATATATATTTTAATCATTAGACAACAATCTTACTTTAAATATTAATTTTTATTTATTATATTTTAATCATTGCACAATCAATTCTAATTTAAATATTAATTTTAATAAAAAATGTATTCATTTATATTTCAATCATTATCTAAACTATATTTAATTTGGATAAGACAAAAAACGTAGAAGGAAAAAATCCCACAAAAATAATAATAATTAAATAAAAAATAAGGAGAGTAGTTATATGTTTTGTCGACCTAAAATTTCTCGTGTTAAAGTTGTTGAAAGTTCGAAGCATGAGAATAATACTAAATAGCTATGTTTAGATATTTTTGAGCACATTATAACATTTGGGCGTCCTTACTTTACCTAATGCCATCCAAAGCAAACCAAACGTTGTTCACCATAACTACCTGTTCTATTTTTTCTATAAAATAAGTTTTTCGTTAGATTTATGTTATTTAGGACTCTGAAAAATGTCATAGTTTTTGACAGTTATAAAGAAAATGTTTCGGTTTGCATGCAGAGGGCAAGAAAAAGAATGAACAATCACATTAAATGCCAGCAGATAGGACGATTGCAGAATAGCCGGTATAGCACATGGGTCAGAAACAATAGCCATTGTGAGATATGGGTATTCTGGGAAAGCACCAAAACAGCTTGACTGTTTTCTCTTCTTCGTGAGCCAACAATTTTGCTGAGGACCTAAAAAAAAAACAGAATGAAAATGCCCGAGTTTTTCCTTCCTTCCTGCTTCGCAGACATGAGAACAAAGCAGAACTTGATCACTTGCCTGTATCAGATAAAGCTAGCAGGTGCCTCCAAGTTTGTGACTGTAACATGGTCCAAAAGCCTGCTCAGTCAGGACTTTACTGTCCATGTCAATGACCCAGAGTGTCATCACATGTGCAAGGTTGAGATGAGGCCATGGCTGTTCAAGAGGAAGGGATCCAAGAATTTTAATGTGAAGGGCAAAATGGTGTCTGTTTTGTGGGATCTCAGCAATGCCAAGTACATCTGTGGCCCAGAGCCACATGAGTCCTTCTTTGTAGCCCTGGTCTGTGAAGAAGAAGTTGTTTTGCTGCTTGGAGACATGCAGAAGGAGGCCTACAAGAGAACCAAGGCTAGATCCCCTAATACCGAGCCTGCATTGTTGTCTAGGAGAGAGCATGTATTTGGGAACAGGTATTACTCCACAAAAGCCCAGTTTGGGGACCATGGGAAAACCCATGATATTGTCATCGAGTGTCATGCTAAGGAAGCCAAGGAACCAAGGTTGTATGTGAGGGTTGACAAGCAGGTTGTTCTGCAGGTGAAGCATCTGATCTGGAAGTTTAGGGGGAATGAGACTATAAAGATTGATGGAAAACCCATCGAAGTGTTTTGGGATGTTCATAACTGGCTGTTTAGTTCAAGCATTGGCCATGCAGTGTTCATGTTTCAGTCCAGTATGAAGGACAAGGAAAAGCACAATAAGTCCTCTTGCCCACCTCCTGCAGTTTTGCAGTGGCCCAATGCTGCAGTTGGGTTTAAGGAAAAGAGGTTTCTGAGAAGTGGATCTTCTTCTTCTTGCAGATCTTCTGTGATGCAGTGGGTTGGTAGCAGCAGCTGCAAGGGTATTGACATTGCAAGCCCTGATAGTGCTGGTTTGTCTCTGCTTTTGTATGCCTGGAAGAGTGAGTGAGGATCATAGTGCAAGAAAGTATTAGGTTTTAGTATAGTCTTATTAGACTTTTGTATATATACAATATATATATTATATATATGTTGAGCAGATTGCCTGCCCCCGTCCCTGATGGATTGAGAGGCTGCTAATGTTGCTTGCATTGTTCTAACCATGATTGATTTATTGAGGCTCATTCAGCGGCTTCCATTTTGGGAATAAAACAGAATTTTGGATAGGTACTAGACCAAAACTAAGGACAATGGTGGTTATATGATATTTATGTTGAATTTGAGAGGAAGCAGAGAAAATATGTACTTATGATCTATTCACAAAGTTGGGAAACAGAGTAAAATTTTGATCTTGTTTTCTATGGTATGGGATTATAATCATTGTGATGGAAAATGAATTTGTGGTGCATGGCCTCTTTACCATTCAATGAACAACATGGATGTGAAGCTAACTTTATATGGTCATATGATATTATTTGTGGCAGTTCTTTACAGTAGTCATTAAATGTTTGTTAAATTTTATGTGGGTACTTCTGTTCCTGACTGATATTAACCCAATTTAATCTAGTAGCTAAATAAATTTACCTTCTTGTACTTAAATTTTCCATCTGCACCGGACGTTTATTGCTGAATGTAGAAGTTTCAGAAGGCTTTTGAGCCTGGTATGAGGACTCTCAGTTTTTTTAGCTTTAGCAGTTGATATGTTTCTGAATGGTAGAGAACCTTTTATGGTTAGCTGCTTCCTAGCTGGGTATTATAGCAACTTATTCTCTATCATTCCCAACACAATCTGAAACACAGATTAAGTAATGTCTTCAGGGATTTGATATATCAATATAATTAAATATTATTCGTGTTTTCCTCAAATTGATATCTATGTATTGTTTGGCAACAATTTGTGCTCTAAATATGCCTCTTTGAACAACATAGCAGCAAAATACAGAGTACACCAGTTTCTGAGAATGTAGAAAAGAACTTATGAGTCCAGGGCACCAAGATTCAATAGATGGTGTTAAAGTGAAGGTTGCTAAGTTTTCCTCCTCCCAAAGTTAGTATCTGTTCCTTTCATGGTTGTATATGCCCTTTGGGCAGCACATGTGAAAATATAGGGACATATTGTATGAGAGTGTAGCGTAGGATCCAGGTGCAAATTGGTATACTTTTGGCTATAGCCTTATTGGATGTGTTTTCTCAATGGATTTGAAGCTACAGCATTCATCTGCTATTTAGAATGTTTGTTTTTGTATGTATTTAAGATACGTGTCGCCCCAGTTACAAATTTTCTGAAGCTAGCTTATAGGCTGGGCTGTTTGTGGGAAGCAAACATATCAAAGGGACAAGATGCTGTATTTTATTGAAGCCTAAAAGTTCTAGGGCAAGGATCATATTTCAAATAACCACTAAGGGATTAGAAGGGTTGTAGTTCAATTGGTGATTTAATAAAATACAAATCTAAAAACAAATTTAAAAAGAGATGATGCTGAGTTAAATCCCAAATAATTTTGAAACAATAAAAACAAATGCAATGCCCTAGGAAGCTTAAGAACAGTTGGGATCAATTTCTTTTTAACATTTTAGAGCTTTAGTCCATATTTAAATCTGAACTTTTATTACTAATTTGGTGCCTGCAGACGCTCTGTCCTAACCAGTCAACACAGCTCAACTTACTATACCCAACCACTATTGGTTATGGGTTGAATGTCGAGACCCGAAATATCCATTCTTCTCCACCCAGGTCTCTGCAGAAACTCTTTTTGATTAAATATTGGTGGACTGGAAACTATGGTATCTTCAACGTTAGATTAATAATGTTAATTAGTTAACAACTAGGAGTTTGAATTTTGCTTTTAAAGGTCAGCAGACAGGCTAGTTTAGGCATAGATAACCTGAAGACTGCATCGGTGAGAGATCACTTCCACCATGCAGAAGGTAAGAAACCTGATAGTGTCATCAATACATGTTCACATTGGCTCTAAAAGTTAGAATTAATCATTTGTTTTCTACAACTGGCATTATGATGTCATATCACCTGCCTTTTCATCGAACATGGTTTCAATTAAAAAATAACAGTCATTAATATAGTCACCTGCAAACATTGGGGACCAAGATGCCATTATCAACCAGAGAAAATGACACCATTATATGATTTAAAAAAAATTCACCACCAACAAATATAGGTGACAATGAGCAAGGGATCCTTGTTCCCCTTTTCATAGTAATTCAAGGCCCACATAACCCTGCCTCTGCTACAAAACCAGACTCCTGCAGTCCCCCACTAAAAACACCCACAATAACAATGACTGCCAATTAGCATATGGTAAGCTTCCCAATACTTTGTACTTATTCTGGAGGCCCTGACCTATAAACCCACAGCTTTACCTTCAGTCTCACATGTCACAGCTGTATCACATAGCATCTTTTTCCCACCAATGACAGATGGCTTGACTAGCAGTTGGAGACCACCCAACAACTGTACTGTTGAGGGGAGAGAATGACAGGAGCTGGCTTACTCGGGCAAAGGAACCAATAAATCCCTGGCCAAAGTGTATTGCCAGTTTTCTCTGCTGAAACCTTGCCAATGATAATAAATCTGATGAGATTGTGATTTGAACCCTTGCCGTGGGCCTTCTGCCAATAATAATAAATCTGATAAGATTGTTATTTAAGACCCTTTCAAGTTTGATTTTGATCTTTATTCAGTAGCAGCGGTGAGGGAAGGTGCGGGTCGACATAATTTATTTTTTATTTTTTTCGTTGAGAACATTTATTTTTATAAAAAAAATTAAATGTATCTATAAAGGTTTAAATTTTTAATAATTTTAAAAAATTTCATCCATTAATAATTTAATAAATAAATATGATTTTTATATATAAAAATAATAAATTATCATTTTAAATATAATTTATTTTTATTAGAAATTCTAAAAATATTAAATAATCACATAATTTTTTTTTGAAAAATACATGTAATTTTATAATAAATATAATAATGTGAGGAGTTGTGTTAAGAAATATTTAATATATATAAATTTAAGGTATCAAATGATTGTTTAATCTATTACCAATGTCAATATCTATAACAACACGATATCCAACGCATTAATTATCAAAGCAATAAGCTAATTTGTGGTATTCTTACTTAATTCTTCTTTCCACCTTTATATGTAAAAGCTCACACACTTCACAATGTCTTGGTTCACGTGTTAAGGTGCACTAGATTTGTGGCGTCGCACTCAAATTCCCCTATCTATATTCTTGCTTTTGCTTCAATATCAATTGGTTATGTGAGAAAAATTGATATTTTTTCACATCTTAACCCATGGAAACTTCCATTACTTAAAAAAAACACATGATAATCAGTGATTGTAGATCATTTCTCCATCGTACAATTCACAACTAATTGTAACCCATTTTAAATTTTTATCTTAAATTCCATTGATATACACAGTCCAAACTCATGATGAACCTAGTAAAAAACATATTTATAATATTGATACAATGTTTAAATGAAAGAAAATTTATGTAATTTTTTAAAAATGGAGTTTTTTTCAAAATTTCAAATGTTTTCTAGAAAACTTAAAAACTTTAACAGTGCCCTAAAAATATTTTTAATCTCTTGTAAGTTTCACCCAACCCTTAAAAAATTGTAAAAATTCCTTAATGGCTCTTAAAAACCCATACAAGAAACTTCTTAAACAATGAAACATGCAAAACGAACCTTGCAACTTGAACAATTGAGCACTAATGCACAAACTTGAAAAAATAACCAATTGAGACCTTAAATATACTAATAATGCTTTCACAATTCAAATTTAGGGGTCTCTTCTACCAACACTTACAAATAAAGGAGATTCAAGCATTGGTTGTATTGAATTATGGATTACCTTCATCACAAATCTCTATATACATATGTTAGAGAATGATCAACTAGTTTCAATCCATATATTATCATGTCGTTTCCATCAATATTATGGATATTGTGTCACCAAGTGATGAATGGCATAATGTAATTGATAAGTATGCTTTATAGGGACAATCAAGTAGGTTGAGATTGAAAGATTGTGTACTCCCTTGAAAATGCCTATATATGTCAAAGTGATGGAAATCTCTATGTTGGTTCACTTGAATGCACCTACAAAGTATAGTACTTCCAAATTTGGGTATGGATAAATAATTAAGATTATTGTTGTCACATTAGAATGGTAATCAATCCATTGGTTGAGTGCACCTAGTGCATGTGATGACGACAAGAATATCAATTTGACTGCATTTACTATAAGTGAAGTACATAAATTTTAAAGTGCACTTAATTATGTCGAATTGCATGCTTTACGATGGACACAATTTGATAGTCTTCAATGCATTTACATACTCATCATGTACTTTGCATATATTATTATACAGTTATAATAATTGAGATTCTTGCAATGATTAGATGCAATAAGTGCCCTCAACTAATGGATCAATTGGAACTACAAGATGACTGCAAGAATCTCAATTATCTTTTTGGATGGTTAGATGCAATAAGTGCCCTCAACTAATGTATCAGGTATCTAGAGGGATTTGTACCTTGGTGGATGGATATAAGCAACCATCATCCTCACCAATCGGATTGCAACCATCATCTAAAGGAAAGGGAAAGACCTTTGATAAGGTTTTATTATATTAAGTTGGTTTAAATCTTTACCATGTATTTTTTGTTAAGTGACAAATTTTTATTTATTGAATAGTTAAATTTTAATAATATTTTGTGGGATTTTTAAAATGTGTTTAAGTTATTCTAAGATGATTTCTATAAATAGTCATTAATTTAATTTTTTTTCTCTCATTTATTTGCGGTGACAATTATAAGGTAAGGGGACCTATTTAGAGTACAAGCACACTCTTCATTTTTAGCTTCTTTCTATCAGATCTTTTAGTTTTTGGTAACTGTGCTTCTGGTTACTTTGTTTGGGTTCTAACTTTCAACCACCTAACAATTATTTTATTTTATTTTTAATTAAAAAATTTATTCACTTATATTAATAAAATATTTTATTACAAAATTATTCATATAGAAAAAGATGAATGGACAAATCACACTCTATCACATTCACATTGCGCAAAGCCAAAAACTTATCCAACAATTTAATTTAATAAAATTACTTTCTAGTTGAAGTTGATCATAAAAACCTTCAACTACCTTAAAAAAATTAATTAAATGTTTTTGTAAACCTTCCACTATCTAACATAAATTTAGTAAACTATTTGAAAAAACCTTCAACTACTTTAACAATTTGTAAAAATCTTCAATTACTTAATACAAATTTAATTCAAATATTTAAAAAGAAAAAAAAGCATTAATGGTTCACAAGTATCCTCTCAACGACCTTTTAACTAGGTTGATTTGGATGTTTACTTTGTAGAGTTATGGCCAAGTTTGAAAGCTTTTCACATTAAACATCACTATAAAGGGAAAGGGAAAGAGAAAGGCCTTGGTTGAAAGATGAAATGAAAGATTCTAATGACGTCCACAAGACTAAAGAGTCTATGGGACCAGAAGCTGAGGTTCTAAGCTGATTACAAACTCTTTTCCATATCATATCTTTTGCTGTGAATCTTGAGTACAAAACCTACAATCTTCTTAAGTCTTGTTTCTTCGAATAACTCATTTAAGTTATCCACCTTCAAGTTATGTTCGTATTGAATACGAATATCATCGTAGGTTGAGCACTCCATGATGAAGTGCCATTCCATCTCTACCACCCCTTGATTGCAGAAAATACAAGTTCTCCCTTCCCACTCTTCCTTGGGTATAATCCATCTACCGGTTTCACATCTAAGATGATGTGATCCTGTCCTTATCTGAGCTATTAATATCCTTGCTTTACCTTTGATAGCTGCCCCTAAATAAGATTTTTCATCATGATCCCAAGTGGGGTTAGATTCTTTGATGTAGTATGCTTTCTTTCAACCAATCTCTTTTATCCACATGGTTGGAAACACCGAAGAGACCTCACGTTAAATATAAACTGTACATTTAAAATTGCCTTTAAATGTATTTAAATTATAGTGTAGTTGTAGACATATGAGACCTTACTTACCTTTCAATAAATGTATGTTGTGTTAGAAATTGTGTTACGAACAATTTTTTGGTTTTACATCACTTGATGCAAGATAAGCTCTACGAGGACATATGTTGTTTTGACGGGGGTGGGTAAGCACATAACATAATAATATATTAATGAATTGTGGAAACATGCTCTCATCAATACACATTTAATTTGGTTTTAAAAGTTAGAATGAATCACTTGTTTTTTATAACCAGTGTTGTGATGTTATATCACTCGTCTTTTTGATTGAACATGATTTTAATTAAAAAATATATTAATCCCAATATAATCACCTACAAACAATGGGAATATAATAAGATGTCATTATCAACTAGAGAAAATGATACTATATAATAGTTTTAAAAAAATTCACCAAAAAATATAGGTATGATAATGAACACAGGTTCTAGGTTCTTCTATTCATAATAATCCAAGGCACACATAACTCTCCCCCTACTACAAACCCAGAGTCCTGCCCCTGCTCCCAATTTCCCACAAGATACACCTGTAATAACAATGACTACCAAGTGGCATTTGGTAAGCTTTCTAATACTTTGTACTTATCATGTAGGACATGACCTATAAACCCACAGTTTTACATTCAATCTCACATGTCACAGTTTTTCCCACTAATGATGGTTGGAGACCACCCAACAACCTCACTATTAAGGGTAGAGAATGAGAGTAGGGGGCTTACTTGGGTAAAGGAACAAATAAATCACATGCTAAAATGTATTCCCACTTCTCTCTATTGAACCCTTACCATGGATAATAATTTATTACTTGATATATAATTTATTTCTATAAAAAATTTACAAAAATACTCGAATAATTATATAATAGCTTAAAATAATACATCAAGTTTTATAATAAATATAGTATTATGTAAGAAGAAGTGTCATGAAAGTTCAAATTCCTTATAATCAATTTTATTTGAAATTCTATGATTTTATATTCTCAATTGTAGTAATTGTAAATTTGCATATTTGATAGTCAACAACATATATAAATTTAAGTTATCAATAAATTGTTTAATCTATAATTAAATTCCTAATTGATTTATACTTAAATATTGTTAATTGCATCACCGATGCCAATATCGATATTGGTTACTCTATATCTAAGATTACAACATGATATCCAACACATTAACTATCAGAGCTTCCCCCAACACTGAATTTTCTAAACCCCTAGTACTAAAATTTCCAAATCCTTACTCCACCTCTTCAATTAGAATGTCAGTTACTCCACGATGAACTAGTTTGTGGCATTTTCACTTAGTTCTTTCCATCTTTATATGAAAAAGCTCACACATTTGAAAATCACTTCACAATATCTTAGCTTGGGTGTTAAGGTGTACTAGATTTGTGGCCTTGCACTCAAATCCCCTACATTCATGCATTTGCTTCACCTATTGGTTGTGTAGAAAAATATGAATTATATGCACATCTCAACTCACAAAAACCCCCATTCTTAAAAAAAAATGCATGATAGTCATTGTGGGTAGACTTAGATCATTGCCTAGTTACCTTGCCTACACATTACAAATTATTTCTCCACCATACACTTCATAACTAATTATAGCCCATCTTGAGTTTTTATTTTAAATTCCATTGATATATGCAAATCCAAAATCTTGATGGCATGTTAATTCTGCTACTAGAATGTGGAAAAATATATATATACTATATTGATACTATGTTTAATGAACTAAAACTCATATATTTTTTTCAAAATCAAAGATAATTTTTCCAAATTTTAAATGTTTTCTGGAAAATTTGAAAAACTTCATAAATCCCCTAAAATTATTTTCAATCCCCTGTAAGTTTCTCTCAACCCCTAAAATTTTGTAGAAATTCCTTTAAAGCTCTGAAAACCCCCTATAAGAGACTTCTTGAACAATGATCCACATGTAAAATGAACCTTGCAACTATAAGAATTGAGCACTAATGCATGAACATGAAAAAATAACTGATCGAGACGTTAAAAATACTAATAATGCTTTCACAATTCAAAATTAAGTTTCTCTTATACCAACTCTTATAAGTATGGTAGATTCATTCATTGGTTGTATTATCTTATGGATTACATTCGTCACAAATATAAACATACAAATGTCAGAGAATGATCAACTACTTTCATTCCATATATTTTCATGTCGTTTCCATCAATATTGTACATATTGTGTCACCAAGTGATGAATGCCATAATCTGATTATTATGACTGCAATTAAGATGAGTGAAGTATGTTTTGCAAATGCAATCAAGTAGGTTTAGATTGAAATATTGTGTACTCCCTCACAAATCCCTATATATGTCGAAGTGATAGAAAGATATGTCATCTTGGTCCACTTGAATATACATATAAAAAATAGTACTTCCAAATCTGGCTATACATAGGTATTTGCTTCACCTATTGGTTGTGTAGAAAATTATGAATTATATACACATCTTAACCCATGGAAACCCCCCTTACTTAAAAAACACATGATAATCATTGTCATTGTGGGTAGTCTTAGATCGTTGCCTAGTTACCTTGCCTACATGTTGCAGATCGTTTCACCATCGTACACTTCATAACTAATCGTAACCCATCCTGAATTTTTATCTTAAATTCCATTGATATATGCAATCCAAAATCTTAATGACATGCTAATTATGCTACTAGAATGTGGAAAAAATATATTTAATAAATTGATACTTTATTTAATGAAAGAAAACTCATATAATTTTTTAAAAATTAAAGAGAAATTTTTAAAACTTCAAATGTTTTCATGAAAACTTGAAAAACTTCAAAAATCCCCTTAAAATATTTTCAATCCCTTGTAAGTTTCTATCAACCCCTAAGAAATTGTAGAAATTCCTTAAAAGCTCCTTAAAACCCCTGCAAGAGACTTCTTGAACAATGATTTACATGTAAAATAGACCTTAAAACTTAAGCAATTAAGCACTAATGTATGAACATGAAAACTTAACTGATCGAGATGTTAAAAATACTAATAATGCTTTCACAATTCAAATTTAGGTTTCTCTTATACTAGATCTTATAAATATAAGAGATTCATTTATTAGTTGTAATAGCTTATGGATTATGTTCGTCGCAAATATCCACATACATATGTCAGAGAATGATCAACTAGTTTCATTCTATATATTGTTATGTCATTTCCATCAATATTGTGGATATTATGTCACCAAGTGATGAATGCCTAGAATCTAATTATAATGATTGTAATTAAGATAAGTGAAGCATGCTTTACAAGTGCAATCAAGTAGGTTTAGATTGAAATATCGCGTGCTCCTTTGTAAATCCCTATATATTTAAAAGTGATAGAAATATATGTTTATCTTGGTCCACTTGAATATACCTAAAAAATATAGAACTTTCAAATTTGGCTATGTATAGGTATTTGCTTCCTATTGGTTGTGTAGAAAATTATGAATTATATTCACATCTTAACCCATGGAAACCCCCCTTAAAAAAACACATTATAATCATAGTCATTGTGGGTAGTCTTAGATCATTGCTTACTTACCTTGCCTATACATTTAATATCGTTTTACCATCGAACACTTCATAACTAATTGTAGCCCATCCTAAATTTTTATCTTAAATTCCATCGATATATGCAATCCAAAATCTCCATGACATGTTAATTATGCTACTGTAATGTGGAAAAAATATATTTACTATATTGATACTTTGTTTAATGAAAGAAAACTCGTATGATTTTAAAAATCAAAGATAATTTTTCAAAACTTCAAACGTTTTTTTGGAAAACTAGAAAAACTTCAAAAATCCCCTAAAAATATTTTCAATCCTCTATAAGTTTCTCTCAACCCCTAAGAAATTGTAGAAAGTCCTTAAAAGCTCCCTAAAACCCCTACAATAAACTTCTTGAAAAATGATTTACATGTAAAATGAACCTTGCAACTTAAACAATTGAGCACTAATGCATGACCATGAAAAATTAACTGATCGAGATGTTAAAAATACTAATAATTCTTTCACAATTTAAATTCATGTTTCTCTTGTACCAACTCTTATAAATATAAGAGATTCATACATTGGTTGTATTAGCTTATGGATTATGTTCGTTGTAAAACTCCATATGTAGATGTCAAAGAATGAATCAACTAGTTTCATTCCATATATTGTCATGTCATTTCCATCAATATTGTGGATATTGTGTTACCAATGGCGAATGCCATAATCTAATTAACATGATTGTAATCAAGATAAGTAGAGTATGTTTTTAGGTGCAATCAAGTAAGTTTAGATTGAAAGATCGCGTACTCCCTCACAAATCCTTATATATGTTGAAGTGATGGAAAGATATGTTTATCTTGGTCCACTTCAATATACATAAGAAGTATAGTACTTCCAAATATGGCTATGCATAGGTAATTGAGATTCTTGCTATTACCTTGCAGTCCTGATTGATCCACTAGTTGAGTGCCCTTGGTACATGAGATGACTACAAGAAGATTAATTTGACTACATTTAGGATACACAGAGGACATTAATTTTAAATTATACTTAAGTATATCAAAGTGCATGTCTTATGATGGACCTAATTTGATAATGCTCAAATCACTTGCACACTCATCATTTACTTTATGTATCCTATCATGCAGTTATGATAATTTAGATTCTTGTAGTCATTAGATGTAATAGGTCCACTCAACTAGTGGATCAATTAAAACTACAAGGTGATTGCAAGAATCTTAATAATCTCTACATCGCATGTTATGGAAGCATTGTACTTTACAAGTGCACGCATGTGGATAGGGACAAACATGTATTACGATCACTTGAGCAAAGAATCTTCACATGATTGCATATAGGATATATGAAGTACATGATTTGTGATGAGAGTGAACTATCAATCTTGATCCATTTGAGTGCATCTAGAAAGTCATCATGTACATCATGTATCCTATCTTGTAGTCATCTTACAGAGGAATCCATTAATAATTTTAAGTGCATGCAAGTGACACATAATAAAATTAGGATACACGAAGTATGGTTTGCAGTTGTGCACACTCAACATAGTGCCACTTTGATACTTTGAAGATTTATAATAGATAATGTTAATAATGATGAATTCGATTAACCGTTTAAGGTTGATTTAGATATTTATTTTGTAGGAGTTACGATCAAGTTGTAAACATTTTTCGATATTAAGCATTTAATAAAACATATTTTTGATTAATTGTTTAAATACTTTAAGGCCCTCATTATAAGGGAAAGACCTTTTATAAGGTTCTATTATATTAGGTTGGTTAATCTTTACCATGTGATTATTGTCAAGTGGTAAAGTTTTAATTTATTAAATATTTAATTTTAATAATATTAATGTTGATTTTTATGGGATTTTTTAACATGTTTAAGTTATGTTGAGATGATTTCTACGAGTCATCATTAAATTTATTTTTTCATTTATTTTTTGTGACAATCACAAGGTAAGAGGACTTATTTAAAGCTAAACACGCAAGGATAAAAATCTTACAAAAATCAATAATAATTGAAAATGATCTAAAAAACCTTCAACTACCTACCAATTTTTATTTATTTTTTTATTCAAAAACTTTTTTTCATATATTAATAAAATACTATGTTAAAAAATTATTCATATACAAAAATATGAGTAATCAAATCACACTTTATAGCAGTCACATTGGACAAAGCCAAGGAACATCCAATGAACTAACTGAATAAATTTACTACCTAACTAAAATTGATCGTAAAAATCTTCAACTACCTAACAATTTTTTTTTAAAAAGATTCATAACAATCTTCAAATACCTAACACAAATTTAATAAAATGTTTATTTTTTTATTTTAATTTATATTTGCATTGGTGAAGAGATTAATTGTTCGGGTATTTAAATAGCTAGATTTGGATCTTTACTTTGTAGAGTTATGGCCAAGTTTGAAAGCTTTTTCCACATTAAACATTTAATAGGATGCTTTTTACTTTTTAACCAATTCTTTAAATACCATCGCTATCAAAGGGAAATAGACCTCACATACCTCGTAAATATAAACCGTACATTTAAAATTGCCTTTTAAATCTATATAAACTATACTATATCTTCATTGCACTTGTAAAGTCATCATATAATTTGCACTTGTAAAGTCATCATATAATTTTCATATCCTATCTAGTAGTTATAATAGTTTAGATTCTTGCAGCCATTAGAAGCAATAGGTGCCCTCAACTAGTGAATCAATTGGAATTATAAAGTGACTACAATAATCTTAATTATCTTTGCATAATAGGATATGAAAGTTTTGTATTTTGCAAGTGCACTAATGTGGATTGGGATAGATATATATTACAATCACATGAGTGTAGAATCTCATCTTGACTACATTTAGGATACAAAGTACATGATTTTTTTATTTGAGTGATCTATCAATCCCACTCCACTTGAGTGCACCTATAAAGCCATCATGTACATCATGTATCCTATGTTGAAATCATCCTAGAAGTGTAGATACTAAAATTTGGTTTTCAACACTTGACAATGGCAAGCTTGAAAACATATACCCTGCATGACTTGAGCACCAAAAAAAGGTCCTAATTCACCACCCTCTCACACTTACATGTTATCTTATGAATCAACCTTTCATTCTTTTGTTATACACCTACAAAAACCTCAATTTTTCTTTCAAAAGTGATAAAACTCCTGCATAGACATCTCCAAGTTCTCATAGTAGTCCACCTACACATGGTTTACTTCCAACGATAATGACCCACATTAGTCAATAACAAACACTAGTCAAAATTGATCTGCTTCTAAAAAAGGCTATTTTCTAAAATCAAACCCATCCTTAAGGTCAACCTATAAGCTTAATGTGTTAGTGACATGATGAATTATTCAAATGGATCTCTATATATAAAAAAATCAAGGCCTCATTCAAAAAGGATCTAACACTTATCTATCATACATCTATACACCATTGCATATTGAGCAAATGTCTTATATTCATCAAAATTTGCACACCTAGGGTTTTAATGCAAAAGAGACTAATTTCTAGAGCTATGTGCATTATGAGGATTCAGGATCACAAACACATAACAAGTAAAGATAATCATAGGTGACTATATAGTCATTGTGCCATACTTCCTCACAGGTTAGTATCGACTAACAATATTGGCCCACTCCTACAGAACTAACCGAACACCAACAACAAGTTAATTATTGAGCCATTCAAACCAAAGGTTTGCTTATCCATGATTTACCATTTTAGAATACATTCAAAATCAGATAGTCAATTAGAAAATCTAACTATCATGATATCTTTAGTTCTTTCCATATTTACCATATGCCCTTATCAATTTAAAAGAGTCGATTGCCAAATAGTTTATATTCAAGTGTATACTTTGATGCCATATATATATATTGATCTAAATTTTATTTCAAAGTTCTATCTTAACTAGACTAATCTCACACATTAATCCAAATTACGGTAAAAACATTGATGAAACCATACACATATCGAATTGTGCAAAACCCTAGGTCTTTACATATGGCTTTATTTTTATAGGATTTCATATCTCGACTTAGGGTCCTATTTTTGACCAGTCACCTCATGCTCCTTTTGATATTAGGGTTTATCCTTATTTTTGGTATTCAAATATTTTACATGATCTATATTGCCTAAAAACCATCAAAACCCTACACATTCTCTTATGGGTTTTCCCACTATTCTTCCCACCTTTCCTAAAGATGGTGATATCTATTTTCCCTCTACAGAGGTCCATGTTGATATTATCCCAAAAGATAAGAAATAGTTAAAGGATAGATGGGATATGAAGAGTACTACATTGAACATGACTTTGCAAAGACATATATAGTCTCTACAAAAGGATATCAAAGACTTAATACTAAATATTCAAACACTTGGTAGAGAAATTACTAGCCAAATTAATTTGATTTGATATGGCTTTGGATTGAACTATTAAAAAATTGGGGATACATAGGATAAGGATTAGGGAAACATGCACAAGGCATTGTGAACCCCATCTAAGAATCTAATCAAAAAGGATAACAAAGTCTTAATTATATAGAAATATCAATAGATTCAAAGCTCATAAAGAGGTTTTCCTTACACATATACATCCAATACTCTACATGATAATTTTAATCAAGGTGTGTCCACCAAAAGAGAATTAAAAAATAATACAATTATCAAGTACAAATAAAGACAAAATGATGGACTATTTATTCAAGTTGTGATATTACAAACGATCATCAAACAAGTTATTATCAAACCTAAATCAACTCTTTTTTTTTGTAACAAATCATTATTACATGCATTAACACTTGATATACAAAAATTACATATAGCATATTGCATAATTTTCAAATTACATGCTAAGGTATTCCATTTCAAGGGGCTTGCTAGTTTGAAATCTAAACTCAAATTTAAATTCAATAGATGAGAGGAAAATGCATGTTTTATTTGGTTTGTTGATGTGGATTTTAAGTGTGTCAAACAACAAGCATATAAAAGTTTGCCTAAAAATAAATTAGCAGTTCACATTTGTCATGAAAATTATGGCTGATTTAAAATGTTCATTCCATTGAATTACGAGTATTCAATAATGCATTAAAAGAATGGCAATGAAATAGATTACGCAATCAAGAAAAAATGTGTAATTACAATCTAGCCTAAACTAACCCTAGCTAACTGATTGATTAAAAAATAATTAAAGATCATGGGAAAAAAGAGAAAAGAGATTATTTTGAAATGAAGAGAAATTTGACCTACTTAATTAAATGCAACCATGTAACCAATTTCTCACCTTGCCAATATTCACTCAATAATAAATGAAGTTAGTGAAAGAGTTTGAGGAAAGAAAATGCAGGAAATAAAATAAGAAATCTATCATATGCACACGTAGGAAATAAAAATGATCTTCCACAACTTCAATCAATAAATGTGTTTGCTTGAATAGTGCAGTGTTTGGGTTGATTACAATCAATAGGTTACAAATTTATCTAGTGTAACAAATAGCTCAAAAAAGGTAAGATAAATTACACTAGAAAATAATAAAATGCATGAGGGAAATGTCTGCTTCAATATGTATCCTATAATCCACAATGAGCCGACCCTTTAAATGGCTTTAGGTTGAATATTTATAACGATTTAGATCAATGGAGGGAAAGAAATTTCCCTCCAAAAACTATATTCACTTTTCCCTCCAATTTCCAAGCTTAATTTCACTTTAGTTATGTTCACACTTGCTAAAAAAATTAAACACAAGTTACTTTACTAACACAAATAAAAGAAAGATTTTAACTCATTAAAATGCACTTTATGTAAAACTAGTTAAAAAATTGCTACGCAAAAGATGAAAACTATCGATTGGCATATCTTCTATAGAAATTACCTTCACCATGATAACTATGACAGAGTAAACTTCCTGATGCCATAAATAGATCATAAAATGGAGCAATGGGGTGAAAGTTATATCTAAAAAACAATTGACCCTCTGATTTAACAATTTTGGGAATATTGGAGTCTTATTCCTAATTTAGTTAAGGGTCCAGAATAAATAAATCAGTAAATAATATTGCAATAATTACAATACTGATTTGTATAATTTACTGTGCCTTTTAAACCTTTATAAAAATAGAAATAAATAAGGAGAAATACAACTTAGCTTAAACTAGACTAAGACGATCGAGATAGAGGCTAAAACTAGCTATGGAAGACTGGGACAATGTCATGAACCTAGATCTGGCTTTTATTCAGTGAAAGGACAAGAGCACCAAAATAGGATACTTTAGAATCTAGTGCTACAGTCTAGGTCCTATCTCTATTGTCCAAACTAGTCATAGAGATCTGAGTTTTTTGGGTTTTATTCATTATCCTTGTGTGTTCCTACCTATGAAATCTTGAGTACTAAATGTTGACAAAACTCTTTGTAGAAATGATTTAATCTTGAAACCCTAGACCTTCATTGTGATTGATAAAACTTGAGAAAGAGGGGGGGTTAGTGTGTGTAAGATGCACTGAATGTGTATCCACACCCCTTTTATGGGCACACTACCTGCATACAGATACTCTGAAGAGAGATCAAGCCATATGTAGTTCTCCCACTTGATGTGTTTTATGAAATAGTATAATGAGGATAAAAAAATGATAAATTAAGATTGTTTGAGGTGGCTAGGGATTGGTATGGGGGTTTGAATAGGTTTGCAGCTGTGTTGGGTGAATATATGTAGAGAATAGGAAAGTTTGCCTTAGTGGTTTGTTTGTATTCTTGCTTAATTTATAAGATTTGTCTCCCTCCCTTCTAAATGAACTTTGAATGGAATTTTATAGGGATCTATTGGTCATGGGTTAAATGTATTCATGATAGGCTGACATAATGAAGAATAAGAATAAAATGAAAATGGTCATTTGGGATCGAAATGTGATTAGACAAGAGCATCAAAAATGGGACACCCTAGGGTCTAGTGCTATAATTCAAGTTTAGTGCTCGTGTTCTACAGGCTCAAGACCTAAGCAGATAGAATTGGCCTGGGAAATGTAGCCTGATTGAGTTGGAATCATGTTTCAGAAGTCTATGGATGACTGATTATGAGCAAAAAGGTGTCTAGAAGGGTCATGAAAGCATGCAATAGGGTCCTACGGATAGGGTGTCACAAGCCACACTCAAGATACCAATTTGCATATTTTATATGACTATATTTTCCCCCCCTTATTCTAGTGATGCAACAAAGAGAAATACTATGATAAATAAAAAATAGAAAGTGTACCTAAACTTACCTGTAAGGATGAAGCTTATGAAGTTGTGTGATGTTGAGTGTGCATAGAGAGAACACATTATGAAGTGTAAATCTGCATGAGAAAACAAAGATTAGATCAGTTCTTACTAGATACATTATATCTAAAATAAGAACATATAAAAGCTCAATAAGAGAGAGAGGAAGAGAAAGGAACAAATACACCTCACCAAGTACGTAAACCAATACAAAACCTATTGTGTTATTGAGTGATGTTGAGTGATGTTGGAGATGTGTTGTACCAAAAGTAATAACATGAATGGAGTTGAGTGCTCAATTCCCCAAGAGTGGCTCAAGAATGTAAATACTGGCCCTTTGGGTCCATCATCACCCACTAAGTGAATTTATGTGATCATGCATGTGCTAATCAATGTTTAGATTATGTGTCCAATCCCTATGAGTAGGTGGCTCAATAATACAAAGGATATCTAGACCTTTGGCTCCATCATTTCCCACTAAGTGAAGCTATGAATTGATATCGGTATGAATGTGCATCGTATGAGATGGATCTTGAAGCCCATGAATTCTCTAAAATCTGATAATGTGGTGTGGATAGCTGAATGTATACTGAAAACTAGGCCAATCTTGGCCATTTCAAAATGTGGAGGTTAGGCTTGTATGAAAACCACTCTGAAACTAGGAACTAGGCTTATATGAAAGCCACTCAGGAATGTAGAGGATAGGCCCATATGAAATCCACTCCAAAATTATGTCAACCTCCTACAAATAGAATAAGGCACATAACTGCTAAGAATGCCTAGGTAATTTACTGAACTCAAAAAAGAAAAGAAGTCAAATATGCCATGCATATTACCCACAATCACTGATGTCTATAACATGGATTTTAATTTGGAAGTTGTAACAATTGCCCAATCTAAAATTGGAAGTGAGATCCATCATGTCGTGCATGATGCCCCCTATATCTAGATTCTCTGAGAAAAATTGTATTGAAATTGTTGAATCTGAACTAATCTATATCTGACAAAACTGTAGCTGAGATTACTTTTCGGCCTATTTCTAGAAAATTTGGGTTTTTTGTTGTTTGGACAAGAGCACCAAAAATAGGACACCTTATTATTTCACACTATTGTCTAGGTCCAACATTGTTGTCCTTTATTGAATCTGATTGTTATTCTATAATCATCACTATTTTTTTGGTCTATTCTGCCCAGTTTGGGTTTTGGTTGTTGTTCTGAGTGTTTTGAAAACTAATTTTTCAACCGATAGGAGCTCTAATCTCTGTGAAATAAACCCTATTTGTTGCCCCATATTTTGAGGGTAGGAATGAAGACCCTGTAATGATTTCTCTAAGAAGAAATATCCTTGAAATTGTGTTATGCTATAAAATACATGATATAACAATGATAATTGAAAAGATGTCTCAAGATATAACATAGTTTGTACTGGAGATTGTTAGATCAATAGGGGTATGCCTAGATAGATATTACAATTTAATAGCATGTGTAGTACATTGAATTAAAATTGGAAATGTTATTTTTTATTTGTCAAGGAGGGATGGAACATGATGTCCATCATGGCATCCAAGAAAGCAAGATAATGCATGATGTGGATCATGGCATTACAACTAGTTGAGAAGCAATTAAGAAACAAGCACACAAATCAAGAAGCAATAAGAATACAATAGTGCCAATGAGCCAAGCAAACAAGGGACATGGGCACATGTCACTCAAAATGGAAAGAAAGCATACAAGGCATGTTCAAATGCCACATACATATACAATTGGAAACAAGCAAGGTTGGCATGAGGGCCACAATCACATAAAAGAGTATAGACAAAGGACATTGACAAATGTCCTAAGGCACACACAATAATAGAAGCAAAGGATGTTGGAAAATGACCTAAGGCACATACAAGAGAAAAAATAGGAACTGAGATGATGTATACAATTGAAATGTTTTTTGGGTTTTTGAAGTACCTGAATGTTTTTGGATTTTGACATGTTTGAATGTTTTTGGATTTTTAATATAAGCTATGTATAATCAATCTTAAGGAGACTATGTACATGTAATACTGAGAAACTATGTACAAGTAAGCAAAAATAAATTATGTACAAGTAATTGAAAGGAAGCTATATACATGTAATTTTGAAAAATTATGTACAAGTAAGCTGAAAGGAAACTATGTACAAAATAATGTGTGAAATGAAATACTATACATGGAATCTACGTAGATGCACAATATTCATTGGATTTTTTAGTTTCTTTCCTTCAAGTGAGGCTAGACAATACACTTTAGGGCTAAGCTTTTTGGTAATGAGGTATGGACCTAGCCAATTCAGTTTGAATTTTCCTTTGGTTTCTTCTTTGGCATTGACATTGACATTGTGAAGATTTTCATTGAGAATAATATCATTAACTTCGAATTATCTGGTGTGAAATATTTTGTTGTAGGATCATTATATACATTGCTGGTAAATTCTAAGATGTTCAACTACTTGAATGTGTGTATGGTCTAACTGCTCGATCTAGTTTAGATGTTTTTTGTGATACAAGTCATCAGTGAGGATACCTTTAAGGGATACACAAAGAGATGGGATTTCTAATTCTAATGGTAAAATTGCTTATGTGCCATAAACAAGTAAATAAGGAGTGACTCTTATGGGTGTACAAATACTTTTGTGATAAGCCCATAATGTAAAAATTAGTTGATTGTGCCAATCATCTCCAAATTTGGTCACTATTTTTCTCAAAATTTTGTTGATGGTTTTATTGGTAGCCTCTGCTTGACTGTTTCCTTATGGGTAGTACAGAGTGGAGAACATGTGTTTAATCATATATTTTGTGCAAAATTTTTTGATAGTTTTATTCTTGAATGATGTTCCATTATCAAAAATGACAGTTATGGGTAAGCCAATGCGTGAAATAATGTGAGTCATGAGGAACCTACAAATGTCCTCCCATATGGTAGATTGGAGTGGAATGGCTTCCACCCACTTGGTAAAATATTCTATTGGTATGATGATGAAGCAGATTCAAGGTTAATTTTTCTAATAAGATCAAATCCCCATAACATAAATGTCCATGAAGAGACGAAAGGTTGAAATTATTGTGACAGTGTATGCTATAGGTTACTATGTCATTGACATTTATTGCATAGATTTACGTATTGTGAATATTTACCTTCCATGGTGGGCTAGTAGTATCCTTATCGAAATAATTTGTCTGACATGGCCTCTCCACTGAAGTGACCACCACACTCATTATCGTGTATTTGTGTAAGAGTAATTTTGGCTTCTATTAAAGTCAAGCATCAAATTAATTGTCCATCAAAGGATCGTTTAAAAAGGTCTCCACCAATTATTACATAACATTGTTCTTGTTTATGTAACTTGCTTTTATCATTTCATGAAAAAATGTTTGGTGTAATAAATTTGTTTAGAAAGTTATAGATATCATAGAACCATTCTGGAGTTGTAAAACTACATGTAGTGGCTAATACAGATAGCGTAATCAAATCTACATTGGATATTGATGGAGATTGTAATCAATTAATTGTGAAAATAACTTGATCATCATTGATGTTGATATGCATCAAAGATACGACACTTGTCATTGAATCTATGTGTTGGTTATCTTTTATTGGTATACTTTTTATAGAAAAGTAGTTGAACTATGATGATAAACATTATACCATATTATGGTATGGGATAAGATGTTCTTATTTTGTCTAATAAACATTATTGACTTGGTTGACCACAAGTTGGGAATCAACAAAGACTTGAATAGATCTAATTTAGAAGGACTGGGTGGAAAATAGACCTAATATAAGTGCTTCATATTTTGCATTGTTGTTGGTGCAAGAGAATATTAAGTGATATGCAACAGGAACTGTGTGACCAGAAGGGTCGACAAAGACAATCCCTGCCCCTATGCTAGATGCACATTGAGAACCATTGAATAACATGGTCCAAGTGTTCAAATGATTATAATAGGTAGTAAAATCATTTCTGCATGTGTCACTAATGGGATTGATGTCTAAGAATGGTGCGACTGCCAAATGGTCTACAATGATTTGGCCCTTTATTGATTTTTAGAGAACTATCTTTAAGTCAAATTCTGTTAATAACATAAACTATTTTGAGGTGCAACTAGAGAGATGTGGTTTTGCCATTATAAAATTCATGGGGCCTAATTTTGTGATAACTCGAGTCTCATTATTAACCATGTAATGTTGAAGTTTTTGTGTGGCAAAAACTAATGCTAGACATAGTTTTTCTATTGCAGAATAAAAATTTTCATAATCAACCAATATGCAACTAATGTCATAAACTACTCAATCAATGTGTTGATCATCGTGTTGTGATAAGAGTGATCCTAATACATGATATGTTTCTAAGATATATAGTATGAAAGTTTTGTCACGTATAGGTGGCACTAGAATAGGCAGATTAAGAATATATTGCTTGATTGTGTCGAAGCTTTCTTGACAAGCTCAGTCCCAAACAAACTTTGTATATTTGTTTAATAATTGAGTTAATGACCAAGTTTTATTATCAAGTTGAGCTATAAAATGGTGGATTGGTTGGATCTTGCCTTGTAAGGATTGAAGTTGTTTTAATTTTTTGAGAGGTGGCATGTTAATAATTTCTTTGACTTTCTTAGGGTTAACCTCTATGCCACACTGAGAAATAATGAAACCTAAGAGTTTGCTTGATGTAACTCCAAACACACATTTCTTTGGGTTTAATTAGACATTATATTTCCTGAGTCATTGAAAGATATTTCATAAATCAATAGTGTGATGTTGTCATTGTTTGGATTTAGCTAATATATCATGGACATAATTCTTGACAGTATGGTGAATCAAGTGATGAAAGATATGTGTCATAGTACACTGCTATGTGGCTCTGGCATTTTTTAATCCAAAAGGCATGACAATGTAACAAAATGTACCCCAAGGTGTTGTAAAAGATGTTTTCTCTTCGTTTTCTTTAATGATTTTGATTTGGTTATATGTGACAAAGCCATTCATAAATGATAACATTTCATACTTGACTGTGGAATCCACAATCATGTCAATATTAGGCAAGGGGAAATCATATTTTGGGCATGTTTTATTTAAATCTCAAGAATCAAAACAACACTAAATTTGTCTGTTAGGTTTTACCATGGGGACTATATTAGAAATCCATTCAGGGTGTGCTACTAGTTGAATGAAGCTAGCATCTAAGAGGCATTGGATCTCGTCTTTAACTAAGAGATCCACTTTAGGATACATTTTTCAAATTTTTTGTTCAACTGGTTTAGCATATGGGTATAAGAGAATCTGATGGACTGTTATAGATGTATCAATTCTTAGCATATCTGAGTAAGACCAAGCAAAGAGTTATAGAAAATCTATTAAGGTTTGACAAACATTTGTATCCTTTTCCTTTCATAAGGCAGTGGCTAACAAGACAATGAAGGAATCTTGACCAGTTTCAAAATTAAAATCAATTATTTCCTCGTTAAACAATGTGAAACGATCTAGTGTGTATGGGATTATAGGAATAGTATCATTTGAATCAACTAGTATGTTTTTGGGAGAATCTAAATTTTATTTGAAGTAAGCATGGGAATTTGTGTGAAGGAAATCTATTTTTATGATAACAAGATGGGAGGTCCTCATATGCTCCTAAAAATTGTAGGAGGGATTCATCGTTAAAAAATTCATCTAATGTGAGCATATCTAGTGAAACTATATCATTGACAAGATCAAGTTAGACCAATGATAATGTAAAGGTATGATTAATTGTATGGTCTATATGTGTAATGGGTGGATAAAACTTTATGTATTTTGAAGCGATGGGAGAAGGTTTATCATGAAGGGTAAGCTGATATCCCAACCCTTACTTTCTATGTTGTGTGGATGCCTCGATAGGATTGATGATTCCTTGTTCATGCTTTCCAAGTCCTTTTCCATGATATCCCATCTTATTACGACATTTAAGTACAAAATAAGAGGTAAAATGGTGATTTGGTGTTGGTGCTATTACAGAACTTGGAATTTTTTGATGTGTTGCATGGTCTGAGGGTACATTATGAGTAGTGGGTTGTGCAGGTATATTATTGAGATTAAAGTGTGAAATATAATTATGTTGAGAAGGCAACTTGGTAGTATTTAAAAGGTTCATTGTCTATTGGGCATGTGTAGATGTAACCTTTGTGATTAAATTTTAGACAAGCATGGAGTGTAGAAGGGACTGCATGCATATCATGAATTCAAGGCCGACCAAGTAATAAATTATAATTGAGGTCATTTGGCATGACTTGGCAAGTAGTTGGCAGTGTCTTAGGCCCTAAGGTAAGATTGAGTGTTATTTGACCCATGGCTTTTTGTGGGATGTTGTCAAAACCTTTGATTTTTATATGGGAATGGTCTAAATCTTAAGGTCGTATATTAAGATGTTGAAGAAAATAAATATTGCAAATGTTAAGTCCTAAACCGTTATCAACAACCCTCTTTTTACCCCCACATCATTAATTCTTAATTGAATATACAGAGGTAGATGTTGTTCAATGATGTGGTGTGGGGGTAATTCCTCTTTCTCAAAGGAAATATGTTCTTCAATCCATTGCATTGTGTTGAGGATAGAGGAAACATAAGATGGTTTGAGGGAAATAAGAATTCTAGTATTACGAAGGGTTTTATACAACACATATTTGTAAACATCTGATCATTGAAGGAGCTGGAGAACTAAGACTGTATCAAAATGGGTGCTAACCTGAGTGACAAAGCTATAGCCATGGGTGTAATCAATCTACCTATCTTCATAAACTTGGGTGATAACATGTATCACATGATCTACTATAGGCATAAAGCTAGTAGTAGGTGCGAGATAAAAGCTAGATGTACCAAGTTTTTAAGGAAGGAGGAATAGATATAATCGCTAGTGTTTGCTTGTGTCTAGTAGTGATAGAGAAATACTCAAAATTAGCCAATGAGTTATATGCATCTAAGTAGAAATCATGTATGCATGAAATTAGAGTTATAAATTGTATAGTAATATGTTTATAAAGAGCATTCCAAATGAGAGATAGCAAGCAAGGGATAACGACCATGGAATTGTGCACTAATGTATAAAAAAATTTGACATGTGATATGATATTTCTAATATGTTTAGCAAGATAAACTTGAAAATGTCTCCATATGAGGGATAACAAGCAAGGGATAGAGAGCATGGAATTGTGCACTAATGCATAAAAAAATTTAACATATGATATGATATTTTTAATATGTTTAGCAAGATAAACATAAAAATGTTTCCATATGAGGGATATAAAGAAAGTAATGAAACCTTGTATTAAAGACAAGTAAACATTGATTTGAAGGAAATGGATCTTAATATGTTTAACAATAACTTTCTTAATATCCTCCCATATTGTGAAAAGTAAGTATGAAAGGGAAAGAATGAAGCTTTGTATTAACATATGGTAAATTTCATCATTCATTTACATGATAGGACCAAGTATGAATTCCTTATTATTTGAAACAAATGTTTTGAAAGGAGTAAGATCCATTTGTAATTTTAATGTATTAAAATCTGTAAGGTGATACCTCAAATACAAAGGGACCTAGTAAATTCAACTAGGGTTTGAGAGTTTTTTTTTTTTAAAAATTACTACGGTAAATTTAAAAATTAAATGTGAATTTTTTATTTATGTGTAAGGTGATACCTCAAAAGCAATAGGGATCTAGTATAGTGTAACTAGGGTTTTGATGAAATTATTTTTAAAATTACTAAGGTAAATTTAAAAATTTAAATGTAAAATTATGATTTAAATATTCATAAAAAATCAAAAAAATATTGGAAAAATCAGCAAGGAATTTTCCCTAGGGTTTTAATGTGCAAACGAAGTCAAGTTCACCAAATGATTTAACAATTTTAGGAATATTGGAGTCTTATTCTTAATTTAGTTAAGGGTCTAGAATAAATAAATTAGTAAATAATATTGCAATAATTATAGTACTAATTTGTATAATTTACTGTGCCTTTTAAACCTTTCTAAAAATAACAATAAATAAGGAGAAATGCAACTTAGCTTAAACTGGACTACGATGACTGAGACATAGGTTGAAACCAGTTGTGAAGGAATAGGACAGTGTCATGAACCTAGATCTAGATTTCATTTGGTGAAAGGATAGAGTGCCAAAAATAAGACACTTTAGATATTATAGTCCAAGTCTTGTTGTTGTTATCCAAATTGGTCACAGAGATTTGAGTTTTATAAGCTTTGTTTGTTGTCCCTATGTGAGCTTGCCTGTGAAATCTTGAGTTCTAAATATCAATGGAACTCTTTGTAGAGCTGATTTAATTTTGAAACCCTAGACCTTAATTGTGCTTGATAAATAATTGAGAAAGAGGGGGGTTAGTGTATGTAAGATGCACTAAACATGTATCCACACCCCTTGTGTGGGCACGTTGCCTACATACCAATATTCTGAAGAGGGATCAAGCCAAATGTAGTTCTCCCACTTGATGTGCTTTGTGAAACAGTGTAATGACGATGCAAAAATGTTGAATTTAAAGTGCTTGAGGTGGCTAGGGACTGGTGTGAGGGTTTGAATAGGTTTGCACCTGTGTTGGGTGAGTATATGTAGAGATTAAGAAAGTTTGCCTTAGTGGTTTGTTTGTATTCTTGCGTGCTTTGTAATATTTGTCCCCCTCCCTTCTAAATGAACTTTGAATGGGATTTTATAGGGATCTATTGGTCATGGGTTAAATGTATTTGTGTTAGGTTGACACAATGAACAATAGGAATCAGATGAAAATGGTCGTTTGGGCTCAAAATGTGATTAGACAAGAGCATCAAAAATGGGACACCCTAGGGTTTGACGCTATAGTCTAAGTCCAGTGCTCCTATCCTATAGGCTCAGGACCTGAAGGGATATAATTGGCTTGGGAAAGACATTCTCGCTGAGTTGGAATCAGGTTTTAGAAGTCTATGGATGACTGATTATGAGCAAAAAGGTGTCTATAAGGGTCATGAAAGCATGCAAGAGGGTCCTATGGATAGGGTGTCATAAGCCACACTCAAGCTACCAATTTAGACATTTTATATGATTATACCCTCATATTATACCTAGTATACTTATTCAGGTTTTCCTTGTGGTGGGATTGCATTTTTTGAAACGTTGAGTTCTTTTTACTAATTGGGCTTCAAAAGCTAATTAGAAATGGAATAACACATGGATAAATTTAAAGACCTAATTGGGGGACCAAATATACATTAGTATTGTATTACATGTTTTGGGGGGGTCTTCATAACTAGTCAAGTCTAGGACACTTGAAAAGAACTATGAGATTTATGTTTGGTGAGGCATAGTCAAAACCAGGGTTCAATCCCCACAACATAGTAGAGGCAGTTTGGGGGGGGAGGGGGCATGATGATATGGGGGGTTGATTCCAAGTGCTTCAAGTGATATATGAAACTAAAGAGGTAAGTGTCAAAGGATGGAAAAAACACATGACATAATAAGGGATAACATACCAAGAAGGGATGGAAAAGACTATATTATTGGCATGATCTTGTTGAATTCGTCAAGTGCTTCAAGTGATATATGACACAAAAGAGGTAAGTGTCAAAGGATGGAAAAAACACAAGTCATAATAAGGGATAGCATATCAAGAAGGGTGGAAGAGACTATATTGTTGGCATGATCTTGTTGAATTCGTCAGTTAATAGTTTTTTTTTCATCTTTAACACTTTTATGTGTAGATATGTGTTAAAGTGTGAAAGCTTAACTAGAATATTTGACAATGTGTTGGTTGTTTAGTCTAAATGGGAAGGGACAGTCTGGAGGATGACCATTAACAATTGTCCATGCAAAAGTGAGAGGAAAGGATTCCACTCGGCACTTATATGAGATGTGTAAAGTTCTACATGGAAAAGCATGGTGAATTATTTGAACCATGTGACAATATTTCTGATATGTTCTCTTCCTATATAAGGTTATGTTTGTTTCATAAGAAAAGGTTGTTTTTGGGGGGTTTGTTCATTTGATTTTTTAAGTTGTTGATGGATGGTGGTAGTTTTTGTTTTGTTGGGTTAAGAATGATGTATGTTTAAATTTATTAGGTAGGGGAATGCAGATAAGGTTGAGGGGAATATGTGTTATGAGGTAGTTATAGGATGTACTCATCTATTTATTTTATATTAAGTTATCTTGAAAAAATATATGTATATGAAATGGTTATTATTTTGTATATATCAATATTTAATTATATAATTGGATTTTTTATTCTATTATGTTATTATATGGTTGTTATTTTAATGTTTTTATGTGTGTATCTATGTATGCATGTGCACAATATGAAGTTTCTTTATTAAATATTTTAGCATGAATGAGTATATGGCTGATTGAAATTATGATGGAAACCAATGTGTCATCATATAACATCACTAATGTCAAATTTTAAGATGGAATCACATATTCTAAGTGCTTCAAGTGATACCAAAAGATTCAACAGAGGTCGAATGACATTTAAAATAATGCAAATAAGCTCTTTCTAAGCTGTTAAAGTGTTTGGTAATGATCCTCAACTTTGTCCAAGCCCAACATGACAACTCAACATTAATTCGTGGTGTACTCTTATTAATATCAATTGTGCTAGTGTTTCAAGTATTGAATCAATGCACTTTATGAAATGCATAAATACAAATCACCATTTACGTTTACATTTTCAACATACATTAATCACCACTGCATCAACGAAACTTTATTTCTATGAAGGAATGTTTCGATAATTGATGATTTCAAGAAATGGCAAATAAAATGTAAATTAAAAATCTAATTCTACCAAAATGACTCCAAATCCAAAACATTAACAAAAACCATGTGCTATATGGGATAGAGTTCTTCACCAAAATCTAGTTGCATCAGTGTTTCAAGTAATGAATTAATGCATTTTATGGTTTAAAACCACCACAAATTCATACATTAACCAAAGTCTCAATGAATATACGCTTCTTGGTAAAAAAACTTTCGGAATATATAATTCACTAAATACGCAAGTGATTTATGCATAATGCTCTAAAATTCAAAATGGGGGAATGACTTAAACAAATAATTAAAAGATTAAATAAAATACATACATCAACAAAACTCCATTTCAATGGGAAATATTTTCATAATGATGATTTCAAAAAATAAAAAAGATTTTGTAAACTTCAACAACTAATTCTACCAAAAACCCGTGCAAAAGTGCAAAAGCACAAAAACACTTTACCTAAATAAAAAATGACTTCAAAACAAAAACATTACTTCAAATCACATGTTGTTTGAGGGAGATTTATTCTCCAAAAGATTTAACATAAGTTGATTGACATATAAAACCAAGCTATTTCAAAACCTTCAAAGTGTATGCTAATGATTGTTGACCTTGTCCAAGTCCAACATGACAATTTGATATTAGTTTGTAGGGTGATATTATTAATATCAGTTGTGCCAACCTTGCAAGTATTGAATCAATACACATTATAAAATACATAATATAAATTTTCCATTTACGATTTCATTTTGATATGTATTAATCATCACTACAAATCTGATATTCAATACGATATGAATATATATCATCATAATACCACTTCAAGGTTATATAAAAAATAAGGTAAACTATCATATTCATAAAATTATTATTTTCAAACAATAAAAAAATTCAAATAGTTAAGAAATTATTTCAAATTTAAAAAAAAAAAAAGAAAAAGAAAAGAAAAGAAACACCATCATAATAACATAGTTGAAATATGACACATCACATAGTTATCGGAAGAGGGAAAAAAAACTATTTGTTGAAGTGAACTTATATAATCTACCTTTGGTACGATGATAAAGAACTCAAACTATATTTGTTACATTAAGACATAATATAATTAATTAAAAAAAAATTAAATTAAAATATTATATTAAATATTTTTAATTCAAAGCATATTATCTATTATTATTTAAAATTTAAATTTTTAATTAATTTAAAAAATGAAAATCTTGATACAAATTATTAAGAAAAAAATAATTTGTATAGTATGGAAGGTAGTAATAATTTTCATCATGCAAAATAATAAAATGATTAATAATTTTTATGTTTGCATGGAGATGAGGAATAACCCTACTCAAGCTTCCTTTAAATTTAAGAGTGGGGGAATTGTTCTTTTTTAACTTATATTGTAAATTTAAGAGTTTTCAGCATTCGTCTTCTCACTTACAATTGGTTTGGAGGAAGAAAGATGGGGCTTTGAATCAAGATTTCATTTGGTGCAATCATGATAAATTCTACCAACTTTTTTAGTCTTCTCTCCCTCTTTCAACACCTAAAAACTTGCTGACCTCCCCTTGGAGGGAGATCCTACCGAGTGTGGAGCTTGCTCCTATTTCGAGTCCATGCACTCAACCTTTGGTAGAGATAGTTGCTTCCCCTTCTCATTCTTTGGTAGCAAGACCTAAACCTCTTTTAGGCTCTTCGATTAAAAGGAAAGGACGGAGATGAAACGCTGAAAGGTTGAGTTTAGATGCAGAGGAAATGGTGAAGGATAATACTCAATGGACAATAGGACTCCTTTCCTAATGCAGAAGAAGATTAGTCTAGGGCATTGATTAAACTTGTGTCCCGTTTCTTTTCTTTTGGTGTGCTCTTTCTCTTTGAAGGGGAGTTTGTTCCATTGTCAACTAAGTTTCTAGTAGTTTTATGTCTTCTTACTGACTAATGGCCTTTTATTTGTTGATTGTTCCCTGACTTTTCGTTGATGGTTCAGATGTTGTTTCTTTTGATTGCTTATGACTTATTTGGTATGTTGGTTGTCTATTTTGACCTTCATGGTTGATAGTTATTTAGCCTTTATTGGGTTGTGGGCTCCCGTCAAAACCCTCACCTTTACCCAAATTAAGGAAAAAAACTTACATTAATCAACATATTAATTAATTAAAAAATAGGAAGATAAAGTATAAATATGATTACAATAAAAAGGTGATTGCTTGATATTTACGGTTCAATGTCAATACTGATAAATTATTAAAGTATAATAACTAGTGTGAACATCAAGTGCAAAGAACAACATCGATAAAAGATGGCATATCGTCCTTGGGGCACAAAAAGCCCCAAGAAGAGGGGTCCCCCATTGGTGGATCTAGAGCCACCCAAACCATACTGAGAGTTATTTGGTCATATCCCACCTAAGTGATAGGAGCACAATAATAGTTTGATTACCATCGCATAATGGAGAAGTCTAACAAGCTGGCCTAATAGATGCTTTACCAAGTGATTGGGGACTCCATCAATGGAGGGGAGGAGAAATAGATACAAGAGTGGTTTTGGGCATCGGAGGTGGAGAGTTGTGTAATGGTACCCTAGTTATAGTACAAGGAACATTCCCCCATCGATTAAAGAGCTCATGTAAAAGTTAAATTTAAGGCTGCCTTCTCACCCTGTAGTTTGATCTAGAAGTGCAAAGGTGAAGACACCAACTTTATCATTAAAGAAAACCACTGAGAAGAAGCCTCATTATTGAATATAACAACATTCATATATTTATAACATTGAAAGAAAATTATAGCTTTAAAAACTTTTCAAATAAATGTTATGCATGTCGACCACTCTACAAGATCTTTACACAAAGCCATTTTCTAGTTAATGGGCTATAGGTGGAAAAGTTGGAACAAAATGAGTATCTATTGCTAGGCCTCACAAGTTCGAGGGCATGTTCAAAATAACTGCTTAAAGGTCTAAGGTCTAGAACATGTTGGGCATTTGGGATGAGGCACCCTAATGTGGTTGATCCTTTCTCGTAGTGGCAGACTCTGGTAGGCTAAGCACCAAAGAAAATGGGTGAACCCAATTGGGCTCAATTTTTAAATCCCATGCCCAACTAAGATGGACAAGCCACATCTAATGAGAAGAGTTCAAATTCCATCTACTATTTAACTTGCCAAGAAATGAAAAAGAGGCACTTATAATCTAGTAAAACAACTCTAAAGAATAATACTTGAAAGCAATATCGCATTTTCAATACCAATCTTTCCACCATGCAACTAGTGGTTGAAGACCAAATTTATATAGCATAACATTTGACATGAGATTTTGAATGTGGAAGATAAAAAGTATATTAGAGTCATAAACTTGAATTTTCTCACTTGAATGGACCAAAGAATCCAATCTTTGAAGTAGACAAAATCTTTAACAATGTAGATTTCTTTTTTGAAAACTAAGGCTTTTATATCTGAAATTTCAACCAAAAGAAACTTATTGTTAGACATAGTGAGGAATCACCATAGATTATAATTATTAAAGGAAAGCTAATATCTAAATCCATCCTCTACTCATTTGAAGAATGATTTAACTCTTAGGCCATTAAAAACCCTTCCACTGTAATAAAGGTTTAGACCCTAATTTTAATTTTAAAGTTGATCTCTGAGTGAAGTTAAAACAATATAATTATAATCTAATAAAATGAATTTTTTAAAATAAAAGCTCTACAATTTTTATAAATAAAATATTAGAAATTTCTAATATTTTTGGTATTTTTTTTACAAAACACTTTAAATGATATTTATTATAAATTTTTAAAATTTAATAAAAATCTAACTCTTAAATAATAAAAATTGTCAGCACCCACCCCAAAAAAAAAAAAATTATGTGACCATTCATCTGAAAAAAGGCTCCTAGATTTTTTCAATATCCACTAAATTTTCTCAGAACTTTTTAATTTTTTTAAGTAAAACCCCCTCCATATTAGACCATAGCTTTGGAGATTTGGGAATCTAAGTGATGATGAAAATAATGGGACACCATTTTTTAGGGGGTATAAATATATATAAAAGATATAATTACTATAAGATATAAGTATGTGACCAACCTGTCTTCATCCTTATATCAATAATTTCCTGTTAATCAGCCCTCCATCCCCAGTAATAATCATGACCCCTTGCCATTTGGTTGCCACATTACGGTTATAAGCTGGCTGTCTATCCTCATTATTGTGTTGAGGCCCAGACCTGTAAACAAACATTTTCACATTGGGTTCTGACCTTGTAAACTGTCTGTCTATCATCATTATTGCCACAGCTGTGTCACAGAAGGCTTTTTTTTGTTTTAGTGACAGTCGGTTTGACTAGCAGCAGTTTGGGGACCACCCAGCAATAAATCCCAGCGATAAATCCTTGCCAAAATGCATCGCTCTTCTGTCTATTGTTGATGAATGTAATGCTACTGTTATTTATTAGCCTTTAAAGTTAATTTGGATGTTTATGTTGCAGTTGTGACTGTTAATTAGGGTTCTGAAAATGTATTAATCTTTGCTAATTGTTTGATTGTTTTAATCCCTTACGTAGACCATTTTTTTATGGCTTCATTTATGTTTTTAATTTTTATATATGTATATTACATAATTATGATTAATCAGAATGCCCGTTTGCATGGAATGCAAGACATTTTTTTAAACATTATTAATATGAAAGTTTGTCTCAAAGTTAATAAATTAGGTTAAAATATAAAAAGTTTTAGGAGGAGTAAGTAGGAGGAGCCTAATCATCATGACGCGTAAGAGCAGGGCCCGATCATTATGTTATATCGGAGGAGGTGAATGCCCATGCGACAATGATTACTCAAGTTTTTTTGTGAGAGTGGTGGCATGAACAACTCCTTCTATGGCCTCCCCTTGGCATATCTTCCTTAAAATGCGAGGAGGGGGGCACACAAGGAACTTTGCAATGCACATTACCCCAATAGTCCATAAGTTTTTAGAGATGGGCTACCTTGAGATCCACATTGTCTGCTTGCACTTGAATTCGCATACATACATTTAAAATAACTATTGCTTTGTTATAAGTAGAAAACCAATCATCCATTGTAAGGTTAGAAATTAGTGTTGCATTTTTTCTTTCCAGAAAAAGAAAATATTTCCCACTTTGAAAGTATGATAAATCTTTGTGTAACATTTAGGTAGCATAAACCAATCACAAAGAAGAATGTTCTACCAGATGAAGGGGTCGGGCCAACCGAGTTTAAAATATTCATGGATTCAAGTCTAGGTCAATTGGACCTTAGCACAAAACTAAACCAAATGCATAAGAGTCTCTGCATAGCCAAAAAGGGTCATTTTGGCTTAGGAATGCCTAAATGAATAAGGCAATGACCTAAGGTTAATCTTAGATATAAAAGCCACAAATAAAAGTGTGCCAACATCGGCTCAAACACGACACTTCAAATTGTCTGAACTTCGTTTTTCAAGAATGAACTATACACTGAAGTGACAATTGAGCATTGAACTTGTCAACCATTGGCAAACTACGCGAAAGACATTCATATCCATTTCTAGGAGTATAATGTAGAAAATGAGTTTCCACATACCACTTCTAGTCCTTCCACCATGGCTTAGCAAAATTAATTGCAATTTTGTGCATCATCTGTAGAAGTATCACATCAATAACTTCCTTATAAGATTATTTCTCATTCTTCAAACAAAACTTAGCTTTAGCTTTAGATGAAGAAGGAAAATTTCTAGCCAAGTTACAAAAGATATCATGTATTGTGCACATGCCTCCTCTGAAAAGCTTGAGATCATGCATCCAAGGCACTTTTGCAAAGGTGAAATAAAGAAAAATTATGATAGGAGACAACAATAGAGGTTCATGGTTAATACAAAAATTGTCACTAAATCCATTGTCATCCCAAATCAACCAAGGTTTTATATTTTATAAATACTTTTTGCTACAAAGGGCCCAACAACATTGACAAGGACATGTAGAATGAGAAGGTTATGAAACCATGAACCCTTCCAAGTTAAGCTCTTGTAAGGAGAACCCTCACAAATACAATGGCAATGCATAATTTTCCATTACTCATCACCTTCAATTGTTAGAATAATTCATTTTGTGCACAAAGTAGTTTCCTAACGACTAAAGTCAAGCAAACCAAAACCCCCTACCTCCTTGGGGAGACAAAAGTATTCCCAAGCTAATCGATGAAAACTTTTGCCATGATTTGAACAGACCCAAAGAAAATCGCTAAGTAGTTTTTACAAGTTTTTGGTTAGAGGCTTTAGATGGGACCCAACAAGAAATAATAAACATTATGTGCAAAGAGAACTTTAGAACAATTTTTTTTTAAATGTGTTAAGGAGAGCAGTATAGTGATCTAATATGAGATCTTATTCTCAATGCAATCAATAACATATTGCTAGATGTGGGATGGAGTAGGTTGAAATGCCAAATGGATTCCAAGAAATCAAAATACTTCCCCATGTTGAATCCAATTCCACTCATACCTCTACAACCAAGGAGGGCAGTGGGGAGTTTTTTTCCAATGAATACTAGAAACTAAGGTAAGGAATAAAAACAATCAACATGCCATACTTGATATTATATTATTCCTCAAAGAGAATGAGGAAAGTTCCATCTGTAAAATGGCCATTAAAAATATGAGCAAGCTTATCCGAAGGAAAGGAAATACCTTTGATAAGACCTTGAGCATCAGTATTTTCTAAAAGGGAACCTAAACTATATGCAACTAACACATACAATGCGAAGGTATGAGAACAACTTTATATTATAGATCAAAATGATCCAAGTTGATTTGAGAACAAACCATTGATTGAGAGAGATGATGAGGCATCTACAAGTGGTATTTGAATAGACTAAAGGAAATTAGGCCCAAATCCTAGTGGATGTAACATTTCCAAAATGAAAAGCCAATCAATATAGTCATAGGATTTCTCAAATCAATTTTTATAAACAATGTTTGTTGATTAGACCTACGTGCCCACTCCATGCCTACCCATACTACAATAATATTGTTTAATATATATCTACTTTTGATGAATCTTTTTTTCTTAGAGCTAGCAATCAAAGGGAGAAGATGATGGATAAATAAGCAAGAGATTTGGAAATAATATTTTATAAGACAATGAGTAAAGTGATAGGGTGCCAATTAAAAATATACTTAGGCTCACCCAAATTAGGTACGAACTTAATATGCCTTTTGTTATTGAATTAGCCAAACATTTTGGTGACAAATGCCTCATGGTACACTTGAAACAAGTCATATCCAACTATATCCCAAGGCACTATAAAAAACTAACATCATGGAAGATAATCAAACCGAGGATATTTATCATTGATCATATGAGTGATTGTTTCATGTAATTCTTCAATGGTGAGCAAACTATCACATGCTACTCTTTGAGAATTAGAGAGCTTGCAAGGGACCACTGACAAACACTATTTGAGAACGTGTTCTCTCAGGAGAACATTCTTAAAATCTGAAAACCTACTCATAATGGTGAATGAAAACTTGGACCATAACAAGCAACTCAGTGACCCGTTAGTCAACCTATCTAATGCTTTGATTTGATATGCAAATTACACAACCTTTAGCATTTGGAAAAATTCCTTAAAGACCTTATCTCCAACCTTAAGCCAATGCAACCTAGCTTTTAAGAACATTATATGCATCTACAATCTGAATGTGTTGAATCATCAATGCAACCTATAATTGCATAGTTTCATGAAATGGAGTTTACTTCAACGTGGCCATAACATGAATCAGTTCAAATTTGGTTGCAAAGTAGTTATTATGGTGAATGTGCACTAGTTGGAACTCATAGACGTGAAGTAACCAAGTTGTGTAAGTGACATGGCATTTGACTACCAATTAATCCAATTGAAATTTTCTTTTGGACAGGGCAAAAGGTTTAAAATCTACTAAATGTGAGCTAAAGTGGGGCCATGATTAAGCCAAGAGTTATTATGAAAAAACTACATATTTTTAACTTTGGGACATGGAAATGTAGTTCAATGTAAAATTGTATCAATAGGTGGTTAGAAAGGACAATATATGGCAATTCTTCCATTGAAAACAAGAAAAAATATATAAAGTAGAAATATGATTGAGTTGACATTATAGCCCTATGAAGTCTCTTAAAGACCCTTCAGCTTTGTCACGTAGAATAAACCATATATACCAAAAAACAAAAGTGGGATGATGTGAAAAATTGAGGTCATAAAACCTAGTTTAATTACACATATAATACCACACCTCTCGCTCACCAATTGCCCAATTCATTGGGAGACAACCAAGTTTGTTAGATGCCAACTCAACAATATTAAAGTTACAAAAAATATTCCTATGTGCATCTGGGAATTCATCAACAAGCCAGTGCCAAAGGGTGACCCTTTATAACACATCATTGCCTTTATAACACATCATTGGAAGTATAAATATTACTTATGCCAAAATAATGGTTTTCGATCTTCAATAAAATCTAGAAATATTAAAGAGGGGTCACATCTATGATTTAAAATGTAAATGCAACTTTGGAGAAATAAAGGTAATTACCCCTCCATGCTTAGAGTCATGGTTTCTAGTTAGGGAAAGACTACCAAACCAAATAAATTTATTAATAACTTTAAGTAAAAAATCCACAACGTTAACTTCTTGCAAAAAAAGTCCATCCACATTTATAAATCATTGTTGAAAACTATGCACAGCGTACTTGTGAGGTGGATTTATGACACCCCTTAAATTCCATTAAAAAATTTTCATTGATCATGAGAATAGAGGGACACAACCTTAGAACCTAAGTAAATGTTGTTGATTTTTTTTATATAAACTCACTGAACTCAAAAGCACTCTTTTATCTAGCATATTCCTCCTCTAATTGTCGAGGTATACTGTGAAGACATCAATTAGATGTCTTGTGTAGAGAAACAACTTGGAGAATTGGTTATGAATCTTGATAAATTTCTTGAGTAATAGTTTGAGAAACTGAAATAACATTGGCAACCAAAGGTGTGCTACAAAACCTTGGTTTCTTACCATGTTTTGAGGATTCAATGTGGTTTTGAAAAGGCTCCCAAGAGCGATGAACCATCACCACTCTCTTAGTAGTTTCTTGTGATCGTGTACTTAAATGAAGGTTTGAAACAAAAATGTTGACATTAGGTCCTTGCATAGGGCTTATTTTTGACCTTTTTTGCGACTTTCAATAGTTGTCCAACCTTCCTCACCATTAAACTAGGCATTTTCATTTGTAAAATTTGAAGTAATTTTGTTTTGCAAGACAAAGAAAAGACAATTCCTATTTGAAATTTATAAGATTGACAACAAAAACATATTGGGTAGATTAATATATAAAAACTTTGTACATACCACATATTACCTTTTTAAATGTCTATTTTTTCCCTAGAAATCATAAGATAAGTTGACCTCAATACAAACTCATTTTTAAGTTAGGCCAAATAAAATTAACTGGCTCTTAGAAAATGACATGTTCAATGGCCGGTGTTAACTAATCCATAAAATTCTAATAAAATAAAGGAAGACTTGATAACTCCATCCAAAATATGGACCTTAAAGGCTAACTATTTAGATACAAAAAGATAACTTATTGACAAGGGCAAGAGCTGCAGACATATGAGGAGGATGCCTTATATAAAATAATAAAAATATCTTAAAAGTTGGAAAATTGAACCAAAAAAAACATTTGATCATATTTTGAACAATGTCGAGTTTAACAACATAAGAGGTCCATGTAAACTACACTCATCTTTTTAACATATTATTAAAGGGGATTGCCTAAACAAAACACCTTATTAAAGTAAATTGTTCTATATATTTTGACTATATTATCAAATTATGGAATACACAAAGCAATATCATGGGACAATTCATTATTTCATGGAACACATGTAGGGAAACTTCATTCAAGGTGCCATAATCAATGAAAATTTTGATGATTGTTTTGTCTTCCATTGTTAGCATTCATTTGGCTCTTGGGCAGTGTGAAAATGGCAGTAGTTTGGTTTAATGATGGTGTTAGTTATGTGAGTGAGCAGGGGTTAAATTTGACATCCGTTTAGGCATTTTTTAAATCATTTTATATGTAAAATATAGGTTAAAAAATTGAAATGTATTTATGGATGGGGAAATTTTCTTGCAGACTGTTATTATGACGTGCAAGTTAAAAAAATGGCCATTTTATATTATAAGGCTTTAGGCCCTAAGGCCTATGAAACCTACAACCTATAGGGCTGGTAGGTTAGTGATGAATGACAATAGGGGTCCGCAGACTGGCCAATGGCATTATGGCACTAGCAATCTTGCAGGATTGAATTAATTTTTTAACTCTTAAACAAATGCTGAAGCTATGAATGATCACCAAGAGGATTTGAAGAGGATTTTGAAATCTTTAGTTATCAAATTTTCATTAAATACATATCTAACCCCTATTGAAAATGATTCATGACTATTTATTCACATAGACACAGTTACCAAGTTAGCAACTTCCCTCAGCCTGTTCACTGGTTTAGTGTTAACTCAGACCTGTATCATGACTGGGTGGTGACGTGGCATGGGCAAGCCATATCTTCTCCAACAGTAATGACACCATAAAATCCAGGTTTGAAATTATATTTGGCTTTCTATTTATCACATGATAGATCTATTCTGTTAAGAATTTGCAAAGTGACATCGTAGGTATGAATTTCACTATTGAAAAAAAACTAATTGTTTAACAAATTTTTATAAAATCCAATGTTCACTACTGTGATCTGATCTGAGGAAGCAGTTGCTCAACCTGATATATATATATAATATAAATATATATATATATATATATATATTATATATATATATATATATATATATATATATATAACAAGGTATAAATAAATTTTCATAATGAAGACTACAATCAAGGATCAAAGAAGCACAATCTAAGTTAGAAAAAATTACTAGTAAAAAAAATCATTCCACAGCCAAAAATATTTGACAAATTTCCTTCATAACTCCTCCCTTCGTTCAAATCCATATTCCAGTCCTGTTTGCTGACATATTTCTATCTCACCTCCTTAGCTTATAGTTTAATTATACTTTTCTTACTCTAACAAGAGTCCTAGCATACTAACCCACACAACACACTCAACTTACTCTTGATTTATCCATGCATACTTTTCTTCTTGACTCACTAAGTGACTATAAGTGGACTCAACCATTTCCCTGCATCACATAGACCATACTTCTGAAATTTCAAATCCTATGCACCTGAGAAATCAAAACAGATAGTAGGGAGGGTCACCCTATTTTTTGGATATATTATTTTATATGATTAATAATAGACACTTTTCAATCGAATCAAATCCCAAATCCAAGTGTGCAGGCAATCCAACTTGCAGTCTGCCATGTAGAGCATTACACACACACACACACACACACATATATATATTCCATTATTGTATATTGGCATATATTGGAATTTGGTATGCTTTGTGTGCCTCTATTTTTTTAATTTTTTAATTAATCAATATAAAAAATAATAAATATTGGTATGCCATAATTTTATTTTTTAAATTTATATACATCTCATTTTCTACTATGTTTTAACTAATCATTGTATAAATTCTCATAATTAGTTGCATTTGTCATTTACTCCCAAAATTTAAAACCATAAATATTTCAAAAAATATACCCACACATCTTATGCTAAGTGTAACTGTTACAAAAAAAATTAATAATTTTTACATCATTTTATTTTTTTGGGAGATGTTGGACAAAATTATTACCCAGTTAATACCAGATTCTTAAATTAGCTTAACATTAATTGTCAACTCAAGGTACATAAGCTTTTCAAGAATGTCAAGCATTAATATGCATTATTGATTCATAGGCTAACTTAATTTCTGGTTGTAGTACAATGAACTTATACTGATTTCACCATATAGATATACAAGAAAATTATTATAATAGAATGCATAAATTCTTCACACTTATGAGTCACACATGTATCACACTTTATATAATCAAACTAATAATGGAATCAACTCACACAACACACTTTAATCTAAGAAGGGTTAGGATATTCACTGCAACTCCTTCTGAGGGGGCCCTCCTCATTCAAAACTGAGTTCTAATCCTTCTTTGAGAGACTTACAAAAGCTTCTTACAAAATTAACCTTTTCATTACTCAGATCTGTAGTAATTAAAGATTGCTATAGTAGATTACAATATTCTAAAAATTAGAATGCAATTATTTTATGCAATTCTATCCTCTCTAATCTAAGCTAGGTTCTGCCATTAAATACATAAGGTAGTTAATTAGTTTCAACCAAAAACACTAAACTAGGAAAGGTACAAATACTTTGCAACTAACCCAGTCAACCTTCAAGGTGGTTAGTAGTAACTTAAAGTTACTTGTTTTTAGGCATGATTGGGTAAAGGATAATATATGTTACTTTGATTTTTTGTTTCTTTCTCTCCTTTCCATTGTCCTTGTCTTATTCATCCTTTCACAACACATCCAAGTTTCTTTGCATGTGAGGGGTCCGTATAGCTATTATGGAGGATCTTCTTCAATCATTTACTTTATTTTCTAAGATAGTTGGATGTGTCCTTAAAATCCAATTACTTATTATTACAACAATGGTTTATTCTATGTAGTGGTTGTGAGCTTCTGTAGGTGTAAGTCTTACAGTTGCTATGGGAAATTTGTAGGTGAAAGCCTGCAGTTGCTATGAGAAACTGTAGGTGGAAACCCTGTAGCTTGGCAGTTTGCTATAGGTGAAAACAGTTGTAGGGTAACCTAAGGTGAAACCTTCAGTTGCTATGGGCAAACTGTAGGTGGAAAGCCTGTAACTTGGTAGTTGCTACATGCTGAAGCCCTTTTTTGCAGGCTCCTCTATAAGTGTTGTGACCAATTAAGATTCTTGTAGTCTTATTATACCCTTCAAATGTATATTAAATAAAGTTACACAAGTATAATCTAATCAAAGAAAAAACATCATTAATCCATAACACAATGTATATATTAATGCACACATATAATCATTAATTCATTCATTTACATAAGTCATGGATAGTTCTAGGGATTCATATAGGAAAAAGATATATAACTAGGTATGAATGAGGCTATAAATAGAACAATTAGTGGCCTCATCAGGAGACAATTTTTCATTTTTATTGACATGGTCAAATCGACACCCCTTTTCTTCCATGGATGAAGCTTACTTTGTAGATTGTAGTACTTTTATTCTAATCTAAGTCCTTGTGCTTTCACATGTATTTGTTGTGTAATCATGACCCTAAGTATTATTTTACCACATAGTACAACTTTATTCATGTTGTTCAAATTGTTAGAATATATTTTTTTAGAAATAAATGTCTGGACAACTTTATCTAGGAATTTGCCTATCCCTGACTACCCATTATATTCTCTTTATTTTTTATTTCCCACGAAGTCCATAATATTCTTATTCTTTTCCAGATTTGCAAAAAAATATTAGGAAGATGGCTTTTAGGTGAAGAAGTTTTGGTTATATATATGTAGTCATGTAAAATTCAAAATTTGGTTACTTGAGTATGGATAAAGACACCTAATCCATAGGTCCTCCTACTTGCTTGCATAGCCCTTTTTAGGCTTTTCTTTCACTGATTTCTAGTCATACACAACCTTTTGGAGTTAACCCTTACAGACCTAGGTAGCTCTTTCAGGCCCAGATCCATCCCCCTAGGTCTCATTCCCTCTGAAAAATAGCACCCAACTTGGACAAAAGCACTGAAACCTAGGGTGTCCTATTTCTGGTGCTATTGTCCAAGTGCAAAATTGGTCCTAGTATAATCCTTATCCTAATTCATGTCAGCCTATTATTAATTTATTTAACCCACAATCATTAAATCCCCTATAAAAGGCCATTCAAAGTCTATTTAGAGGGGTTGACACTCATTTACAAGAGAGAATCAAGAATACAAGCAAGTACACTAAAGCACTTTTCCTTATTCTCTGCATACAACCTTCTAATATTATTTCAAGCTTATTCAAACCATTACACCAGTTCTTAGCCATCTAAAGTACACTTAATTTCACATCTAGTTGCATTTTCATACAAAATTGCACCAAGCATTTCAATGGAAAAACTACATTAGCTTGATTCCTCAGAGTATTAGTATGTAGGTAACATGCCCACACACAGGGTGTGAAGTGCATCTACTGTATCCTTTACACACTAACCCCTTCTCTCTCTTTCCAAAATTTTCCCTTTGAGTTCAAGCACAAAGAGATCTTAGGGATTTTGAAGATTAAAACAAACACATAACAAGCTCCGCAAACTTATGGGCTTCGATATTTCACTGACAGGGTAACATAGACCTACCGAGCATAACTCAAAAAACTTAGATCACTTGGACAATAGTGCCATAAAAAGACTATAGTACCAAAAAATAGGGTGTCCCACTTTCAATGCTCTTGTTCAATCAAAAAACAAAGTTTAGGAACTTATTTTTGACACTATCCCAGTCCTGTACCTAAATTCTCTGACCCTATCTTAGACCGGACAACTCAAAATAAGCTAAGTTATATTTTTTCTCATTTATTACTATTTTTAGAAAAGACAAAAATACAATATGTTTACATAAATTAGTAGATTAATTATTGCACATTATTTATTGATTTGCTTTACTCTAGACATCTTTATTAGTTAGGAATAAAACTCCATTATTTTAAAAAATAACAAAACATTTGGTGAACCTGACTTACTAAGAATTTCCTTCACAAACCCTATAAACCCTAGGGTAAATTATTTCTGATTTGTTGCCATAATTTCTTGATTTTTGCTATAGTACATGGTTGGGAGCTCTGTATCCTTTTTGCACAAATTTTAATTAGCTATTTTTAGGACTTTGTGTTTCTTATATTTAATACTTTCATTTTCTATCATATTGCCTATTAAAACTTATTGCAAAACATTCAAACACATTATAAATTCTTTTCTTACTTTCACAACAGCCCAATATACCGGTTTTGATGAAACTAATAAAAAAGAACTTCAATAAATCTTAACAAAACATCCGAATATGTAATATGACATTCTTAGAATTCTATAAGAGGAACAACAAAAAGTGAACAATGATCAATCTTCTCAAACCATAGAGCAACTAGTTAAAAATGACACTACGGGGGCAACTATGTCTCAACAACCCCCTATAGCAATTCCACCTGCCTCTATGCCACCAGTTACAAATAGTACATCCCTCTCTCCTGATGTGATAGCCCTTGTGAAAGAGATAAGATCTCTTCAATCCAAGGTGCTATATCTTGAGGAAGGTACCACTAGACCTACATAGTCTTTGAATTTTTTTGCTCTTCTACATACACCATTGGCATGTCATATTGCTTCTACACCTTTGCCACAAAGTTTTTTTCAACCCAAGCTTATTCTTTATGATGGCAAGGGTGATCCAGAGACACACTTGAGAGCATTTCAAGTAGCATGCTTGGACTATGTACCCAAAGACTGGCTACTTACCAAGCTATTTCTATAGAGCCTAAAGGATTATAGTTTACAATGGTTCTATAGTCTACCAAATTAGTCATTTCATGCATTCAATCTTTTAGCTGACATATTCTTAGCATACTTTAGCATTAATATTGGTGATAAGGTTTCATATGCTCAAATTGATCAATAGAAACAATGACCAAATGAGCATCTCACGGACTATGTTCTTCGGTATAAGACCATCTTGGCTAAGATGACTAGTCCCATGGTAGATCATGAGTTACAAGACCTCTTCAAATAGAGTCTTCTACCATCACTTCATGAATCAATTATGTTCAAGAGACTCTCTTCCTTCACTGAATTGTGTCATACACTAAAGGAAAGAGAAGTGAAACTCATTTCAATGGGCAAACTCAAGTATATAAGCATTCTAAAAACAACTAATAAGAGTAACATCAAAGTCCCATACAAGGTCAATTTTAATGATACAAAAGGGTAGAATTGACCTATAGTAAATGTAGCTTCAGAGCCTCCTCAATGTATAATTTTATCAACACCCCCTCGACATACTTTCTCACATCTTCTAGTTCCTCCATCCAGGGTTTTACAACAGCTTTTAGATTGTAATATCATATCTTTCCCTCCTATTTGGGAAGTTGATCCAACCAAACCTCTTCCCAATGGATATGATCGACAAAAATTTTATGATTACCATAGGGCACTAGGCCACACTACAAATAGAAGCATCAATTCGAAACATAAGATACAAGACTTGATAAATGACACCTACTTGATCTTGGCACTTCAATTGATCCTCCATAGGGAAAACCAACACAGGATAAAGTTTTGAAAATATTCTTATATCCATTTACACAACATTCAAAATAAGATACAGAGACACATCAAGGGTTCACCATGCATATCATGCACATCCACCACCAGTTACATACCAAGAATCTTTAGTTGAGTCACATCCTTTGAGTGGTATGATCGATGTGTATGAGTCTAGAGTTCTAGCTAGACCTTCAATATCCTTCTTAGATTAGGAGATTGTGGAGGATAATTTAGATTATAATGCACTCTTTATCAGATCACATATTCATAATCAACCTAATCATAGTGTTCTCATCAATAATGGTTCCAGTGTCAACATATGCACCATTACATTATTAAAACATTTGGGCTATTCAGAGTAGGATATTACCTTGAAAAATACAGTTATCAATGGATTCATTGGGCACATATAGAGTTCATTAGGTGAGGTTATATTTCCTTTACAAACTAGTCTAACACATGTGACCACACATTTCACTATAGTTTCAAGTGCTATATTTTTTGATATGTTACTTGGTCACCCATGGATTCAAAAAATATGAGCAGTACCATCTATAGTTCACAAATGCATGAAACTCATTCATGCTAATCAAGTTACTATAGTTGGTGGAGTTTTGTATGAGTTACCACTACCCACTTTAGAGCCATCTACTTTGTTGTCACTAGTTACAACTTATCCACTAGTTTCAATTTCCCCACCAGTTACAGTTTTTCCTCTGATATAGATTTAGACATAATTGACGCATCCATCACCAGTACATAGGGTTTGTACACCACCATAGCTTTGGTATTCTAGATAGCTTCCAACTATATTTTTCACACCTAGAGCAATTTTATTAAGATCTCATTGGTCTACACATAAAGCACATGTTTAGAGAGCATCTCCTACTTCCAAATGGGTCCCTAAGAGCCCTATAATTAATCCACTTCTCAAAATTATAACATGACCCCATAATCAATTTCTACTTCAGAGATTTCAAAGCATCTACAACATATACAACTTTTAGAGCCACAGTCTCAACATTTTCATCATGCTTTACATTCACACACAATTCCAATCCTTGATACAGGACACCATGATAAGGAGTCTCCCATGAGACTCATCGGTTAGTATCATCCTATCCCATCCTACTTGTGCATAATCTCTTTTGCTTGTCTTTACATAGCTTATATTAAATTAAAAAAACCATACAAAAATTTTCAAAATACACAAACATTTAAATGATTCAAAAATACCAAAAACATTTTGATTGTATGGATCATACATGCTTTACATTACCACTATCGTGCTATGACTTACATTTATTGTTTCATGCTATTGTTTGTCGATTATCTACATTACCATGATTCACTTGATCTTATTTGAAGTGTGTGCAGTGACATCCAGTTACTTGATTGCTTGACTCTACCCATTGAGGTGGCATTCCTACTTCTACATTCAAGACACACATTGATATACATACCCACTGGGGGCATCTTCTACTTTACAACACCATCCAAGTTATTTCAATCCTACACTACACACTCTAAGTTATCATACTGATGTACATTACTTACCAAATTATGCAAATTACTATATCGACATTTCACTAGTATCTAGCACTTGTGTATTTCTTAGAATTTACCTAGTCTTGTACTAAATGTGTCTTGCATACTTTCACTCTTGCTTTGATTAGTTAGATGTGATTTTACCTTTCCAATTTTTACATGCTTTCCTATCTAATTTCACGTAGCTATATGAGATTGTATTTTTGGTTCAAGTTTTGTTTCTTATGTGTGCCTTAGGACATCTGCTAATGTCCTTTACTTATATTCATGTGTATGTACCTTTGGACATTTGCCAATGTCCCTTGCTTGTACTCTTTTATGTACCTATGGCCCTCATGCTAATCTTTGCTTATTTCAAATTGTATGTGTATGTGGTATTTGAACATGCCTTGTATGCTTGATTTCTAGTTTTAGTGACATGTGCCCATATCCCTTGTTTGTATGGCCCCTTGGCCAACCTTGTATGCTTCTTGCTTCTTGATTTGCATTCTTGTTGCTTGATTGTTTGTCCTTATTTGAAATGTCATCATCCATATCATGCATTTACCTTGCTTTCTTGAATGCCATGATGGACATCATGTTTTATCCCTCCTTAACAAGTAACATCTAACATTTATAGTTATATTTTAGTACATTGCACATGATTTTACATTATTATATCTATCTAGGCATACCTCTATTGATCTAACAAATATCTTAATACAAACATTTCTATATATAGAGATATCTTGTCAAATTTCATTGCTATATCATGTATCTATACAACATAAAACACTTTCAAGACTCTTTTCTTCTGAGGGTAGTCATTGTAGGTTCAATCATTCCTACCCTCAAAAGAGGGGGAAAAAAATAGGGGTTCTATCATAGAGATCAAAGATCCTAGTAGTCAAAACAATAACATTCAGATCACTCAGTTCAAAATCTAGAGGTCAAACCAATCATAATAGATTAAAAAAATAGTGATGATTCCAGATCAACAACTAGTTTTAACATAGGACAATAACATTAGAAATGGACAACAACACCAAACACAATGGTTTCCTCATTTTGGTGCTCTTATCTAGGTAAAAAAATACCCAAGTTTTCTAGTAACAGGCAAAAAGTTTAGCTTAACTATAGTTTTTGCACATCTAGATCAGTCAGAATTAGTAGTTTCAATAAAATTTTCTTAGGGAATCTAGATGGCTTTCACTTCCAATTTTAGATTAGGCAGTTGACATAACTTTCAAATCAGAATCCATGTTCTAAACACCAGTGATTGGAGGAAATATGCATCATATATTGGTCTTCTTTTATTTTTGAGTTCAATTTATTACCTAGGCATTCTCAACAGTTGTGTGCCTTACTCCATCTGCAAGTGGTTGAAATCATTCTCAAGTTGAAATTTTATACATGTTTAAATTTTTGAGTCCCCAAGTTCCAGAGTTGAATTTCACATAATCATATTGCATCTTTTTTAGAGTGGCTTTCATACAAGCCTAACCCCCATCTTTTAAAATGGCCAAGAGTAGCCTAGTTTTCAGCATACATTTTGCTATCCACACCACATTATCAAAATTTTAGAGCATCCATTGGCTCCATGAGCCATATCATATGAATTATATTCTATACTAGTATCACTTCATATCTTCAATACATGGGGCAATGATGGAGCCAAAGGGCCAGCCTTTATATTCTTGAGCCACCTATTCAGAGTGATTAGATACGTAGTCCAGACATCGATTGTCATATGCATGATCATCAAGCTTCACTCAATAGGTGACGATGGAGCCAAAGGGATAGAATTTATATTCCCTAGCCACTTTTTTGGTAATTGAGCACTCAACTTTGTTCATGATATAACTTTTAGTACAACAACATCTAACATAATCTAGCATTACTCAGCGTTACTCAAGATCACAATAGGTTTTGTATTAGTTCATGTACCTGGTGAGGTGTATTCATTCCTTTGTTTTCCTTTTCCTTTTAATCAAATTTTGTATGTTCTTTTTTTATATCACATATAATAAGAACTAATCTAATCTTCATTTCATTTCACAAATTCACACGTGCATAATGTGATCTCTATGCACTATCCAACATCACACAAGCTTCATGGGCTTCACCTTTGTAGGTAAGTTCAAGTAAGCTTTCTATTTTTTTATTTTATCTTAGTATTTCACTTTGATGCATCACTAAAATAAATAAGGGGCAAATGTAATCATGTAAAATGCAAAATTTGGTTACTTGAGTATGGCTAAAGACACCTAATCCATAAGTCCTCCTACTTGCTTGCATAACCCTTTTTAGGCTTTTATTTCATTGATTCCCAGTCATCCAAAGCCTTTGAAACTTAACCCTTATAGACCCAAGTAGCTATTTTAGGCTTAGAACCATCCCCTAGGTCTCATTCCCTCTAGACAACAATGCCCAACTTGGACAAGAGCACTGAAACCCAAGGTGTCCTATTTTTGGTGATGTTATCTAAGTGTAAAGTTGGTCATAACAGTCATATTTTCCTGAATCCTTATCCAAATTCATGTCATCCTAAATTGAATTGATTTAACCCACAATCATTAAATCCCCTATAAAAATCCATTTAAAGTCCATTTAGACTGGTTGACACTCATTTACAAGAGAGAATTAATAATACAAGAAAGTACACTTAAGTACTTTTTCCTATTCTCTGCATACAACCTTCCAATATTATTCCAAGCCTATTCAAACCCTTGCACTAGTCCTTAACAATCTAAAATACACCCAATTTCACATATAGTTGCATTTTCATACAAAATTGCACCAAACACTTCAATGGGAGAAGTACATTAGCTTGATCCCTCCTTGGAGTATTGGTATGTAGGCAGTATGCCCATACATGGGGTGTGAAGTACATCTAGCGTATCCTTTAAACACTAACCCCTTCTCTCTCTTTCCCAAATTTTCATTTCAAGTTCAAGCACAAAGAGCTCATTGGGCATTTGAAGATTAAAATAGATGCACAATGAGCTCTACAGACTTTCAAGCTTTGATATTTCACTGACAAGGTAACACATACCTATCGAGTAGAACCTAGAAAACTCAGATCACCTAGATAATAATACCAGAAAAGGAATACAATGCCAAAAATTAGGGTGTCCCATATTCAACGCTCCTGTCCAATCAAAAAATGAAGTTCAAGAACCTATTTTTGACACTATCTTAGTCTTGTACCTAAATTTTTAGATCCTATCTCAGACTAGACACCTCAAAATAAACTAAGTTATATTCTCTCATTTTTTACTATTTTTAGAAAAGGCAAAAATACAATCTGTTTACTTAAAGTAGTGGCTTAATTTTGCACATTATTTAATGATTTACTTTACTCTAGACCTATTTATTAGTTAGGAATAAAACTCCATTATTCTAAAAATTAATAAAACAATATACTAGTATTATGAGTAGTTTTACATCACATTATAACCAAGGTTTTGAAGTTTTAGTTGCATTCAACTACTCTATTTTCTCTAATTTTTGTGTGCACTCAAATATGTAATTTGTACTTGCATAAGTTATTGTTGGAAAGGTCTGTGAGATGGTCGTTCAACAAGTGGAACTAACAACAAGTTTTAACAACAAATATGGATTCTCTCATTTTTTACCTGTAACATAGGCACTAACAAGTTTTAACTAATTTCTACATAAAATTATGAAAGATGAAAATGAGAAATGAATGTCACATGCAAGGTGACATTAATTTAAAAACTGTCACAAATTTTTTTTTGATGGGTAGGGGTGACCATCAAATTTAACCCCTACAAGTGGATCTTAAAGGGTGTTGGGCTCCGGGACCCTTTGTGAAGTCTTGAATTTCATGACATATCCACCATTTCACTATCAAGATTTTTCCATGCTAGATATGTAACGTTTTGTGACCACAATTAAAGTGTAATATAGATAAACGGATTACAAAAAAAATTATGATACAAATAGTGAAATATAATTAATTAAACCAGAATATATGGACAATATAGAATTAATGTTTAATTAAATCATTTAAATTTAAATTTAGATTTAGGAAAACTATATAAGGTTTAGAAGTATATTTTAAATATAGTAAAGATTGGTTGTAATCGTCAAGATTAAAATATAGAAATGTATGTCCATTAATGATAACATGGCTTCATCTATAAATATAACCACATAAAGATGTATGTATAGAATGTGAGTGACACTTTTAGTAGGTGTAAAGTATAAGTGACATTTTTTATTGATGACACATAGGGTGGCATTAATTGGATGATTGCACTTCTCTATTTTATATCTTCAATTCTTTTTTGATGTTCTTCATGTTGTGACACCTATAACTTGCAAAAGAGATCTCTCTACCTTGCTTTAGAATGGTAGTAATATCTAATTTTAAGGAAAACAATGTGTCTTTAGTGACCTTTGTTATGGGTTAGCTAAGGTTTTGAGAAACTATAGTTATCAAGGTCCTGTACACACCCAAAAATTACATGATGCAATATTTCATTGATCCAATGATGATGCAAAAAGTCTTCAAGTAAAAATGCATATGTTCAGGTTCTTCCCCTTTTGAAATTTGTAATTTGCAACATTTGAGACTCCTAAATTTCAAATTTAGAGTTGCGTGACCAAACCATTGTCGTAGATATGTAACCATTGAAGTAATTTATGCAACTGCACAATTGTTACATCCCGTCCTACTCAAAAATTACATTAGCATTAGACAATGGAATAAACTAATGATTAGTTTTGTTTTTTTTTTTGAAGGTATATTTGGATATGCACTGATTGATTAGATGGTTTTATTTTATTTTCTTTTATGATCTATTATGGTTTGAAGACATTATTACGTGTATTTGGATATACTATAATACGGTGTTTAGAATTTTATATTGAGGTGGTTTTATTCACAGGTTTACTTTGTCATACAATAGTTTACTTGATTAGATACATTCTGAGTATTTTTGTTATCCTATTACAAGTTTGGTCTAACTACTATTTTATTTGACCAAGATGCTTGCATGATTATCTCATGCTCATTGAGTGAAACAAATAAAGAGCATCATAAGGGAGGAGGATACATATTTCGGCAATAGGGATAGAAAGAATGAACCCTGAACCCACAAACACTTACAATTTTGCATGTTGAAATAAATTAGTGTTGTTGGCATCTTATAAATGTCTTATGTGCTTATTTTTAACTATTTATTGTTATGGTTATTATAGCATGATTTTCAAATTGGTTATGGGTCATGTACTTGCTATGTTGTGGGTAAACTAGTTTGAGTACATATTCCCTTGTTAGTGTTATTTATTAACCATGTCATGCAAAATTGTTGTGTGTATTTATGAAAATGATGTGTGAGATAAATGTTGGTTTGTTTGAATTATGATTGAACATATAACTATTTTTTTAATCTATTAGGATTTAGTAGGTTATTTAGTTCATTTTCCTTGTATCTTAATGCGCAAAGAATTGCTTGGTTTTAACTAACCCCTTTTTGGTGGCCTAGGGAATATATGACACAAGACATCCAAGCATTTATCATTATGTTAAATCTTAAAAACTTAGGGAAATGAATTTTTATGTAAAACGTATCGAAGGTTCTATTTGAAATAATGTTTAAAGAAGTGGACATGAATCATTGTTATGCAAAATTCAAACCAAAAAGTTAGGGTTATCTTGAAGTCTTGAGAAGAAATTAGGTCTCTTTTCTATTATTGTGATTTTTGACTTCACAATACGCTAGAGAATATAGTGCATGGAATTTGCATGCAACTGCCATGCTAAATAATCTAAGATAAACTTTGAATTAGCAGTAGTAATATTATTATGCATTTATAGAATTCAAGTTCTATTTGGGGGGAGTTACAAAGATCTAGGAGAAATCTTAGGGCATGCAAAATGTGAAGGGAGGGAAAAATATATATAAGAGGAGTAGAATGGAAAAATTATGGGATAATAAAATGAAATTGGAAGGATTATTAGGGGAAAGGAGGTTCATCATTGTATACATTTAATGATGACCATTGCTACTCTCGGTAACCAAACAAGTGTTGTATTTTAATTTTAAAGCCATATAATTATTATGAGTTGTTTGAATATATAAGGACTATGTTATTTTCACTCATAAAAACCTTTTGGGACTCTATTTTACTTGGGTTAGCTTTTGTGGTTACTTGAATGCTTATAATTGTATCTTGCTAGTCATTTTGACCATTCCACTCAACCAAATGAAAAAAATGGTATACAGGGTTTTATTGTGTTTTTTATTTTATGTATAAAATACGATTTATGCCTTTAATAAAGGTCATTCTTACATACTTGGGGATGAAACTCACTTCCACCCAAATGCTTGTAAGAATGAGGGTAAAATGGATTTATAAACTTAGAGTCATTTGTTAGGAAATAGATCAAATACATTTATGTCCATTGATGGATATCTTTGCCCATTGGTTATCAATGAGAAAATGTACAAATACTATTCTTCTCTTTTTGGTAATGATGAGTTGAAAATTTGGAAAAGAGGGAAATTTCATTGTGTTAAAATGATACTCAATTTTAGTGATCCATTATCTTAGACTTACCTTCACTATAGAAGCTTAATCTTGACAAGCTCTTGAACCTCTAAAAAATACAAAATAAGTTATAGACTATGGTTATGAACTTTGTTAAATGGATTTGAGGCATAGTTGATTATTTTGAAAAGCAACACAAACCTAGTCGAAGAGTTGTACACAAATACTTGTAATAAAATATTATATTTAAACATATGAACAAGGTAGTTGTAGGTTCATATTTGTGGAACTAGTAAGGTTGTCTATAGCCAAACATATAGGGAGGTGTAGGCATGCATTTTTATTATCTAAAGACACACACACACACACACACACACACACACACACACACACACACACACACACAGAGTATATTTTGATTGAATTGTTACAACCATACATATTTATACACAAACTATAGGATTGGATTGTGATTAAATTGTTGATAATATGTATACACACAAACACACACACACATGTGTGTGTGTGTCTACAAGATAAATAATGTTCCCTACTTATATTCATTTGAACTGTTAGGTCGTATTTGATTGAGGAGTCCATATACAACTGTAAAGGTATATATATAATATGATATGAAAATATTCATTTGTGGAGTTAATGTTTTAGATGAATTAGTGACAAATTTTATAGTGGTTTGGGATTATAAATGGATAGATCATTAACAAGGATTTAAAAGAGAAATTCTTGATAAGTTTCATTTGTACTTAAATACATTTACCTCCTTAGAAGAGTGTTGAAAAAAGACTGTTTGCTTAATCCTCTCATTTGGTTAGTGGAATTGTTGGACATAGCACAAGGATTTAACTCTTTATATACATAAATCAAGGCATTAGATAAATCTATATGAAACAAGTCATAAATAAGTTAGATTTATAGTTTATAAAGGTTTAGGGTTGAATAAGTTTATTGGGATAGTTCCTTTTTATAAACAATTGAGTGGATGTTCAACTTCATCATGGTAAAAAAACCTTGGTTTTTATGCATATGTAAAGCCTTCTTAAGTTCCATTTGATCTATTACTCATTTGGTAAAGTGATAGGGAACTAAAAAGATGATGGGTCACTTGAATTTTAGAACACTTTAAGTTGTGCATTAAGTAAGTGGATAATAGTAAACCTATTTTCTTGAGATTCATTGATATATAAATGTTACATTAGGCAAGCTGATTCTTGAAATATATGTTTATGCAATTTGATGCAAATAAATCTGTGTTGTTTGGAATCATTATATGTGGCAATGATAGTATGTTTTTTTAGAAAAGAAAAGTTGTTTTCCTAAGTGAAAGATGTTTAAACTTATATTAAATGGTTCAATGAATATGCCATAAATGATGAGTTGATTTTATGTTGCAAGTTATGAATAAATGTTTTTAAACTATTTTATGAGTTTATATAGTTGTATTCTCTCTTATGTTAAGGGATGATTGGTATATAAGGTTGAATCCATGAAATATATATACCTATCATCCAGTAACATAAGAGAGATTGAGATTCATTAGCATAGAGTATGTGTGTGTGTGGATTTCACTCAGATTCATGAGAGATTTGAGATTTATAATGAAATTTTGTAGCCACAGTAATGTTATAGCTGAAAACATTGTCAATCTAATGTATTGTTTAGTTTACATGTGTAGACATGATGTCATAGTAGACATGTGATTATTTTCTATGGTCTGTATGATTGTTGTATGTATTAGTGAGTATACTGCACCTAGTTCTAGTTGAGTTCTTGATATCTGTGTTGCCATTATCTACCCCTCTATGAAGGGAAGGGCCACTCCTAGTGGGGAGGTGTGCATGAGATCGATGGTCTGTAGTTGGAGGAAAAACACCCCAATGATGCTCTCCCTCTCTTTAGCTAATCAATTATATTAGATGCTTACTCATGGTTATTATTTTGATTATGAATGAAGCTTTGATGTATTATTGTACATAATATCATGTATTATTATGACATTCATGGATAATTGTATTATTTGTACATTCAATATTATTATGTTTACAATGGTGGATATATACTTGTACATAATTCATAAGAATGAGAACAACAATGGCTATGTATTTCTGTTTAGCTATAATAATGCATTATTTTGGTGTATAATTGTAACATTCATTCTATATATGCTTTATAACATATATTCTTATATTTTCACTAATAAATATTGTTCATAAGCTAAATATAATATGACTCAAGTAAGGGTTAGTAGTATTTATGCACATTTTGTATTTAGTTACATTTTACTCTCAAACAATATAATTATGATAACTAGTGTAGAAGATTATTCTAAAGTGTGTTGATGTAAAAGTTAAATTAAAAAAATTATGCATTTTAGTAAAATCTTATGGAATTATAATAAGTGGTATCAGTGCCTAGGTTTAAATACTCTGACCTAATGAGTCCACTAATGCTCAATTATTTATCCTATTTTAATAAGTAGAATGGTACATGGAAAATTGAATGCTGAGAGGACTTTTAATGAGAATCCTCAAGCTGATCCTAATCAGCTAGAAACCAAACAAGCTACAAAACTCGATCAAATCCTCATTATCATGAATGAAACAAGAGGACAAATTAGCATCCCTAGAGTAAGAAGTTCATGGGTAGGGCAAGGAAAATGAAAAATAAGGACCAAATCAAGAAGTTCATATTTCTACACATGATTATCCATCTATCACTAAAAGACAAAAGTCTCCTATAATTACTCATAGGATTTACAATATTATATTACAATAATATTAAATCCCCCCCCCAAATATGTAGGGGTTATTGTAAGACCAAACATGCCTCTGAACTTTTCAAAAATTTCTCGTCCCAACACTTTTGTCAATATGTCTATTAGTTTCTTTGTAGTAGAATAATGGAGCAATTTTACACTGCCATCTTTCACATAGTGTCAAATAAAATGAAATTTGGTGCTGATGTGCCTTGTTCAAACATGAAAGACTGAATTCTTTGCCATTTTAATTACAAATGTGTTTTTAACCATGAGAGGTGTTGAAGAAACCAATTGTTCCTAAAAAATTAAAAGAATCCTTCTTGAGCCACAAAATATCTCTGGTTACCTTTAAAGCTATCATGTATTTTGATTTTATTGAAGAAATTATTGGTGTTGATTGATTCTTTGAATTTTAGCTAACGACTATTATTCCTAGATTCATTATATACCCATAAATATATTTTCCATCTTCAAAATCACCACCATAGTCAGAATATGAGTATCCGACTAACTTGAAATTCCCTACCCTGAAGTATTTGAGCCCAAAATTCTATGTTACTTTCAAATATCGAAGGACTCTTTTTTTGTTATCTAGTGAATTTTTCTCAATTTTTGCGTGAATAAAGAAAGAACATAAATAATGAAATAAATATTTGGTCCAGTTACGGTTACATAGATCCAACTTCCAATGAGTTGTCTTTATTTAGTATCATCTACAAAATCTATGGTTTATTTTATGGTTGATTTCAAATTTTATTCCATGGGTATACTGAAAGGCTTATAATCTACCATTCTGAATTTGTTCAAAATGTCACAAATGTACTTTTGTTGAGTGAAGAAGATATAATTTGGTTTTTTAATTAATTCAATACAAAAATAGTAATGAATATAACCTAGAGTTGTCCTTTCAAATCCTTTCATCAACTCTGATTTGAATTTTGTAATATATCTTTTATTATTTCTTGTGATGAACAAATCATCAAATGCACCACTATAAATACAATTGTTTTACAATTAAAGAGTTGCATCTTCAAACTCAAAACATTTGAATTTAATGTTCAAAAGGTGTTCAATGAGTTTGTCATACCACACTCATGTGGATTTTTCAAACCATACAATGAATTTTACAGATTACACACTTTGTGCTCTTGGCCATTTACTATTAAACCTCTAGGCCACGTCATGTACATAATATCCTTGAGATCACCATTTATAAATGTATTTTTGATGTTAATTTAGTTAATTTTCCATCCATTTTGAGCTACTAGAGCCAACATGGTTTGAATAATAGTCCATTTTTATGTAGGTGCAAAGGTTTCATTGTATTCAATTCCTTCTTTTTGTGCAAATACCTTTGTGACAACTCTTGATTCATGATTTTCAAGTGACCCATCTACTTTGTACATGTTGTTAAATACTAATTTTAACCAATTGGTTTACAACTGATAGGAGGATCAATTGATTTTTAAGTTTCATTCTTAATGAATGCATCATACTCATTTATCATAACATTTTTCCATACCTCAAGCTTTTCAATTTTCTGAAAGAAGTGGTTCAAATTAAAATGCAACATTGACTTCTTCTTCAAGAAGGTCTTCCAAAGTAAGATTTCTATATTAGATTGAATTTCATCAAGAAACTCTTTTGATTGTTGTGTGATTATGTGTGCACTCATTGTGCCTTTTTTCATGACCTCATCAAGTTTGACATCTTTCAATGTCTATTCGATCCATTTTAGAATATTTTTTCTATGTATCTTATTGAATCACAAGTGCCTCAATTTTTGAATTTGAAGTTCCTTCATTTTCTATCATTAGACAGTCCTTTGATGAAGTTTCATTGTCTTTTTTAAAGGGAACACCACTTTTAGTTACAGGAATCAATAAAGATTCGAGTATTTCCCAATTTCAAGTCCCCCTTCACTATTTAGAATCTCCATATCAACTTCCCTAAAAACATTAAATTTGGCATATTTTTCTTATCGATTCAATTATTGACTGATGCTTGAGTTATCATTTACAATTTCACAAAATACATCCCTTCTGATGAGAAACTTTTTGGTGTTCTCATTATACAACCTATATGCTTTTGAAGACTCAGAGTATCCTAAAAGTGTGCATTTGTAACTCATGTTTTAGTTTTTTCCTTTTCTCCTTTGGAATCAATGTGTAGCATGTGGATCCAAAAATCTAAATATGTCACACAGAAGGGATATGAGCATACCAGAGTTCATATAGAGTCTTCATCTAAAGGGTTATTTATGGTGACTTATTGCGAAGGCATACTATTGTTTGAGATACTTATATCAAGAAATGAATATTTACCCCTTTGAAAAACACATTTCTCGAACCAAATTCATGATAATTACGTTCATTTGCTCAACTACTTCAGTATGTTGTATGAAGTGTAAGGGACTATGAGATTATGTTTGATTTTATTCTGCTTGAGATAGGTTTAAAACACTTATGAAGTGAAATCACCATAATTATCAGTCTCGAGTGAGCCAATTTTGGATTGATATTTATTTTCAGCCATGGTTCAAAACTTTTGAAACATTTCAAAGGCTTCTAATTTATTCTTCATAAAATATATCCATGTCATCCTGCTATAGTGATCAGTGAATAACATGAAGCATTTATGACCATAAATGAATATGATTGAAAGAGAATGTATATCAAAGTGAACTTGATATAGCTTCATTTCTACTTTCCATTTTGAAGTTTCAAATAGTTTTCTTTCATGTTTAGTCAAAATGTAGGCTTTACATTTTCAATGTTTTTGGGTAAAATTGTCAAGCCTAAGAAACCATTTTTATGTAATGTGGAGATGTTGTCACAATGCATTTGCCCAAATATGACATGCCATATAATACTAGTTGGAATTACTTCTTCTATGAGATGAGAAAAATTCCTTGGTACTAAGTATTCACTCTTGAGTTTCAATAATTTTCTTTCCTTATATCTAGTCATAACGACTGTATTATCACATTTTATTATGAATTTCATCCCCTGGTCATTAATAAATATGGTGTGACCCTATTTTCAAATCAACAAAAGAGACAAAAATTTTATTTTTCAATTGAAGAAGGTATAGTACATTTTAGAGAATGAAATATGGATATCCTAGTGACTTGAGTCAAATTGTACCCTTGCCTTGAGGTCACAAATTTATTTTATGTACCAAATATAATGGACAACAAATTTCTTCATGAAAGTCCTCAAAAGAGTTCCTTCATAAATTAATGTGCTAAGTGACACCAATGTTTAAAAGCCAAGAATTATTCTAGGTTAAACTCTCTAAGGCATAATTCACTTTGCCAAAGATGGAAAACACGCAATCAAAATAAAAATGAGTTGAATTAAATTATGAGTTTTTATTCTTCTCATTTTTTACTTTATATTTTTTATAGACTTCAATTTTATCTCATGGTGTCTTACATTCATGTGTCTCATGGCTCCCTTTTATACTACAATGTTTGTAATGTAAGTGCTATTTTTTGTTTGACTTTTCTTGATAGTTATTGCCTAATTTTCCACCTTTCCCTTTGTTCTTCCATTTTCCCTTTTTATTTTCTATATTCTTGGAATAATTTCCCCTTTAATTTTCATAAAAAATGCTTTCTCTAATGGACTCTATTTTTATTTTGAAGAATTTTTATCTTTTGGCCATTTTCTCAACCAACTGATCAAATGTGAGAGTCTTCAATAGATTGCTGGCTTGAAATGACTCTAGGTAGGTTGTGTATGTAGGAAGAAGAGCCTTTATGAATGTATACATATATACATCAAATTTTAAACCAACGACATCAAAATCATCATTGATTGTATGAATATCAAAATCCAAACTCATAACATCCCCATTTTTCGGCTCTATATTGAACAATTTCAATGATAGTTGTATGACCTCCAATTCTAAGTGTGAATTATACAATTCCATCAATTTGTGAAAATATTTCCATGGAGTGTTGTACCCCTAAATGTGAGGAAATTCATCCACATCAACTGAGGCCCTCATCAAGGCCAATGCTTTAGAGTTCTTATGTTTTCATGATATAATCTCCTTTGCATCCTTTGGTTCAAAAGGTTGATCATTGCCATACCAAATTTTGAACCACAATTCATTGAAGATTAGTGTGTTATCCAACTATCTAGACCATTCTAATTAGGTTTTGTTTTATGGTTTGGGTTGTGCCAACATTTTTTTAATAGAAAGCATGTTTACATATCAAGAAATGGAAAGGTTCATCAACACTCCAAAAAGGTCCCCATTTTTATATACCACATGATCAATATACCAAACCTATCTATATGATCCCCATTACTATATATCCATCGGTACATGGAAGAATCGCATATTTTCTATATACCCAATAAAACTTGAAAGATATGTTAAAGCACATGAGAACAAAATGGTACATGGTACCTAAACAATACATTAAAATTATATGCTCTATATACAACACCCTCTTCATGATAAATATTTGTACATGGGTGTGATAACCCTATATAATCATATTGATCTTGCTCATTATCAGGATTTACATCTAATGATATTCATGAATGGGTAATTGAGGGAATGGAAAATGAATTTTTCCTTATTTCTCCCTATTAGTTTATAGGGATGAAGCCATAGACATCATTATTTAAATTATGTTAGGATATAATTTTAATATTTTGATTACGATGAATTTAATCGTAAATGTGAACCAAAATCATTATTGATATCAAACACTGCATTTTTGTTTTTTTTGTTTGCACAATTTGATTTTTTTCAAAATTTTATTTATTATCAAAAAATGAAATTGATTTACACAATAAAAATTGACATATTTGAAAGTCAAAAAATAAAATTCCCATATTTGAAATTGACATATCCTCCAAATGAAAAATTAATTGCTATTCAAAATTAAAAAGCATAAAATAAATTATTCATCCAAATTACATGTTTTTGAAAATTATGAAAAGAATATAAATTAAAATCAGCCTTGCTTTAAGGCTTCCTTTTTTTCCACGTGGTTTATGAGATTTTAATATTGAAATGAAATCATACTTAATGCAATGAAATTCCAAATCACCAATGTTTATGCTTTATATTTAGATTCAAGACACCAACTCAACCACTTTTGAATTGAAACACCTTATTTCATCTCCATGCACTGCTTGGAATGAACCAATATGCCTCACAAAATAACACATTTATCATTAACATCAATACATTGCAAAACACCCTCTAATTAAATGTTATACATCTCAAAACTATTGACACAATCAAAACATAGCCAAAATAGGTAGTGCATAGTCCAAACAATAAAAGAGTAGCCAAAATACTTCTTTAGCAACCACACAGCCAACAAGAGCAAGAATTCTGACAAAAAAAAAAACATGCAGAGAATAAACAACAAAACATAGGTAAAACACCTCCTAGAAACAACTACATAGTCCTTAAACTGATGAATTGCCTAATAATCAACTCAAAAAAGTAAAAATGCACCATTTTTCATTGAAACACCTCATTTGAATAATCTTCAAAACACCATGTAGTAGTAAATTTTATATATGATATGAATTGAGTAGGTCATATGATTATAAATGAGGAATAGAAATTAAGCATTGAACTATCGATGATATTTCATTGGTTGGAAAAAGTAATGAAGGAATAATAAATGGAGGAAAACTAATGACAAAGTCGGTGCTCCGATACCAATATCAAGCTAGGTATCATTAAAAATAGAAAGAATTACAATATATAAATCAAAATTATTGTTGTTCATTTCTCCTTCTAAAGTGACCCTTCATATTCCTATGGATAAATATGCATCTATCACTAAAAGACAAAAGTGTCTTATAATTACTCCTAGGATTTAAAATATTACTTTATAATAATATTACACATTTTGGGAAATAAAAACCTAGACAATTAATGATAAACTTATATAAAACATTTTAAATGTTAATCTCATTGAAATAAGTCCAAATATTTTGGACACCAAAACATGTTTGGGAATTAGACAACCTGAGGTAAAATATATTTTTGGTCTTCAAATTATATTCTTGGGTTATGCCTTGGTTTGGTGATACACTTCATTAATAATACTTGTAGACCCTTATTTTGGGAATATAATTAAAACCTAAGTTATATGTTTAAGGTCATATCATCTTATAATTGATGAATTAGGAGCCTATGTGAAGATTAGCTAATATGGAATTGGATTATAAATTTTGCCATGGTCACTAAATGTTTGTAGTTAACAAACAATCCCTAGTACTAGATATTGGAATATATATGTGAATTTATAATACATTATTGTAGGGAGATGCTAGTTGACTTGTTCTATCCATATGGATTCTCTATTACTATATCGAGTTTTTATATCTAGTATCTTTGTAGAAGGGTAGGTCCACTCTCAGTTAATGAGAGTTTGCTCGAGGGATCCAAAAGGCTTTATGGTTAGAGGAAAATCCCTCTAATTATGTTTTCCCTCTTTTATTCCTATAAGATATTTCAACACTAGTGATGAGCTTCTGAGCTATTATGGATTTCTTCATGAAGACTTATTCATGTATGGTTATTTTTACAAATGACTATATTGAATATTGCATTGTTATTTGGATAGATAAAATCATGTATTAGCAATGATGTTGTAAACAATTGGAAATCATTATTCAATTATGATTATGATAATAATTATGTTTTGTATATTACTATTAAACTAGAAAAGGTTGAATGTTGACTTGTCTTACTCATTACATACTTAGACACAGATGCATATGTACTTAAAAATGAAGGAAATATGGGGATTCAAATATTATGTTTAGCCACTTATTGTGAAGGTTGTTCAAACTTATGGAAATGAATAGAAATTTGAATTGTGAATGTATCATTGATATGGTGAACTAATACATCTAATATGAAAACATTTAATTGAGTTTACAGTGACAAATTGAAATGAAGGGTTTCTTTGACAACTAAATTTCATGATTGGACTGTGGATTACAAATTTCATACATGGAAATACTATGAAAATGATTACATGGATAGAATTTAAATGAATTACTCTTTATTTAGTTCTCACGTATGACTAGATTATAGAAAACTTGATTATTTTCATTAATGAATATAAAGAGGGAACTAGTAGAAATGTTTCAAGATGATAAATTAAAGAAGATGAAAAAATACAACACATTAAGGTTTTTACATTGTGGTATTATATCTTAGGTTTGAAACATGGATGCAATTATCTCCTTCATTTTTTTTAATTTCATGGAAAAACATGGCTCATATAAGAACCATCTACAAGAATAAATAACTTATCAGTTTTGACTATGTTACAACCCAAGAAGGGTATGTGTTCTAGATTATGACATTTGGAAATGGGTTTTGGAAGATGGTACGGAAAAAATGTGTATTTATTAGAGATCATAAGATTAGGTAGACCTAAGGGATGATTGATGGACTAAGAAGGTGATTACTAAGTGGTTGGAGGTAAATCGTTAATATCAAATTGATTCATAGGTGGAATATGAAGTATAGATATGATAAGGAAATCTTGTTGAATCTAATATTATGGCCATATGCATATATACCTAGGAATTTTTCATTCCTTATTTTCATATACATGGGATATGTATAATTTTCAGTTCTTGTTCATCATCATACTTTCACATAAATTCATGGAGTAGTGACAATATTGACTTATGCACATCATCCTTTTTTAGATTTTTATATACCCTTCTTGTGAAAGGGGAGGTCGATCTTAGGGTAGGAGACATGTGCAAGAAATCTAAGAGGTTTTGAAGGGACTCTCCCTAGCTTATTTTTAGCTTTAATGATGATCTCTTATCTTCTTGATGTTCATACCAAGGGAAAAACATGTAAATTATGTGTATCTAATATAAATAGATGATGTAATAAATGAAAATCTAATAGTTTATTATTGAGGAAGGGATTTTTTTTTAGTTATTTAAACTATAAAGTGAGTTTTTAAGCTTAAGAATGAGTCTAAACCTTTTTGGTTTCCATTAAAATGAAGTCACATGGAAAGGGTGCGCCTAGTTCTTAAAACAAACGCTCCATATGTACTCCTTAAACAATAAAATTTTTGGAGGATCATGATAAAGAGATGATGTTTGATTTTGAGAGAAAATTTAGAGATATTGATGGGGAGCAAGAGTTTTATTGGCAACAACAGAATCTTCAAAAACAAGCTTATGTTCAAGAGCAAGAGTTAAATTTTTAGGAAGAATGTTCGATTAGACAAGACCAAGCCAAAAAATAAAATGACTATCAGCTACTCTTAATGAGACCAACAACCCTAGAACCCAATTTACCTCTCCTATTCATGCTCAAAAACAACCCCTTAGCCATTGTCAAATAACAACCTTATCATCTAAGGAACATGAAACCATCCCATCTTGGATTCTCTCCTATGCCAATGACCCTAACTATGTCATACCCTGTCTTGTGAAACCACCCTTTCCCACACCCATTCAGGAAAGGAGAAATTAGCCAAGCCCTATGCTTCCTTCTCATGAAAATCAATCAAGGAGGTCACAATGAAGAAAAGGGAGGTGCTAGATAAGGTAGTCCAAGTACCAATCCAAGAAAAAGAGGTGTTAGCTCACGTCAATGAGATTACCTTACCAAAGTTTCAAGTCTCTCCCTTCCTTCCCAAAGAACCACATAAAAGAGCCTTCAAGGTCCTTAGATGGAAGGATACTCTCCTAATCTACAATCAAGGTGAAAATGTTCACCCTGCCACCTTCTCCCTCATGGAGGCAGAACCTATTTTCAAAGAATAGAGGAGGAGCTTGTAGTCAAAGTTAAGCCTGAAGAGGACAACATAAGTGTCTATAATGAAGAGATCATTATAGGCAGTCCACTTCATTCAAAAGGAGACGAGTCAAGGTCTGATCAGACTTTTTGGCATGGATTTGATGAATTAGAGCCTGAAAGCAATACTGATGCCTTTATTATTAAAGAGGTGTGTATTTAGGATATAACTAAGGTCAAAGGGGATTTTGTTTTAATCCAAGAACTTCCATTCGATGTGGCTATAAATGAAGATGAACAAGGTATAGAGATTGACATAGTCAATCAACCAGCTGACCAGGTTAGAAAGGTCATAAACGAGCAAGAGGAAGAAATAGAGAAAAAGGAGGATCAAGATGAAGCATGGCAACAACTAAAACATGACTTCGTGGAACAGGTAGAGCTTATAAACCAGAGTATGCCTCTTCTAGAGCAAGAACATGAACTTGACAATTAGGTTGAAGAATCTAACCAATCTCAAGATGAATTGTCTATTGAAGGTAGTAAAAATGGCTTCAATAATGAAGAAGAATGGTTAGATCTAGAGGCACAAGAACATGACATTTTGGGCCTTAGGTGGATTGATGAGCTATTATATGGATCCTTTCAGAGCAAGCAAATAAACGATGGTGTTGAAGTTGGCATTGTCTCAGATGACCAAGGGGAAGCCACCTTTTGGGATGACTTAGATCTTTTCTGCCTAAGCCTAGATGGTCAACCAAGCACCAGTTCAAAGGGGTCATCATATGTTGCGTTTAATTCATAGCAAAAAATCAAGCCATCAAATAAGGAAGTTGCAGGAGCCCCTATAGTCCACTTTGGAGAAAACCTTGAATAAATGGACCAATATTTCTACATTGGAGACATGTTTGTCCCATTTCTTCTACTTGGGAATATGCCAAAAGAGTCAATAACTAGGCATTTCAACTCACCCATCATGAGATCTCAAAATCAAGGTGTTTTCCATCCTAATCCATCACAAGTGAGTTATTCTAAATATTTTCCATTTAATCCAGGGGAAAATATTTGTAAATTGTAGCCCCGTATATATTAGAATAGTTTTCATTTTTTCCTCCAAGTGCCTTTGTGCACATTTGTTTAGTAGGTTAGTTGTTTCTTCTTTCCTACAAGTTCCTATGTGCACTTGCCTTTGGTTTTTTTGTTCTTATTGTCCTTTTGCTTCAAGAGGAGGTTTCAAAAAGGGCTAGCCTTATATCATTTCAAATTAGTTGGGAGAGAGAGGTGACTCCATGCCCAATGGATCAGACAAGGTAAATAATATGGATTCTCAAGCATAACAGGCATGTTTCCCTATGAGTCACTAAAAATGTGGGTCATTTTTGGCCCACATATAAAATAGCCTAGATACAATGTAGTCTCTAGAGGTTTTGGTGCAAAGAAAGAATGATCAAATGGTTTGATCAGAATTCTGGATGGAATGAGTGGTACCAAGGTCTCATGTTGCTCAAAAAGCTTTTGAAACACTTTAAGCTTGATTAAAGTGCAATTTTTCAATCTTTGAAGGACAAGTCTACATAGCAAAGAGAGGGATCTGAGGAGGTTCTCATGGTGGTTAAAGTAGTTCAGGGTTATGGAATAGGTCTACACAAGCTTCATGTTTTCATAATTCATTCGAGCCTTCAAAGATCTAGCAATAGTTAAAGCATAAATTTAAAAGAGCTTACAAGTTAAAAAGATAAGTGCAAAACCTTTTATTTGGATAAGACCTTACTTGGTATATTGTTTAAGGCTCTTATTTTTCTAAGTTCAATTCTTACATGCCTTTTTATTTGGCTAAGTATTAATATTTTGGGCTAAGTGCTAATATTTCCTTTTGGCTAATGGTTTCAAGTTTTTTTGGGTAAATGTTGGGAATTATTTCAAACATTTTGTTGGGAATTATTCACAACAAAAGGCCAAGTATAATTATGTTGGGAAAATTATCCAGGATAATTTTCTCGAGGACCAAGTTCTTTAGAACATTTTTTCCATAATAAATGTCCTGAATGCAAAAGTCCTGAAGACCTAATTCTTTCAGGGAAATTGTTCGAAACAAAAAAACTCACAGATAAAAGTTTTGAAGACATAATTATATCGACCAAATTATCTTTTGGAAATTTTTTTAGTAGAGTGACATTCACGCAAGTGTCAAAGTTCAAGCTCAGCAGTTATCCATTAGGGTCCAAAGATTGATGGTCTTACAAACATCATCGACATTCTCATGAAAGTCGATTGACATGTACACAGATGTTAATTTTAAGTCATGATAGATGGCCATTTGGTTTTCAAATATCTAAGTGACGACCATGAAGATGTCAAATATGTTTGCATAGACATCAAATATAAGTGCATAGATGTCAAAGTAAAGCCTCATGAAATGACCATTTGGGTTCAAAAATTGTAAAGGATCTCCAAAATGAATGTGTGAGTGCTAAGTGGCATAATCTCAAGAGTAGAATTGGATCTAATGATGAGCAAGTAAAGATAGAGTTAGTGGGTCCCAAAAAAATCAATGGCTCATGTTTAATATCATAAAATAAATCAATGGTACATGTTAGGTCAAAGAGTTAATGTTTTTGAGGATGAATGCAAGACACCATGTGGCATAAGCATGAAAGTAGATAGACTAACAACAAGATCTTGAGAAGAGACGTGGGGCTACCAAGTGGAACTAGCTTGGATTAAGTTAACAAGTCAAGGGAAGATTTAGGGCTCATGAGCATTCACACAAAGGAAGATCAACAGTGAGCGGGAGCTAGAGAGGTCAAAAATTTGAGAAGGCTCAAATCGAGCGTGAGGCTACCAAGTGTCTTAATTTGGTCGGTGAAACCATGGAGCTTCTAGCAAGGGTTGAAGAGGTAGTTTTCAACTAAGGTAGACAAATACATAGTGAATTGAGTTCAAATACAATCTAAGTTTAGTTAGGATGAAAATTTCAAGGAAGGAATGGTGTTATTAAAGCTTTGTAGAGACAGAATAGGTATTTCAAACCTAGTATAGATTAAAGGTCAACAACTTGTTGATGAAAAAAAACCAAGCATTAAGCAGAGTGTCATCTATATTAAAACTATAGGAACACAAATAGTTTGTATTGATTTTCATCTATAATGGACCCAAGTTCAATTTGCAATGCAAAGGTAGATATTTGTGATTATGAACAAATAACTCATCCTTTGACATGGCTATTATCTCAATAGACCACCACTTAAAGCATGCATGGCATGGCTCTATTAGATTTAATTATGGAGACTTTGTCTTCATCATGAACACAAGTAGAAGATGGCATGGTAGATAGCATGGAAAATAAAGCAAAGGGATCTAGTGGTTAGAGAAGTAGTTCAAAACATTCAATTATTTTACAGAGCATTTAAGGGTTTCCTTTCATAGCAAGGTCATGACTCATCATGAAAAACTAATTATTGTCTTTTAGTGCCTCTCTGTCAACCAATGAGAAGAGCTCAAAGACTACTTAAGCTAATTTAGGCTAATTAACTAATGATGGACTGGTCCTGATCTGACCAAATAGATGGTGGAGCATCCCTTGATAGGTGGTAACTCACTGATTGTCCTCAAATAGCATGCTCCCTCTTATCTCTTCTCCCCTTTCTCTATATTACCCATTATTTCCATTAGAAATCATCTCTCTCATATTATGGATTCTCACAAGGACTCTTTGATCTAGAAGAGTAGGGAACTCTCTGAGATATTGTAAAATATGCTCATCTTGATTAGGCTTGACCCTGTCAAGCATTTGTAAGAACCACCTCTTAATGAAAATAAATACTTTCTTTACCTCTCTCTTGCCTTGGAGTTGTGTCTATTGAGCTGTGCACTATGGTATTGTGTGAAGGAAAATCTTCTTCATCTATGGTCCTTTTTGACCTCTTTAGGGTGTTTTCAAGTTGTTCAGAGGTCTAGATTTGTATTCTTTTGCTATAAAAAATGTTGAGTGTGAGTCTATAGAATTCCTCTTTGCCTTTTTCCATTATTTCTTGAACCCCTTATATGAAACACTTATAAAATTAGCTAGATCTTGAGATTGTGTGAACTAGCATTGTCTTTTGTAGATCTAGTGTGGGTTCGAGCTTATGTGAGTTTCCCATTTTTATTTGGTGCATCACCTTTTATCCTTATTAGGATCCATTATCCTCTTTCTAACCCTTTTCCCTATGAAGCATTAGTTTATCATTAGTTTTAGTTGAGCATCAAAGAGGAAGATGACCTTCTCCAAAGGTTCAACCCCACCATAGGTGACCCACAACCTGGAGTTGTTCCCATAGTTCTACTCAATTGGAAGGGAGACTAAATAACTCCCTCCTACTATGAAAATTTGAGTAATAACAAGTATCATCAAAGAGAAAAAACTAAATTAAGATTATAGGTAGTGGAGAGAGAAATATGTGGATATTTTTTAATTCATACTAGTTTAACTCTAAATGTATGCTTTCTCCAAGTTTGGCATGGGAGATGATCACCAATATGTGACAAACTTACTTGTTGTTTTGCTCTCATCATGAATATTATAGCAACTAACTCTAGGGATTATTAGAGGTCATAATAGTAAATAGAAAAATATGTATGAGTGTTACCAAGTTTAACACATATAATTCCTTATCCCCTTAATATTAATAAATTCATGTGTTTGTGATAAGGTATAACACTTTCTTAAGTTTTAGCTATAGGACCCATATTTATATGTGTTGTACTACATGAAAAAGACTATTTAGGTTTTATATGATTGATTGGTCATGTCACCAAGCAAAATTGATAAACTTGAGTTATCATTGTGATTCAAAGATTTTAGAATGGGTACCAATAAACATAATTATTATAAAATAAATATGTGATTCTAAGTGATGTCTAGTAACAATTTAAGAATAAAGTTAATAAAAACTAAAGCACTAGAGATAAAATTACCCATATTTTATTTTGATTTAGATTTTTTTTTGATAATTTAATACTATATTGTATGTGGCTAACTATCAAGCACTTTCCTTATTGTGTGTGTGCCTAACAAGTCACCTATGTCTTTCATGACTCTATGATAACAATCTTAGATAAGCCATTAAGTTTCCTAACATACGTAATAATTATTAAAACCTATGTAGGAGGGTCTATGAAGAAAGGAGAATGTGTATCATCTCTTTCAATTAACACTCTACATATATTGTTGTAAGATTAATATTTAGCAGTGGACGGAGATGGAATTTTCATTTTATAACTTTATTTGAAGTAACAAAAATGAGGAATGTTATTCAATCTACTCTTACCATAATGAAGATGGAATTCTGGCATGGCTTTATCCTCAGAGGAACTTAATTTTTACCATTAATTATCCCAGCATAAAAGGACTTTGTTGAATAGATAAACAACATTGAAAATTATTCATATGGGGTGGTTTATGGGAGCACCTTAACTAGTAGGAGCATTCACTTTTTTGGATGACATCTCTGTGAGGACCACAAAATTGGTCAAAGTATAAAAAAATGGATAGGCTAAAATTTATTAACATGTTAAGGAAAAAAATAATGATTAAGGCAAACAATAATTGCTAAGGCAAAGGACAATGATTAAGGTAAATGATAATGATTAAGCAAACACTAGTTGAAAAATAAAATGCATTGAATAGAAGTTAAACACTAATTCGTTACTTGCACACCTTTCCCCTATTTAAATATTATCCTAGTTTTCATTTTCCATTACCTTTTATTCTTGTGTAGGAGCCCATTTTCCATTACCTGATTCAAGAAGCACAAACCATAGGAGCAACCCTAGGGAAGCATTTTTACTATACAAGTTGGTTAACTAAAATGAATTGTATTGTCTGCATTGTTGAATCCCCAACCCTTGAGCATGATATTAATTTAGCATCTCAAAGGGCATATCATTTTAGATTGTGTGATACATTTGGGTTTGTTTTATGTCGACTTCTTGAAGGAATTAAAGATTAGTTACAACATAATCACTCATGCATCACATAGTTTATTGAATAGTTTGTGTAATTAGGATATGGTACACATAATTCAGTGAATGCATATGAATTCAATGCATAATAATTATTGGATATGATACATATAAAGGAATTTGAACACTATTATTTTGTATTTTATCTTTACACCATAAAGGAATTTGAAGTTTGGAAATTTGACCCATGTTGTGTGCATACAATTAATTATAGTTATAACCACCATCAACATGAGATTAATAATACATTATAGATGCACATTTAAGCACATAATAGGTAAAGATCCTAAAATAATTCTCAAATAAGCATACCATCATAGGTGCAAGAAATTAACACTACAATCAATGCCTTGTTGTGGGAGGCAAAGTATAGGAATGTAAGTTCTATTTGAAGTAGTAACTGACATTGAATGAATTATGTGTTCAATGAATTATATGTAGCATATCCTAATTATACAAACTATTCAATAAATTATGCATTGAATAAATTAGTATGCCATAACTAATCCATAATTCCTTTAAGTAGTCAACATAATACTCCTTAGTTATTTAGTGATAATTATGCTAATGTGAAGGATGGACATGTATAAAAATTTATTGTGGCCTTGAAAAACACTTATTGTGTTCATTTCTCTTGATAACTCAATCAAGTTAATAATGAAAGAATCATAAAAACCCATTGGTTGTATTTTTGAATGTTTGAACTTGATGGTATGCTTATTTGGGAATCATTTTATGAACTTACCTTGTTTTGTCTTTAAACCTACATATATATTTTGTAACTCAATCATTCGCTTCACTGGTGATATGAATGGATGTTTCTAATGTTTAGTTTCTTATTGTTAATGCAACGAGTGACATAGGTGGTGGATAACTTACTACTATGTTTCTTTCAATGTTATGTTTATGTTATTAACATGATAAGTGTTATGCAATCCCACAAGAAACATTAATACTGAGTACTAATTTGAGAGAAACACAACATTGAGAGAAACACAATAGTAAGTTATCCACCACTTCTCTTAACTTAGTACACATTATTAGTGTTTCTTATGAGATTGCAAAATACTTATTGTGTTCCTTTTTGTTCATAACTCTTTCAAGTTAATAATAAAAGGATAGAAGGATCATGGAAACCCATTCAATGTATTCATGACTAAATGAACCTAATGGTATGCTTATTTGGGAATGATTTTAAGATCTTACGATGTTCTATCTTTAAACCTACATCTATCTTTTATGACTCAATTCATGTTGAGGGTGGTTATACCTATACCCTTAACTGGTTATATTAACAAATATTTCTAATGTTTGATTTCATGTTACTAATGGTCTAGTGGAAAGAGTGACATAGGTGGTGGATAACTTACTACTATGTTTCTCTTAACTTAGTATGCAATATTAGTGTATATTGTGGGATTACAAAACACTTATTGTGTTGAGTTGTGGAGCTAAAAGCTTTACCAAATGAGCGAGTGCAGAAGTTGCAGGAGTCACATAGTCACCGACGACGGTCAAGAATGGACCAGAGGCTACCAACGCCGGTCATGGATCGGCTAATGTCGGTCACAGGTAGACAGGCAGGGACCGACGTCGGTCACCTGTGCATCTAGAATCTATTTTCATGGACAGAACAAAATGTTTGCATGATAGGATTAAGTGTTAGTCTTAAGTCCGTATCTCTATCTTTAGTAGGACTATTTTGAGCCCTTGATTAGGAGGTGCATCTAATGGTTGTGAATGCATTGCTCATGATCCCTAATCTTATATAATGGGATAGATCTTCATAGCTTGTGTGTAAGTGTAAGAAAGAATAGTACAAGACATATTGTATATGTGTGTATCAATCCAGGTTGTTGGAATTGATTGTAAGCTCTTGAGGGAAAGAGATCTGTACATCTGATAGGTGTGAGAAAAAAGTGTGATTTTCTTCATTGTATTTCCTTCTTGAAGAGTTTAATACAAGTTTTCAGGGTGGTTTCTTGTATCTCTTATTCTTTGCTATTTTTTGATTCTAGTTACTTATCATTCTAGTTTAATTCCATGTTTAGTTACTTTCACATAGTAATCAACTTTGTTGGTTGATCCATAACAAGTGGTATCAGAGCTCAGGTTGACTAACAAGTGTTTCAAATCTAGTTAGTGTGTATTGATTACAGGTTACTCACAGGGGTTTTTGTTTGAGTGAGAGAAAGCAATGGCAGAAGAAAGTAAATTGAGAATGGAGAAGTTTAATGGCAAGAATTACCAATTATGGAGAATGCAGATAGAAGATTATCTGTATCAAAAAGATCTATACTTACCGTTAGGTGGGGTTGCAAAGAAGCCCACAGACATGGAAGATGAAGAATGAGAAGTTCTTGATAGAAAGGCTCTTGGATCTATAAGATTGAGTCTAACATCTATTGTGATATCTAATCTATCACAGGCAAAGTCAACGGTAGAGTTAATGACTACTTTAGCAAATTTATATGAAAAACCCTCAACTTCAAATAAGGTATATCTTATGGAGCAGTTATTTGATTTGCAAATGCAGGAAGATGGATCTGTATCTAATCATCTAAATGATTTTCATGGAATTGTAAATTAATTAAATTCGATCAAAATAGTGTTTGATGATGAAATTAAAGCTCTATTAATCTTATGTTCTTTACCTAAGAGCTGGCATAGCTTGGTAATGGCAGTTAGTAATACTGCATCTGCTTCAAATATTTTAAAAGTAGATGATGTTGTTAGTGTAATATTGAATGAATAAATTTGCAGGAAAAGCACAGAGGAAACATCAGAGAATGCTTTAAGTTTTGAGAGCAGGGGAAGGCAAAAAGAGAAGGGCAAGCATAGGAGATCAAGGTCTAAGTCAAAGATGAGAGGTAGATCCAAATATAGAAGTGGCAGGAGGATAGCCTGTTGGAATTGTGGAAAGATAGGGCATATAAGCAAATATTGCTAGTCAAAACCTAAAGAAGACAATCAGCATGAAGGTAAAGAAGAAGAAAAAGTTGCAGGTATTGTTGCACAAGATGCTCTTATATTCTCTTTGCATAATAATATAGAATCTTGGGTTTTATATTCTGATGCCTCTTTTCATGCCACCCCAAATAGAGAATATTTCAGTGACTATGTCCATGGAGATTTTGGAATAGTTTATTTAGGGGATGATGAGCCTTGTAAAATTATTGGCAAAGGAAAAGTGTAGCTGAAAATATAGAATGGCAACACATGGGTGTTGAGAGATGTCATGCATGTACCCAACCTGAAGAGGAATCTGATTTCTACAGGAAAGTTGGGGGATGAGGGTTGCACAGTAACTCTCACAGCTGAATCTTGGAAGGTTTCCAAGGGTGCACTTGTATTGGCCAGAGGTAAGAGAGTAGGTACTCTCTTTTTATGTAATTGTATTACTGATAATTCTCCTTCTGTATTATCTACTTCAAATGTAGATGCAAAGTTGTGGCATTAGAGGCTTGGCCACATGAGTGAGAAGGGAATGACTGTTCTTAAGTCAAAAGGTAAGCTTTCAGATTTGAAAAGCATAGATCTAGATTTTTGTGAGCACTGTATTTTTGGAAAATAAAAGAGAGTGAGTTTTCTCAAGACTGGGTCAACAAAGAAGAAGCATAAGTTGGAGCTTGTTCACATAGACGTGTGGGGACCAGCTCAGGTTGCTTCTATTGGAGGATCACAGTACTATGTTTTTTTCATAGATGATGCTAAAAGAAAGTTATGGGTCTATTGTATAAAGAAGAAATCTGATGTTTTTGACACTTTTAAGATTTGGAAAGCTATGGTTGAGAATTAAACAGGCAGGAGATTGAAGTGCCTTAGATCTGACAATGGTGGTGAGTTCTGCAGCTACAAGTTCAACTGGTATTGTTATATGCATAGAATATGCAGGCAAAGGATGGTTCCAAGGACACCTCAACAAAATGGAGTTGCTGAAAGGATGAACAGAATAATATTAGAGCATGCACGGAGTATGAGATTGCATGCTAGTTTGCCCTTACATTTTTGGGCAGAAGCTGTAGATACTACAGTTTGCCTGATTAACAGAGGACACTCTACAGCTCTGGATGGTGGAATTCCAGAAGAGGCTTGGACAGGTGAAAGGTAGATCTTTCATTTCTCAGAGTTTTTGGTTTTGAAGCTTTTGTGCACATTGATAAAGAAAATAGAAAGAAGTTGGATGCTAAGTCTATGAGGTGCACATTTATTGGTTATGGCTCTGGAGATTTTAGATTCAGGTTTTGGAATCTAGGAACTAACAAAATAATTAGGAGCTGTGATGCTATTTTCAATGAAAAAGTGATGTATAGTGATCAGCTCAAGAAGCTGAATCAATTTGAGCAGAGCAATAGAGAATTGGACGAGGTGACAGTCTAAAATGAGCTCACAGAAAAGAATAATCACAGATAGGAAAACACAGAGACCAACATCGGTCAAGATGGAACTGACGTCAGCAATACAGGAACCGATGTCGGTTAGACAGTGACCGACGTCGATCAGAAAGGAATCGGCATCAGTCATGTGGAACCAATGTCGGTCAGTTACAAGCCTGGAGATGATTGAGATCAGTCACTGTCAAAGAATTTGGGCAGACAGCAAGCAGAGAATGAGTCTCAGACGCCCATCAGGAGGTCAGAATGGGTAAGTAAACCTCCAATTCGATATTCCCCTTCATTATTTTATTTATTGCTTACTGATGGTGGAGAACCAGAGAGTTTTGATGAAGCAATACAGGTGGAATCCAGGAATTAGTGGGAGCTAGGCATGAATGAGGAAATTGATTCCTTGAAAGAGAACCAAACATGAGATTTGGTTGAGTTGCTAGTGGGAAAGAAGACACTGAAGAATAGATGGATCTATAGATTGAAGGAAGGTGAGAATGGACAGATGAGATATAAGGCAAGGTTGGTAATGAAAAGATTTGCACAAAAACCAAGTATTGATTTTGGTGAGATTTTTTCTCCTATAGTTAAAATGACTTCTATATGGACTGTATTGTCTTTAGTTGCTATTGAGGATTTGCATCTTGAGTAGCTTGATGTTAAGACAGTATTTCTTCATGGAGATTTGGATGAAGAAATATATATGGATCAGCCGGAAGGATTTGAGGTCAAAGGTAAGGAGAAGCTAGTGTGCAGATTGAAGAAAAGCTTTTATGGTCTCAAACAAGCTCCTAGACAATGGTATTTGAGATTTGATAGGTTTGTGACTGAGCATGGCTACAGTAGATGTGAATCTGACCATTATGTGTATTTTAAGAGATTGGATAATGGTAGATATATTTTTTTGTTGTTATATGTAGATGATATGCTGGTTGTAAGATCACACATGCAGGATATCTCTGAGCTTAAGGTGAAATTAGCTCACACATTTACCATGAAGGATTTGGGAGCAGCAAAAAAAATCCTTGGCATGAATATTAAGAGAGACAAGAAAAATCATAGGTTGATTTTGTCTCAAGAGGATTATGTGATCAAGGTGTTGAAACGGTTCAATATGCAAGATGCAAAACCGGTAAGTACACCTATGGCTAGACACTTTAAGTTGAGCAAAGAACAGTGTCCTAATTCACATGATGAGGTAGAGTACATGAGTAGAGTTCCATATGCTTCCACAGTTGGGAGATTAATGTATGCAATGGTATGTACTAGACCGGATATTACCCAAGCAGTGGGAGTTGTCAGTAAGTATATGGCCAATCCAGGGAAGAAGTACTGGAAAGCAGTTTAGTGGATCCTTAGATATTTGAGAGGGACCAACAATAGGCATTTGTGATATGGTGGGTCAAACAATTCTCTACATAGCTATGTAGATTTAGATATGGGAGGTGATTTGGATGGCAGAAGGAGCACCATAGGATATGTTTTCACTGTTGGTGGAACGGCAGTTAGCTGAATTTCAAAGTTGTAAAAGGTTTTTGCCTTGTCTACTACAGAGGTAGAATACATTGCAATCACAGAGGCTAGCAAAGAGATGATATGGATGACACGGTTCATGGAAGAGCTAGGAAAGGAGCAAGAGAGTTTTAGATTATACAGTGATAGTCAGAGTGTAATTCATTTGGATAAGCATTCAACCTTTCATTCAAGAACCAAGCATATACAGCTTAGGTACCACTTCATTAGACAGGTATTGGAGGATGGTGAGTTGAAGCTGGAGAAGATCCATACAAATAAGAACCCTGCTGATATGTTAACCAAGCCGATAACAAAGGAGAAGTTGAATCTTCATTCAACTTTTGTTGGTCTTCATGATTGAGTTTGAAGATGGAGAAGCTAGAAGATGTTGTTGTACAGGTACTAGTGCAATTGTTTATCTCCAAGTGGGAGATTGTTGAGTTGCAGAGCTAAAAGCTTCACCAAATAAGTGAGTGCAGAAGTTACAGGAGTCACACAGTCACCGACAATGGTCAGGAATGGACCAAAGGCTGCCGGCATCGGTCATGGATCGGCTGACGTCGATCAAAAGCAAATAGGCAGGGACCGACGTCGATCACCTGTGTGTTCAGAATCTATTTTCGTGGATAGAATAGAATGTTTGCATTATAGGATTAAGTGTTAGTCTTAAGTCTGTATCTCTATCTTTAGTAGGACTATTTTGAGCCCTTGATTAGGAGGTGCATCTAATGATTGTGAATGCATTGCTCATGATCCCTAATCTTATATAATTGGATAGATCTTCATAGCTTGTGTGTAAGTGTAAGAAAGAACAATACAAGACATATTGTATATGTGTGTATCAATTCAGGTTGTTGGAATTGATTGTAAACTCTTGAGAGAAAGAGATCTGTACATCTAAGAGGTGTGAGAAGAAAGTGTGATTTTCTTCATTGTATTTCCTTCTGGAAGAGTTTAATACAAGTTTTTAGGGTGGTTTCTTGTATCTCTTATTCTTTGTTGTTTTCTGATTCTAGTTACTTATCATTCTGGTTTAATTCCGTGTTTAGTTGCTTTCACATAGTAATCAACATTGTTGGTTGATCCCCAACATATTGCATTCCTTTTTGTTCATAACTCTATCAAGTTAATAATATAAATATCATGGAATATTATTGAATGTACTCATGTCTACTTGAACTTGATGGTATGATTATTTGGGAATGATTTTAGGATCTTACTTTATTATATCTTTAAACTTGCATCTATTTTTTATGACTCAACTCATGCTGAGGGTGGTTATAACTATTCCCTTAAATGGTGATATGAATGGATGTTTCTAATGTTTGATTTCCTATTTCTAATGGAAAGAGTGACATACTGTACTATTACTTAGCATTGAAAAGTTTTCATTTATAGACTTATATGCAATTTGTTAATGTAATGTATGGTAAAAATGTAAATTATCAGTTTTTGATTCACTTACATTCTCTAAGGATAACCCTCTGAAAGTTTTGAGGTTAGGGTGTGCCAACTTATTTTCATTAACATTAGATGATTATATGAATCTTGAAGATGTTTAGGTTTGCTAAATGTTTTCTTTTTTTCATAATATTAGGGACAACATATATGTCTTGTGTATTATTGTTTGCTATGATACAAGCAATGCATGTTTCACATATTATTTATGGTACGAGGAAAGAAATGATAGCCTTTAATTCTTCTCCAATTATTGTGTCCATAGGATTTGTCACAAGCAATATTTTCACAAATCTCAGTTAATTCTATCAAAAACCAAACTTATGAAAAATGCTTGAGGCTAGGACCTCGTGAACATATAAATGATTAGCTTACAATGCATAAGATTTAAACCAAAATCATGAAAAAATTCATTAGGAACATCTTTATATAGGATTCAACTTGGATTTAGTGTCAAATGGTGTTCATCAATGCCAATTCGTGTTGAAACATCTCCATTGAAGTTATAAACTAGTTGAATTTGATCAAGAATTCAAAAAATATGATGCACAAGGGGACTCGAGAATTTATCGACACTTTGGTGTATAACATGAGCATGATAATTAAAATTTAATGAGATATATCTATAATGATATAGGATCAATGAGGACCCTTTATCTTGAAATCAAGATAAATGGTTGTAAAAGAGTCCTCAATAGTGCACATGGATCAACATATAGATCACTGATGTGAGCCCTTCATCTTATTCAAGATGAAGGGTGGAGGATGATATTTAAAAATATCAAATAAGGATTAATATGATCCTTTCATCTTATTTCTAAGGTGAAGAGTGGAGGATTATCTTTATAATATCTTTGTGAGCCCTTTATCTTGTTTTCAAGATGAAGGGTAGAGAATCATTCCCAAGAAAGCACATAGATAATTAATGTAGGCACTTCATCTTATTTCCAAGATGAAGGGTTGAGAATGTTCTCTTAAAATATCTCACAAGATTCACTATGAGATCTTCATCTTGTCTCCAAGATGAATGGTGGAGAATAATCTTGCATATTAATTTATTTAGTAAATTTATTGGCTCACAAAAGAATATTCCATATGATACCAAGATTATTTCTTGAATGAAGATGCCTTTTGGAAGGAAAATGAGGAATTAACAATTAAAAGGAAATTATAATTCAATTTGCATATAAATATAATTATAAGAATGTTTAATTAAATTAAACAAAAATCAATTTAATTAACACAATGTGGGGAATTTGATTAAAATAATGATTTAAAGAAGCAGAATTGATTTTATTAATTGATTAGTGAAGGGGAATTAGTGAATTGACCAAAAAAAAGGATCGGAATGATAATTTAATAGATATAATATGGTAAATTATCCCACCTAGGGATGACCCAAAGTGAATTCAAACTCGTATGTTAGGTGAATAGATGAATTTATACCAGTTTGTGTGTAATTACAGGAAGTCAGTCCATTTTATAATTTTGACACAAAAGTGATAAAAATGGATTGTACAATTACTAATGGTAGAGAATTTAATGGTTCATAGTATGTAACTCTTATTCATGGTCTTATGTCTCTTTATGATAAGAATGTAGAGAATGTGGTTGTTGAAATTAATTCTAAATTAATGTGTGACCAAATGTCTGGTAAGATTTGTGTAAAAGACGAGATGCTGGCCATACTTTATAGACATATAGAGTCACTTGTACAATAGTTTGTTGATGGGAATATAAAATATGTACATGTTGTTGGTAATGTGAAAACAATGATAAAATAGGGTAGAGCAAGAAATGGTGGTGCTTCATCTAGTCATACTAGCATGGTTTCTCCACTTATACAGTTAAAAGACATTATTTATGAGCCTCTTTTTCCACTTTCTGAGTCAAAATTTAATACAAATGATGAAAAACATACACTATCTTTGGCACTATGACCATGACATTTTCCAATGATGCTAGATCAGATATTGTGACAAGCCCAACATGCAACTCTATTGTAGAGTTTAAGGGGACTCAAGAGGGCATACATGTTAGTTTATGGCAACTATTTTTCTTTATTTATGGTATTTCCATTATATGTGTTATGTGTATAATATTTGGGTATTTTATGGGGAGTAGGAATGAGTAAAAGAATGCATGTGGAAGCGATGAGTTGAGGGATCCCTTTTGGTAAAGAGTACTTACCATGTTAAGTTTTAATCAATATTGTAAATGAATGAAAGTTTCATTATGCTCTTCAAAAAAAAAAATCATAATATTTAAATGTTACAAGTGATATTAGTATGTCTTATTACATGTGTTTAAGATAATAATGGTTGAATATCTCAATTGATGATAATGATTGCATCATCACCAAGTGTTTCCATTGGTAAGAAATTCTTTAGTGTAAATTTAATAAGGATGGGCGTTGTATCAAGGATGTAATCACATGGCACATAAATCTTAGAAGTACCACTTTGCACATTCTGTAGAATCCCAAACTTGGTACTAATAGAATTTGGCAAATAAATGACTATATGACTAAAACTTTTAGTCACAACAACTAAAAATGTCTAAATTCTACTAATTTTTTGCAACTCAGCTATAAATGAGTAAATAAATGACTAATTTGGTCATCAAATAAAAAATTATTTAGTCATACAAATAAAAATGACTAAATAGTTACACAAATACAAATTAGATGAAATTTAAAAAATATATTTCTGATGGGAGTGTATTGCACACGATTCATTATTCATTGAATATTTCCTCATTTCATTAGTTGGTAATTAGCCTAGCATTGAGGTGTTTTGGGTTATAACAACTACTGGTATGGGCGATAAAGCTTGTTTGGAGAGGACTTGGAGACTTTTGAAAAGGTGAGCAAGGAATTTAGAGTTTGCTACAAATAATTTGAAGTCAGTGAGGCCCTCTGCAGTGAAGTCAAATTTAGGGATGCCCTCTGTAGTGAATTCAGAGGTAATTCAAAACCCTCATTACATTAAACATAAAATACATAGCTTTCTTATTGGAAACTTACAGTAGTTACATAGGCATCTAAGTATTAGAACCATATAGGTAGTTAAGGGTTTAAGGGACTATTTTTTCTTTAATTTCCTCTACGCATTTTAGAGCATATGGGAATTGAACTTATAACTCAAGTGAAACACCACCTTCTTCTAGTCATTGGGAGAATCCCATATCTTTAAAGTGCATAGAAAAAATTGTAAAATTCATACTGGGGCTTTTAATTATGAATTCAATCTAAATGCCATTTCTTAATGCCTCCATAAAATTTTGTTGAGCCAACTCTAGTTCATCATACTCGACATGAAGAACCCAAATGCTATTTAACAATTCAATGGGTACTTCTTCTCTTCTCTTCTTCAGAAGAGACTTTGTTGTCTTAAGAGAATCTAAGGCTGCACTAAGGTTTGACAATATTAATAACTCACCCATCTTGATAAATGCATGGGCATCACGTGGATCTATGCGAGTTTCCTTTCATAAAATTTCCAAAGCCTTTTCTGCTTACCCTTGATGAGCATATATATGGCCTACAGCTTTTAAGCTCTCACATTTCTCAGGGTGGACCTCCAGAACCTTTTCAAAATTTAAGAGAGAACTCTCAATATTTCCCAGCTTCAATTGAACCTATCCACAAAATATTTTGGCCTCTATATTTCCTTGAATGATGCCATGTAGTAGAATCTAAGGTTGTACTAAGGTTTGACGATATTAATAACTCACCCATCTTGATAAATGCATGAGCATCATGTGGATCTATGAGAGTTTCCTTTCTTAAAATTTCCAAAGCCTTTTCTGCTTACCCTTGCTGAGCATATATATGGCCTACAGCTTTTAAGCTCTCACATTTCTCAGGGTGGACTTCCAGAACCTTTCAAAATCTAAGAGAGAACTCTTAATATTTCCCAGCTTCAATTAAACCTATCCACGAAATCTTGTGGCCTCTAGATTTCCTTGACTGATGCCATGTAGTAGCTACTAGTGGTGTCATAATCACCTTTACTATGATAAGATCGTACAAGATTATAATATGAATGAGATTTCATGAGAGGGTGGTCAATTGAAACAAGAGTTATCTCAATCAACTCTTCCATAAGAAAATGTTTCCCTATGAAGAAAAATGGTTTTCTAAATGATTCAATGCCATTACACAGTACGGGTATAATTCAAAGGCTCTATGCATATTTTCCATTCCTTCATGAACACTACCTTTTTCACTAACAGTGAGAATCCTACAAGTAAAAAATGCACAAAACTGACCACAAAGATTTATGTAGAGGTAGAACATCATTTCCTAATGCCTCCATAAAAGTTTTTTGAGCCAACTCTAGTTCATCACGCTCAAAATGAAGAACCCCAATGTTGTTTAACAATTCAATGGGTTCTTCTTCTCTGTTGTCATCTTAAGAGAATCTAAGGCTGCACTAGGGTCTAATGATAAAAATAACTCACCCATCTTGATAAATACATGGGTATCACGTAGATCTATGCGAGCTGCCTTTATTAAAAATTTTAAAGCCTTTTGTTGGTTCTCAAATTTATAGTATGAAAAACCTTAAAAGGATTCCAAGTTTTATGAGTAGGTTATGCAACCAATTTGTCCAACTGACAAAATCAACCCAAGTGGTTAGGACTATCTACACTTTAGGTTCTAATTTTCCCAAGTGGGTGTTACCTTATATTCACCAATGATTAATTACTCCTCAAATTTGTTGGTGACTTCAGAGCAGATTATGGGATTTATGTAATTTTTTCAATTGAATCATCCAATTCACCTTAATCCAAACTAGCATATGATTTGAATTAGATTTTTTTTTTAATTTGTATTCTACTATTACTCCTACTCCTACACAATAAAAAATTAAAATTGGAATTTTTTAATATGATACAAGGAAATGATTCTAGAAAAGAATTGATTGATGCCTTTCTCAAAAATTGGGTAATGGAGTCTGTTCATAGAAATATTTGTGATTTCTATCTAGCCACAACTTGAATTACTTGGCATGGGATTGTCTATGACTGGCATAGACATGCAAGATTATTATTACCTGACTCTTCTTAATTATCCAAATTAAATCCTCCAAGTTAGAGTGATTTATTCAATGGAATTTAATCCCTACTTGAGGAAACCCAATTAGATAAACCACCTAAAAACATCAAATGTGTTTTGAAAAACTTAATATATACTTGATATCTTAATTCAAATATTAAGGAGAAACAAAAATAGAGATAACTAGATAAAGTATAACATGATTATTCAACAAGCAGTTGAGAACTAGATATATGACACTATAGAAATGTGGTTTGATTTTATTGATATATGTTTGAAGAGTAGGCCTTACAATGTCTTTTTCCAAAATCAAATTCTCAAAGCGTTTTCCCAAGGTCTTGGTTTCCTTCTTATAGGCATGAAGGAAGCTACAAGATTCAGACCTTTCACATTCCAAAAAATGACTTTTCATATACGCACTCCTTAATATGACCTATTACAAGATATACTTTTTGACAAGTCTTAAAAATGCCACCAAATATATTTTGAATACATATTGGAAAGCATAAAAACAAGAAAAATACAAAAAAGGAGGATGTCCAATATTTTTCAGTGCCATGTTGATCCCAGCTTGATGCTCATTGATCCTTTACATACTTGTCCTACTTATTCTTTAGTTGTCAAATACTGATTCTCCCATTGGTACACTATGAAATCATTAGGCCACTTATATTCTTGGATCTGGAGCAGGTTGGCTTGGTGATCTTTCCATCTTTTGTCCAACAGCACTTTGACATCAATGATTAACTTTGCATATACAGCATCCAGAGCAATTACTCTATCCAAAATGACATTGAAACTGAGAATCTTTATGTTTTGATCTTTTTTTAAGAAATCAATGACTTGAGAAACTGTTTGATCATTTCCACTTTTCCATGCATCAAAACCTTTGATATTTTTATCCTCTGTCAAAATGGAAGGAATAAACTGGTGTTTGAAGGTAGTAAAATAATCAATCTTTGCCTACATTTTTTGGCTTTCACCATTCACATACTAAAATTCATCCAAGATCATTTTCGCTATCTTCTTTGTTGGATTAAGTGAGGCCAAAGCACCTAGATCTCTTTGTATAATTTACACAACGTTAGCAATGTATGGTGTGCAAATTGCCATTTCTTGTATATTGGATCCAAAATAGAAATATTGACCTTCAACTGGTCAATGGCCTGAGATAAGGACGAACAACATTCATGTACATCTCCTAACTTGTTAATAACCAATTTTACTCTATATTCCAAAATCTTCTCAAACACCTCAAGGATTTTCAATTTGGCCTCATTCTTTATCTTCTCATTTTGCTTTTTCAAATCTTCAGTTTCTTTCTCCAACTTCAACTTCAATGCATTCAACTGATCAACTAGGACTATATTATCATTGGTTATTTATGGCACAGGGGCTTGGTATGGCACAATTTCTTAGATTTGAGAATCAACACCCTTTAACTTCTACTTTAGTTTGACATTTTCCAACTAAAGCTTATTCACTTCATCATTCATCTCAATTTGAGTTTTTTCATAGTCAAGTAATCTTTGCTCCATTTTCTTGACAACAACTTGTGTGAACATTACAAATTACATAGTAAGGGTGATAGCTTCAATCACTGATGTATGCTAAAATGTTTTCACCATAGCTATTCCCCTCAACTCCTGGACTACATCAATAATTCTTGGCTTGTTGGTCTTCTTCTATGTGGCCCATATTGCTAGAGTCTCTCTCTTTGGGTTAAACTCACAACCATTGACACCATCTTCATAATCAAACTCATAAATCATCATGGGGTCATCTTGATTTCTCACTTGGTCCAACAAAAATATTTTCTTCAATTCAAGGCTAGGGATGATCAACATATTACTCTTCAAAACCATTTATCTAGCCTCATCAGGGCTAACATTTATTTCATCAATTTTCAAATCCTTGAATTTTTGTATCACAATTTGATCATGCTAAGAATCATTAGCACCCATTTTATTTATTTCCACCTTTTCTTCAAATTCTTTCATCTTCATTTTGAGCCAAAAGTCTTTGAATTCTAGGGTATTGATGAAATCATCATCCTCGATGAACCTCATAGAAGCCACAACCCTTTCATCTTATTATAGTTTTGGCTCACCTTATGCTTGTTCATCCATTCTTACTTTTGGTTTGTGTGCTTTTATTTCTTGACCAACAAGGGGTTGATCAACTTCCTCTTCCTCTCCCATATGCCTCAAAATATTGGCCACCTCCTCAGAGTCACCAACTTCTTTAATCATTTCATATGGAACCAATGGAGAAACTTCATCAGTCTTTTGCCTTTTGGCAGGTGGTGAATTAGGATCAGCTAGATCTTGCACTAACATTGCATTTGGACTAAGTTCTTAAATCATAACTCATGTTGGATTTTTGACAAGGAGGTTGGTAACCTTTGTAGATTACTTCTCAGATTTGCCATATATTTTTTCAAAATTATCAATTATCAAATCTCTTCTTTTCAAAGGGTCCTTCTCTTCAACAAAAAATCCTAAAAAATTAGGGTTTTATTTACTTTTGTCATCCTCAATCTTCTTCAAAATTTCCCATTTTCTTTTTCTATTATATATCTCTTCAAAAGTGACACAATTTCTTATCACATCCTCATCAAAATTGATTTGATGGGATATCCTCATCAAAATTGATTTGATGGGATATCCTCATCCTAGTAAGGATGACTTGTCTAACAAAGTTCATGTGACCCTCTGGATCACAAACCCTTTCTACCCCCAATTTTAAAGAATATTTATCCTTCAAATAGGCTTGCAACTCCTCCAAGGTATCTTTACCAATGTACCATTCACCAAACACAATGGAATTTGCAAGAAATGTGCCCTTCTTTTATTTTTTCATGACATATTTCTCCATCCAGATCATCTACCACATGAATTCAAGAAAATCAATTATATTTGGCATAAATTTAGCAACACATGGGGTGGTTGAGTACACCCATATACTCTAATTATAGTATGGTCAGTAAAGAAATACTAATCAACAAATTTATGTTTGTGACCCTTTTCTAGCCTATGAGCAAGAGGCCTCAACATTCTCTGACCTCTTTGGTCAATCTAGGAAAAAGGCTACCAAGGGAATTCATTATTATGACTGATAAATTATCATGAAACACAACATAGTTATAGTTCTAACAATGAGTGTCACACTTGTAACACCAACACTGTGTAGGCAATCTTTGTCTCTTTTGATCAATCATGCTCAAGTCCATCTTGTTGGACCAATTCCTTCTATTCTGATACAAAATTAAATGACACAATAAAGAATAATATTTAAACTCGATAGGTGTCTTGTTATCCCTTATTTGTAAAAATTTGTCATGCAATTTCTTCTCAATAAATGATTCAAAATCATACTCAACATTAGCCTGTGGGTTCTGTATTATCATGGCCATCATTATCATGCCAATTGACATTCTATCTTGGGCATCAATTCCTAGTAATTGACATAAATCAAAATATGTCCTTTTGAAATACACAACAAAGTCATCAACTGGAAAAGGCTCAACTGTAGTGGTTGGGATTGAAATCCTTCTATTATTGGCCCCTTTCCTCATGTTCATGGGTAACTCATCACTCCTATGTATATTTCTCAGACTGGTATATTATTTTTCACTCTTCTTCAAGTTCAGTTTTTTGAGGGATTGCTTATTAAGCATGAAGCAATCAATGATTGCATTTCTATCCACAACCATTGATGGTGACCCATTTGGCAACCTGACAGTTTTGGTGGTTGGATGATAGTGATGTGTCAATATCCTGATCAAATCCACATCAATGAATACATTTGTCACCATAAGCTTAGCTAAATTCAAATTTCATGGGTTTGGAACCAGTCCCTATCCATCTTGATTTTCACAAAAATACCAAAAAAGGTTCCATCTTGAGATAAGGACTCTAGCATCCCGACACCCCTCTACTACATCCTTAAATAGTTTTGTATACCCTTTGTCAACTAAATTTGGCAAAATGTCTAATAGTGATTGTTGAAGGGACTGCTTCTTGGGAATAGGGGGTTTAGTGCTCTTACTTGCAGACTCAAATTTCTTAGGTGTCATAGTTTGATGCTTTTATGAACTGGGGTTTTGATAGTCACTTGCTCTACTAAACCAGTTGAAAATAAATCACAAACTAAATACCAACTTTTATGAAGAGAGTGATGAGGTAGAATCACTGAGTTGGAAGATGGCTGAAATGTGCACATGGATCTTGAATTCACCATCTAAAATCATCACTAAATTTTATTAAATGATGAAATATAAAGAAATTCCAAATTTTATTCTACTACAGAGCCGGTCATTTTGCCATTACTCTGGTTCATGCCACAAAATTGGCAAATATTAGCATTCAAGTCTTTCAAACATAAACCATTGATTTGGTCCAATCTAATGGCTATGTGGGTACGTCAATCATAGGCATCAATGATAACCACTATGGAGTGGCGATATAGTCATTTTAGCATTTAATACTTTACCGCATCACCACAAGACCTATTTAGATCTATTGTAGGATTGTGGGAGCTTCTGGATGGTTATAATGCATATTTCACCACTTACTGCCACCTCGTAAGCCTTGATACACACCATCATGGGATAGTGGGATACATATATTGTATAGAGTGTTACATAAAATTTATGTAAAAAATCTGCCCCTAGAAATGTGTAATTGTAGTTATTATTTTTTATCTAACATTTGGATTTAGTAGGAGATGGTTGCCAAGATCATACAAAATACTCCTAATAGGGTTCTTGAGTAGATAATTCATTTGTTGTGATTCATATGTACCTTCTATAGTTAAATTTTTGACCTAGAGTGTCAAGGAAAATATATGAAAAATCTAGAGTGTGGACTCTAGAGAGTTAATATCTATAACTATGTATATTAGGGTTTGGGTGGCTAATGTCTATTGAATAACCCTTTAACAGTGAGACATTGTGTGATAGAATAATAAAATCGATGAGAATATTGAAATAAAAAAAATATGTGTCTCATATATTATGAATATGTTCAAAGTTAAGTATGTAATTGATAATGCTTACATGTAAAATGAGTTACAACACTTATCTATTTATAAGTGACTTTGAATTAAAATTTGATAATTTTAATAGATGATAAATGATCATCAGAGAAGGTCATGAAATGTTATGAGATTATACCCTATTATACCAAAAACATAAAATAACATAATAACTGTTATGAAACTTTAAAAAGGTGGTCTCCACATTTAAAAATCAACCACAATACTAATATCATTCACTTTAAAAATTAAGTATACATATAGAAATATAAATAAAACTTAGGCAACCATTTTAAAATACCCTAAACCGGTCCCACCCAATCGACCAATCCCCAATTAAATATAGTTTCCAAGTTCATTTCATAAAAGTCTAATCAAAGGTCATCCATCTAGCTTGTATAAATTTATAGTAACATTAAGCCACCTTATGATACATACATCATATTTATTATAATAAAAGTCTGTTCTTATGGCCATACTACCATTTATCATCTTGTCTACCACAGGGCTACGGTGAACCTTTACTATTTGCTCTTACCGCATCACCATAGGTCAACATTTTATTTGTCACAAAGTCATGGTGAAATATTATATGCTACTCAAACTCTTGCTGCCAGCCCACCAATTAATTTTGAGACCTCCACGTGGCCATGGTAACTAGTCTCTATATACCAAAATATCACAAGTGCAGTTCTTGCATGTTATAGGGAAGCAGTAATGGTCTTTTCTTCTTTTGGTTCCTACACACCTGCCAAAGCTATTTGAATGTATTGTGGGGCTATGGTAAGAGATAAAAAACACATCAATAGTCAAAATACAAATATTTTTCACATAGACATGATATGGGATGCTTATGAATGACTCCTGGAATAATTGTAAAAGGAATATGGACTCCTAGGATGAATTTTATATATTTTGGAAAAAATGTCTCGAAGAAAGGTGGTCTCATGGTGATGGAATGCCATGACATGTGAATTGTTATGGATTGTCATGGTATTCCATCACCATGAGACCAAATTTCTTTGAGGTATTTTTTTAACTAGTTCACTACCTTGTCTATGTTATTACTTACTATTATGCTTTGATAGATTTTTTCCAAGCATCCATAGCTTGTTTGAAAGCACTTGTTTTAGGATTTTAGCCATAGCAACAAGTCAGTGAATATTTTGATAAAATTATTTGGTAGATATGTATGAAAAATGTGGTAGCATAGATAAGGCAGTGAACTATTTGAAAAAATGCCTCAAAGAAATGTGGTCTCATAGAATGCCATGACAAGCAAATGCAATTGGCAGCTGCTCCGAGTTATTAGTTATGCAATGTGAAGTAATTACATAACTCCTTAGGTTGACTTTGTAAAAACTATATTTTAATTAAAAAAATTTCATCTATCAACATCTAGTTATTAGTTATGCAATGTGAAGTAATGCTTTAAGTTTGAAAGATGTGCAATGCAATGTAATCAATAATTTGAATATAAACAATAAAAAGCTATTTTTTATAATTCGTTAGTTAAACTCTCTATTTTATTTTCTCTCTATAACTCTATTTGTATGGAAATGTCTTTCAATTAAAAAAAATAGTTTTTGTCTCTTAGTCTACAATTTTTTACATTTTTTTAAAAATCTAATTTTTTCTTGATATTTTCAAAAAATCTTGAACTTTTGGTTTGCTTGATTTTTTCCCCAAAAGATTTTTGGTGCTATGTGTAGAAAATTATATATGGATCAACATTGAAGGTTGACTACAGATCAATACCATGCATTTGATGAGAGAGTCGCTGATGAGAGGGACATGGACAAATATCCATGTCCATGTAATGGCTGTCTTGGTGGAAATGTGAGAAAAAAAAATCTGATTTATCGACATATGATTAGATATGGGCATAGTGGTATAAGCCCTTGGGATTACAATTATTATGAAGATATGATAGAATTTCAAAGTGTGAGATATGAAGAGGCAACAAACATAGATGAAGTGGCACCAAACATAGATGAAGATGCAACAATGTTAGATGAAGGGTTTGAAGTTGATAGAATGTTGAATGAGGGTCTAAATGATTATTGGGTCAAGTTGATGGAAGATGCTTTAAAGCCTATGCATGCTAATTGCAAGTTAAGTTGTTTGACAACAATCTTTTAAATTTTTAACTTGCAAGTGGTGTTTGGTTGGAAAAATGAGAGTGTAGATCAATTATTGGCATTATTAAGTGAAATGTTGCCACCTGACTCCACATTGCCAATAAAATGAAGTCAATGTAAAAATAAAATCACTAAGCTAGGCTTAGGGTATGAAAACATCCACACATATGTGAATGGTTGTGTATTACTTCACAATAATCTTACAAGTGAGAGTGAATGTTTGAAATGTCATGAAGCGAGGTATAGACAAGGGTTAAAATCAGTTGTGGAACCTAGAAAGGTTCATTGCCACTTTTTGATAATCCCATGATTACTCTGAATGTATAGGTGTAAAGACACTATTGAACTTATGCAATGGCATGCCCAAAATAAGATCATTGATGGAAAATAAGGACATGTGCCTGATTCTAAGACATGGATGGAATTTGATAACAAATGGCCTGATTTTTCTCAAGATCCTCATAATATAAGGTTGGGTTTGGTTCTAGATGGGGTGAACCCATTATTAGATCAAAGTAATAAATAGTCAACTTGACCAGTGTTTTTAATAAATTATAAATTTTCTCCATGGTTAGTAACTAAACCATTTTTCTTAATGCTATCATTGATTATACTGGGAAAGAAAAGTGTGATTTTAGATACAATTGATGCTCATCTGGAGCTATTATATGATGAGCTAATGGAATTGTGGAAAGGAATTGAAGCAATTTAATCTTTAAGGGATGGTCATTCAATAAAATTCACTTTAAGAGCTTCCTTATTGTTTACGATTCATGATCTTCCTACATATGGCACATTGTCTGGTCTCAATGTTCATAGATACCATGGATGTCCTGCTTGTCACTTTAAAGATTTTGTGAGGCAGTCAAGAAGTTTACATAAGTGTATTTATTATGGACGTCTTGCTTAACTTAAAATGGATCATCCATATTGTCGACAAAAAACACATTTTAATGGTCAAGAAGAGAATCATGAAGCACCATTACTAATAACGAGTGATTACATTATTGAGAATGGACAAAAAAGAATGTCATTTATTTAAAATGATGGGATTGCTAGTAGTAGATATGATCCATGTAATTAAAGTGATGAAAAATGGTTGTGCATATTTTATAAGTTGCCATACTTTAAGGATATAGCCATTAGGCATACTATTGACTTTATGCATACTGAGAAAAATATAGCCTATGCTATTATAGAAACTCTTTTTGGTGCTTTTGATACTATTTCATCATGTGAAGGCTTTCGATAACTAAAGATTCATTGAAATATTTGGGTTGAAAATTTTGATGATGAAAAATATAAAAAAACATAGTGCTCCTTATGTCTAGACAAAGGAATAATGTGCACAATTCTTACAATTGATGTCCCAGACTCACTTTCCCACTGGATATGTAAGTAGTAGTATTAGAAGCCAAACTGACATTAATGGCTTAAGAGCCCTCAAGACCCATGACTATCATGTCATAATCGAGAATATTTTACCTATCGTGGTAAATATATCAAGTTTGGAAAAGGGGCTAAAATTATTAATTATAGGGTTGGGCCTAACATTAAATAAAATGAGTTTACATGTATTATATCCTTCGAACTTTGATAGTTTGAGGGAGGAGGCTGTTGAAGTCATTTGTCTATTGGAATGGGAATTTATACCAACAATCTTTTACATTTATATGCATATTTTGATACATCTAGAAGATGAACTAGAGCATTATGGCCCAGTAAGAATGAGATGGATGTATCCTATAGAACGATATATAAAGGTTTTGAAAAAAAAATCATACTAGGACAAAATCGGAAGGCAATATATTTGAGGCATATTCAATGCAAGAGGCCATGGTATTTTGCATAGATATATGAAAGATTTTTAAAATGACAATCAACATGTAGGGGATGATGATGAAGATGAGAGAGTTGCAGGTAAAGTATTAGAAGGTAATGGATATCACTTCAAGCTATCACATCAAGAAAGAAGTGTGATACATGCTTATTGTCAGGAGCTTAGAGTACAATTGATTACTTTTGTATAAGCAACTAAACACAGAATTGAAACCAAAAGTAATAAGTAACTAAAAATCAGAAACAACAAATAATAGGAGATACAAGAAACAACCAATCTTGTATTAAACTCTTCTAGAAGGAAATACAATAAAGAAATCTCTCTCTCCTCACACCTCTCAAATGTACAGTAATTCTCCTTCAAGAGTTCTCTCTCTCTCTCTCTCTCTCTCTCTCTCTCTCTCTCTCTCTCTCTCTCTCTCTCTCTCTCTCTCTCTCTCTCTCTCTCTCTCTCTCTCTCTCTCTCTCAATTACAATCAACTCAATTACTGAGTTGTTATTCCCTCAATTATAATACTGCCCCATGGGTCTCTTAAATAGAATTGAGAAGCAAACAATAATTAGAAAAATAGACTCAAGACTAATTTTAGTCTTTACATGCAAACTAACTGTTCTCCTAAAAATAGCAATTCTAGAAATGCACAAAAGTCGGTGTCGGTCTGAAGATGACCAATGTCGATTGACCCTTAACCGATGTCAGTTGGTTCTGATTGATTTTGTCAATGTCGATCGACCCCTAATCGATGTCGATTGGTTCTAACCGATGTCAATTACTGTGTAAGCCCAGCAACCTCCACATTAGCTCATTAGTGAAGCTTTTAGCTCCACAACTCAACAATCTCCCACTTGGAGATAAATAGCTGCACTTGTACCTATATAGCAACATCCTCCAAACATCTCTAGCTTGTTTCTCCCTCTTCAAGTTCAATCTTGAAGACCAACAAATTTTGAATGAAGATTCAACTTCTCCTTTGTTACTGGCTTTGTTAACATATCAATAGGGTTCTTATCCATATGGATCTTTTCCAACTTCAACTGTCCATCCTCCAATACCTATCTAATGAAGTGGTACCTAAGCTGTATATGTTTGGTTCTTGAATGAAAGGTTGAATTCTTTGCCAAATGAATTTCACTTTGACTATCACTGTACAATCTACAACTCTCTTGCTCCTGTCCCAACTCTTCCATGAACCGAGTCATCCAAATCATTTCCTTCCTAGCCTCTATGACTGCAATGTATTCTGCCTCTATAGTAGACAAGGCAACAACCTTCTGCAACTTTGAAATCTAGCTAATCGTCGTTCCACCAACAGTGAACACATATCCTGTAGTGCTTCTCCTACCATCCAAGTCACCTACCATATCCGAATCTACATACCCATGTAGAGAAGTGTTTGACCCTCCATAACATAAATGCCTACTACTGATACCTCTAAGATATCTGAGAATCCACTAAACTGCTTTCCAGTGTTCCTTTCCTAGATTGGCCATAAACTTGCTAAAAACTCCCACTACTTGGGTAATATCTGGTCTAGTACATACCATTTCATACATCAAGCTCCCAACTATTGAAGCATATGGAACTCTACTCATGTACTCAACCTCATCATGTGATTTAGGACACTGTTCTTTGCTCAACTTGAAGTGTCTAGCCATAGGTGTGCTTATCAGTTTTGCATCCTACATATTGAACCTCTCCAACACCTTATTCACATAATCCTCTTGAGACAAAATCAAAATATGATTTTTTTTGTCTCTCTTAATACTCATGCCAAGGATTTTCTTTGCTGCTCCTAAATCCTTCATGGCAAATGTGTGAGTTAATTTTACCTTAAGCTCAATAATTTCTTGCATGTGTGAACCTGCAACAAGCATATCATCTATATATAGTAATAGGATAATATAACTGCCATTATCCAATCTGTTAAAATAAACACAATGGTCAGATTGACATTTACTAAAGCCATGCTCTATCATAAACCTGTCAAACCTCAAATACCATTGTCTTGGAGCTTGCTTAAGACCATATAAGCTTTTCTTCAACCTGCACACAAGTTTCTCCTTACCTTTGACCTCAAAACCTTTCGATTGATCCATATATATCTCTTCATCCAAATCTCCATGAAGAAATGTTGTCTTAACATCAAGCTACTCAAGATGTAAATCCTCAATAACAACTAAAGACAATACAGTCTGAATAGAAGTCATCTTTACTACAGGAGAAAAAATTTCACCAAAATCAATACCTAGTTTCTGTGCAAATCCCTTTACTACCAACCTGGCCTTATGTCTCATTTATCCATTCTCTCCTTCCTTTAACCTATATACCCATTTTTTTCAGTGCTTTCTTTCCAGTTGGCAACTCAACCAAATCCCACGTATGGTTCTCTTCCAAGGAATTAATTTCCTCATTCATGCCATGCTCCCACTGTATCCTGGATTCTACCTGCATTTCCTCATCAAAACTTTCTGGTTCTCCACCATCAGTGAGCAACAAGTAGTATAAAGAATGGGAATAATGAATTGGAGGTTTACTTACCCTTTCAGACCTCCTTATGGGTAGTTGAGACTCATTTACAGCTTGCTATCCACCCAAATTTTCTTCTGATAGTGATCGATCCCGATCATCTCTAATCGATGTCAATCTGCACCCCACCGATGTTGATTCCACCTGATCAACGTTGGTTTCCACCTGACCGACGTTGGTCTCTGTGTTTTTTTGTGAGTGATGATTTTTACCTATGAGCTCATTTTAGATCATAACCTTTTCCAAATCAAGATTGCCTTGCTCAAAATTATTCAGCCTCTTGAGATGATCACTGTACATCACCTTCTCATTGAAAACTACATCATGGCTTCTAATAATTTTTTTAGTTTCTAAATTCCACAACCGTAATCCAAAATCTCCAAAGCCATAACCAATGAAAGTGCACCGCATAGATTTAGCATCCAGCTTCTTTCTATTTTCTTTATCAATGTGCACAAAAGCTTTAGAAATAAAAACTCTAAGAAATAAAAGATCTACTTTTTTACCTGTCCAAGCCTCTTCTGGAATTCCACCATCTAGTGCAGTAGAAGGTCCTCTGTTAATTAGGTAAATCACAGTATCTATAGCTTCTACCCAAAACTATAAGGGCAAACCAGCATGCAACCTCATACTCCATGCATGCTCAATTATTGTTCTATTCATCCTTTCAGCAACTCCATTTTGCTGAGGTGTCCTTGGAATTGTCGTATTCCACTCATAGAATAGTAACTATTAAATTTATTGATGTAGTACTCACCACCATTGTCAGATCTCAGGCACTTCAATCTCAAATCTGTTTCATTCTCAACCAAAGCTTTCCATTTCTTAAATGTGTCAAAAACATCATATTTCCTCTTTATGCAATAAATCCATACCTTTTTTGTAGCATCATCAATGAAAGAAACATAATACTATGATCCTTCAATAGAAGCTACCTGAGCTGGTCTCCACACGTCTGTGTGAGCAAGCTCAAACTTGTGCTTCTTCTTTGTTGACCCAGTTTTGAGAAACCTCACTTTCTTCTATTTCCCAAAAATACAATGCTCACAAAAATCTAGATCTATGCTTTTCAAATTTGAAAGCTTACCTTTTGACTTAAGAATATTCATTCCCTTCTCACTCATGTGACCAAGCCTACAGTGCCACAACTTTACATCTACATCTGAAGTAGATAAAATAGAAGGAGAATAATCAGTAATACAAGTAGATAGATAAAGTGTATCTACTCTCTTACCTTTTGCTAATACAAGTGCACCCTTGGAAACTTTCTAAGATTCAGCTGTGAGAGTTACTGTACAACCCTCATCACCCAACTTTCCTGCAAAAATCATATTCCTCTTCAAGATGGGTACATGCATGACATCCTTCAACACCCATGTGTTGCCATTCTACAATTTCAGCTACACTTTTCCTTTGCCAACAATTTTACAAGGCTCATCATCCCCTAAATAAACTTTTTCGAAATCTCCATGGACATAATCATTGAAAAATTCTCTATTTGGGGTTGCATGGAAAGAGGCACTAGAATCTAAAAACCATGATTCTACTTTATTATCCAAAGAAAATGTAAGAGCATCCTATGCAACAATACCTGCAACTTTTATTTCTTTATTACCTTCATGTTGATTTTCTTTATTATCCTTCAACCAACAATCTTTCTTTGCATGCCCTTTCTTTCCACAATTCTAGCAAGTTATTCTTCCATTTCTAGATTTGGATCTACTTCCCATCTTTGACCTTGATTTCCCTTACTTGCCCTTCTCTCTTTGCTTTTCCCTGCTTTCAACACTTAAAGCATTACCTGATGTTTCACCTGTGCTTTTCCTATGAATTTATTCATTCAAGATTACACTAACAACATCATCAACTTTCAAGATATTTGAAGTAGATGCAGTATTACTAACTGCCATTACCAAACTATGCCAACTTTCAGGTAAAGAGCATAAGATTAAGAGAGCCTTAATTTTATCATCATAAACTATTTTGACTAAATTTAACTGATTTACTATTGTATGGAAATCATTAAGATGACTAGATACAAATCCACCTTCCTGCATTTGCAAATTAAATAATTGCTTCATAAGATATACCTTATTCGAAGCTGAAGGTTTTTCATATAAATTTGCCAAAGTATCCATTAACTCTACTGTTGTCTTTGCTTGTGATAAGTTGGAAAACACAGAAGCTGCCAGCCTCAACCTTATAGATCCAAGAGCCTTTCTATCAAGAACATTCCATTCTTCATCTTCCATATCTGTGGGCTTCCTTGAAACCAATCCAACGGTAAATACAGATTTTTTTGATACAGATAATCTTCAATCTGCATCCTCCATAATTGATAATTCTTGCCATTGAATTTCTCTATTCTTAGTTTACTTTCTTCTGCCATTGCTTTGCTCCCACTCAATTAGAAACCCCTGTGAGTGAATTCTATAATCAACAAACACTAACACGCTCTGATATCAGTTTTTAGTGTATACACATAGCTCTGATACCACTTGTCAGGACCTTAGAGTACAATTGATTACTTTTTTATAAGCAACTAAACACGGAATTGAAACCAGAAGTAATAAGTAACTAGAAATCAGAAACAGCAAATAATAGGAGATACAAGAAACAACCAATCTTGTATTAAACTATTCCAGAAAGAAATACAATGAAGAAATATCTCTCTCCTCACACCTCTCAGATGTACAGTAATTCTCCTTCAAGAGTTCTCTCTCTCTCTCAATCAATTACAATCAACTCAATTATTGAGTTGTTATTCCCTCAATTACAATACTGCCCCATGGGTCTCTTAAATAGAATTGAGAAGCAAACAATAATTAGAAAAATAGACTCAAGACTAATTTTAGTCTCTACATGTAAACTAACTATTCTCCTAAAAATAGCAATTCTAGAAATGCACAGAAGTCAGTGTCGGTCTGAAGATGACCGATGTCGGCTGACCCCTAACCGATGTCGGTTGGTTCTGACCGATTCTGCCAATGTCGATCAACCCCTAACCGATGTCGATTGGTTCTGACTGATGTCGATTACTGTGTAAGCCCAACAACCTCCACATTAGCTCATTAGTGAAGCTTTTAGCTCCACAACTCAACACTTATATTCTTCAAGACACATGTTCATTCAATAAGTGGTGTAGGTAAAAAAAATTACATAATAATTTATTTACTCAATTGCATTTACACATTTATATTATTAATCTTACTATTTGTACATTAATATTCTATGTAGAAAATGTGAAGAAGATAATCAAGCTTGGATGCAACATTGACCTCAAAAGCACAGATGTCATGATTTGATTGGAGGTGATTCTTTTCCAAAATTTAAAGAATGGATTCCTAATGCATTCAGTGATGCAAAAGAAGAAGGCCAAGATATATCAATAGAGGAAAGTGAGATTTCACAAACTCCACATTTATGATCTATGTGTTTTAGTGGAATGTGGGCCTATGGTAGTCATTTAAAAGTGGAAGAAAAAGACAAATTGTGATTATGTTGTTAGTGCAAAATTTCTTCATGGAACTGAGAAGAAATTTTATGTTAGATTCATCCAAGAAATTATTCAAGTGTATTTTGTTGAAAATAGTCATATATTATTAAAATGTAAGTGGATCTGACCATCTGCAGTACTATTTGATGAGTATGAATTTGTATGTGTGAATACAGGACAATTTTTATCAGAGATGGATGAGCCGTATGTTTCCCCTTTTCAAATGAACCAATCATTTCTAATTGATGATGTAAGAAGCCTAGTATGGTTGTATGTCATTCAAACAGAGTCTCATTCCAAATGAAATTCATGGAAGTTGTCAATATAATGCCTAATGGGCAATATGTTAATTTACAAGAAACATTCGAAGAAGTGGATGAAGACGATGATGGAATGTTTGAAGAAGAGATTTTGATTACTAATGAAGAGATTGGGAGAGAGAATGTATTTCATGTCATAAATGAGGATGAGGAATAAAATCAAGCATATGCAGATAGGAATGATCAAGATTCATAAATGTCAATGTCCAGTTGAAACAAGGGATAGTCATATTGATAGTCTAATACCTGTAATTATAAACATCTTCTTGGTTTTTTATTGCATATTATTTTTAATTTGTAAACTGAATTCTATTTTAAGTTTCCATTTTAACTTGTGAACTCAATAAAGTTTTACTAATTTAAGTTGCTGATTTATAAGTTATTGTTTATTCGGACTTCATAAAATGAGAAAAAGGAATGTAAGGTGAAAATTAGTCAATGATAGTGATCATAATGCTGAAATTTCAATGATAGATTATGAGTGCTTTCATAGAGAAAAAGTGGCCAAGAATAATGAATATTTATCGTGTCTTGGTTTGACAAACAAACAAGTTGTAAATCCACTAAGTAGTATATTATTTGTTTAATAGTGTTTAATGAAATTTTATAGGCAAGAGCTTTATGTATATAAGACATAATATGATATTGTTTTTTTATTTATAGGAAAGAAAAAAAGTGCAAAAAAATTGCAGAGAAAAACAAAATGAAAGAAATGATATAGTGCCACCATCTCGTAGAAGCCAATGCATTTGTGATTCAACAAATGCAATTGGTGAAAAGAATAGTTATGATGATGTGTAGCCTAATATAACACATGGTGATATGTATCTTGATATAGCACATGGTGATGTGTAGCTTGATATAGCACATGGTGACGTGCAACATTGTGATGATCTCTTAGTAGAAAGTCTAAGAGAGATTATTGAAAAAAAATAGAGCAAAGGAATAACAGGTTTGCAGATAATTTATTCAACATTAAAAGATGTGTTTGAAGTGAAATTTGTAGAGAGAGCATTAAGCTTTAGTTAATGAAAGTCATAAAGAGAGACCACTTGCATTTGTTGTGCCTTAGAGTGAACCTCTTGCATCTATAGAACTTTTGATGGAACTAGTGGATCAGCCAGAAATACTGGTAGTGGTTTAATAGATGTTTCTGCTTTTGTCAAAAGACAGATATTGAGTCAAGATTTGTACATATCTACAAATAAAATTGCAAAAGAAAGAAAATTAGAAGGCAAAGATCCATTCTTGGTTGAGGTATCGAGAGATCATAAGCCCATTGGGCCAAATGCTACAAAGTGGGCCTCTGAGTTGGGTGTAAGATGTAGGGCCCATTTGGATATTTGCAAATCAAGTTTTGTAGAGCAAGATCCATGAACCATGGAAAATGTTATACAAAATATGGAAAATGCTTTTGAGACTACTGGTGGACAAATATCTAGAAAATATTATAAGTAAAAGATGAGAATTTTGATGAACAATTTTAGATACAATTGCAAAAAAACAATCATGGAGGGAAAAGAGAGGTTAGACTCCACTCTATCTCCCAAACAATGGGAGGCATTGAAATAAAGTATGCATTCCAAAGAATATTTAGGAAAGAGTAACAGAAGAAAAAGAGCAAGAGATAATGTGAGGGTTGGATATACATTTGATCGAGGTGGGTTGTAGGCCAAAATGGATAAATTTACAGTAAGTGTAAGGCTTTTTGATTCAATTTACATTGTGTTATTTATTTTGATTTTTTATTGAACTGATTATATGTTAAAATTGACATTGTATTTTATGTGAAAAATAGTAATATAAAAGTAGGTGCATAAGATATTGTCAATTATATGGTAGCAATAGATTGACCTAGTAAATCTAAGAGTGGGATGAAGTAGAAATCTATTTCATCAATAGATATTTCACAGCCATCTATTAAATGCCTATTAGGAGCCTCTCTAGATCATATCAACTCAAATTAAGGGTACCAACAGGTAATGAGTTGCATATTCAATCTCACTCAGCAAGTTTCACAGTTGGTTGCCTCCATAACCTTATAATTTATGTATGGAATGAGCATAAATCCATGGATTTAGCTAAGGTAAGAGGCTCTAATGATCTCATTTCTTCTTGTTTGGATATTTTGTATACAAATGCCTCTTAATATGTAGATTATTGAAATATGAGCATAGGAGAATCCAACCCAATTTTTTTTATTATTAGAGTGATCTAGAAAATGTTCTTTTGGATTAATTTATAGATTGCATTCTTTACTTGACTATTGAATGCTTTGTATATTTTTTTGCATGATGGTTAAACCACATGCAGATAAATTTTATCAAAGCAATAGGAAAACAAAAATGCCTTCATGATGTCAACAGAGTTGTCGATATTGATAGTGATCATGATGAATTGGACAAGAATGTGCAACACAATCATCATAGTTGTGTTGAATTAGTTGAGGTAATATAATAGTTTTCAGTTATTTATCCCAATGTTTTATCATTTTTCATGCTTAAAATGTTCTTTTAACTTAATAGATTTTAATTTTTTGTTAATTATTTCTACAATACTTGCTTCAATCTTGTTTTGAAGGGATTTGAGACTCATTTCCTTGTCTTAGAATAATTTTCTATTTTGTTCCTTCCAGAGCTCCCAAATTAGAATTGTGGGACTTATCAACCATAAACAATGATAAGTAGAATGTCTTTTGATATTGGGATAGTATTGAAATAAAGTCATTATCTCATTGGGAAGGGCACTCTTCCATCCTAGCTTTGTGCATAACCACCTCCAATATTCAAAAGAGAATTAACAGCCAAAATTTTCCCCCTTTGACTCACTTCAACTTTGCCATATCCTAAATTTCCATCAACACCTTTTGAGTCCCCTTTCATCAGGTCATCATTTTCTTCTCGAATAACCTAGAGTCGGTTTGAATTTCCTCTGCAACTATGTATGTGACCGTTACCCTGCTCCATTTTTACAATATAATGTGTGTTTTATATCTCAATATAATGTGTTTTTTTTTTTTTTTTGGAGACATTTATTGATAAAATATAAGAAGGGGATAAATTCTAGGTGTTGGATCTATTTGATGGTGTTGTTGTGGGCATTGGGCAGATTCACTCACTATCTATTGTACATGGAGTCAAATTGAAAGGAATAGGAGATGCAATGTAAATATTTTAAAGGTCACAAGTAACATACCCCTTGATTATGAATATAAAATAGATAAAGATGTCCATCAGAAAGAGAAAGTAGGGACCTTCACATGGTGGCCACTAAAGTATTTGAAAAAAATGACAGTTGATGTTTATTATGTACTAGCTGTTAGACAACTTAGCCCACTGCTTTATGCAATAGTTTGAATGTGTTGTTTAGGGGTATTCTTAGTGTTTTTTTTGTCTATTTTGGAGTTGTATAAGCAAAAAAAGGCATTGTAACTCAGTTTTCTTAGTCATAACATTGAGAAACACACTTTGTATTAACACATTTTTCAAAGTAAAGACACATATTTATGTCTTGTATCTACTGTAAGAACACATTTTATCAATAAAATTTTAATATTTTCCCTTCTTAATAGTTGTTTCATTATGTGCACATGAATGATTGATTATGTTTTTCTTTGTTTTATGTCATATGTTTTGAAGTCTCATCATTATGTCATATATTTGGTGGCACTTGTATCTAATAGCCAAAAATTTATTAATTCATCCTGAGTTTCAAATTAGAGTAAGTTGTATTCCCTAATGACGTAAATGTTGATTCATGAGAAATATTCATGGATTCATCATAGTCATGCTCTACATATTGAGCAAAATAATATTTATGCATTTTATGTGGTTTGTGAATAAAATTAATAATCATTGCCATACAACATGGGCCATTTAAAAGTCTTGTGGACACATGAATCCATGACTATTGTTAGTGTTTTAATTGGAGGTGACATAATTAGTTTTCAACGTAATTGGAGCTACTTTTCTTGTGCCTAATATTAAGGTACTCTTATTACTTAATTAGAGGTGCTTAAGCAATTTGTAGCTTAATTGGAATTACCTTTATTGTACTTAATATTAAGACTTAATTTTTTTCATACTCTTGTCAACTATACATTAATGAAGAATTTAATGGAGTCTTAATCAGTATGGTATGTGGCAAATCTAAAACAGGAGTCTAAAATTTGGCATCTCTCTGCATTTTTTAGATATATATATTTAAAATATCTATACTACTACTACTTATGCATCCAATGGAAGTTGAAAAGAGACCCCCGGCTGTAGAATATAACAAGTAAAATAGTGTAATAGGTGTCTCTAATCATCATTTATAATCCATAGTAAAGGTTCTCTAATTTTTTCTTTCAAGAAGTGAGCTTTTTTTATTACATCAATTATATGTTTTTGATATTATAAGTATGCAAAGAGGGTGCAGAGCCCAAGTACAAAAATCCCAAGGGGTATAAAAATAGGCCAAAGGAAACTAACAGTGAAAAAATAATAGATAGACAAAAGCAAAATAGGAAACAACAAATAGACTAGGGATTAACCATAATAAAAACACTAGTTTTTAATCAAATCTTTCCAATAGTCTTTGATGAACTTGAGAAGGTCCTCCATGCTAGAAATTTTTATTTTTATATATTTATCTTCTTTCAGGAGGTCTTGCATAATCAATAGGGAAGAAGCCATACAATGGACAACTTTCAAGCAAATAGTGGTTAGCACCTTCATTTTATTCTGAAGGGAGTGCAAACCCTTCTTCACTTCAACTCCCTTTCAATCTAGATCTCCTCTTCACTGCTATCCATGAAATCCTCCTTGTTAGAACCATAAGTGGAGTCGTTCAACTCCTCAAAATAACAGGTTCCCTCTTCTAATTACTTATCAAGATTGGGTTTATCTTTTAATTTATCTTCTTCCTCCCTCAAATCTAAGGTAGAGGGATCATCCACAGTCTTTACCAATGAAAATTTTCCCCTACCAGTCTCCTAGATCTCCTGATATTCATCTTTCTTTTCATACATCTCTAAAATTTAAAACCAGACCCTTCCTCCGTAGCCTCTTCACTTGTGCCTAGGCCTTTAGGTGCTCTTTGTCACTGGCTAAATTATGAGGCTTCACCCCCACCACTTTCTTGTTCTTACTTTTAACCTGAGTGATCTTCTTAGAATTGATCTAAACAATCAACTTTCTCTTTTTATTGCCAGAAAAGGAAGGGTTAATCTTTAGCTCTCACAGGCCTTCGATAGCCATAGAGTGAGAAGGGTCAAAGGATTTGGAAGTCATAGCTATCGAGGAGGGATAACCAAAGCCCAGCCAAAGAGGGAAAAATCTTGCAAACTTAGGGGATAGGTTTGAAGAGGGGGGAACAAGGTTCTTGGAAAAGGGTAGGAAACCACGAGGACCTAGGGAACCAAATCTAACTCTCAAGGGAATGTGATATTCATCAAGGTCATTTTCATGGGAACTATCTAACACCTGCACTTTTAAAGGCTTAGAGAGATACAATGCAAGGTAAAAGTGATAAAGCCTAAAGATAATACCTTGGTGGAGAAGAATGGTAGAGGCAGCAAGGTTTTTTTCCAAGGAATTTTCGACAGACTTAATAGACATCTCCAGGGATGATAGGAGGAAGAAGGGGAAGTTAACCAACACCTTGTGATGAAATTGATTCAAATGAGTAAATGGTAATGATAAAAGCACTTAAAATGACCTTCAAGGGTAAAATATTTCATTATGGTGAAGCATACCTTATCCCAAGGGTTAAACAAGATATCTCTATCAAAGCCTCCCTGTAACTTCACTGGCACTTCTCTTTCAATGAAGAATTACTCCAACCCCTTAGGGTCTTTAACTTTGGCAAGTTTTTTCAATCTTCTACCCTCACAGCGTAAACCCGTGGCTTTAACAATTAAGTCGTCACTAACAACAAACTCTATACCTCCAACCTAAACTTTATGGTCACCATCCTAGTTTGAAGCAAACTGAATGGAGATATTCTCATCATATCTATTCAGACATTAAAGAAAATGAGAAATTTCACCTTCATAACATATACTCTAGAGCATAACATCCACTTTGGTTTCATCACATGATAATGAATCAGTTCAGACTTTTTCTCCTCCCATAACTAAAAGCTTCACCAAATTATTGGATGATTGAAAAGGGACCCAAACCAAAGTGAACCACCACTAAGGATTAACAAAAACTAAATTAAAAAATTTGGAAGCCTTTGAAGCCCATACCCAATCTTTGATAAAATGCAGGTTGATCATATAATGATTGCACATGTGAAAGAGCTTATCAGGATTTGTCATATGAAAATGTGCCTTAAAGGATTTAGGCTACCTCGTGTGATATTGATTTTATTCAATGTGTAAATACTCATAACAAATGTGATCAGGACATAATGATGACCAATGAAATCAGTGAATAAAAATGACTAAATATACTACCAAATTGATCAAAATGATGATTAAAATTAATGACTAAATACACTACCAATGGACAAAAAACAATGAATAAAAATGACTAAATAAGTGACTAGTTAACAACAATTAATGACTAAATATATCAGTGAATAAAAAATGACTAAATAAGGACCAGATTACAACAATCAATGACTTAATCAATGAATAAATATACTACAAAATTGATCAATCAAAACAACCAATAAATGACTAAAAATGGTTTAGTCATTAATTTGGTCACGTTATAAATGACTGGTAATAAACTACTAATGGTCACATGATCATGTTTGGTCATTTATATGCAGTTTTTAGTAATTTTTTTAATCATATATTATTGTTTTTCTACTAGTGTGGATTTCACTCTATTGTTTTTGAACCCCATAAGAGTGCCAACAAGCTATAATATGATTTAATGTTTTTTTATAGATTTTATATTACCATAGACAATAAATTGACAACATAAATAAAAGATAACTTAAATTTATAAGTAAATCATCCATGCAAAATATTGCATGTGCTAGTAAATTATCCATACTCGATATTCCAATTAAACACACATGGTGTTAGTATTTTTTTTAATTCACATTCTTGTTAGGCATGCATATTCATATTTTATAATAGGTAGAAACTAGAATAACTACAAAGTTAACAACTACTGTGAAATTAACCATATATAACTTTAAAGTCAAGAACTATAGTGAAATGAACCATAGTAAAGGAACACACTAATTAGATCATTTTTATTAGTATTGGATTTAGGAAGCATGGATGTGGTGGGAGTTATTTTAGGGCAAGTCATAAGATGGATTCTAAAGTTTGTCCACACTTTGATCTCTTTCTCATAAAGTTTATTTTGTATTACATTCCTATAAAGCTACACTTCCAAAGCAATAGCCCTAGCACTTGCCATAAATTCATATACTCTTAGTGATTCAATTTTATCCTTGAGCCACATCTGAGGATGTTATTTTTCTTTCCTTACATATTCGATATAAAGTTTTATCTCTTTGTTCTCATTTGTCAGAGATGATATGGTTTTATTCATTGCTTCAATAATTTCTTTCAAGCTATCCTCTCTTTCTTAACTTTTTCCCATTTCTCCCATACATCTAACTTGGTATTCAAATGCCTTAGTTCACATTCTCAAAGGTCATCATCCAACTTTGCGTTCATTTGTTCAAGACTTTTAGATTGGTCCACAAAATTGCTTAAGGGAGTGGGATTGGGATTCTTGGGAGCTACACATAAACAAAACCATGGAGATTTAGTAAGTATATCACATTAACTTCAACTGAGAATTAATAGCTCTTTAAATCTTAAAAAGGTAGTTTTTTTGCATCAATACATTAAATAATCCATAAACTATTATCAATCAATGACCTTCATTAATTATCCCTTAATTGTGCTCATTGTGACCTAACTCTAATATCTTCATGGATTTATTATCGACAAATGCATCTCTATGGTCTATGTGTCAGGATATCGTGATCTTAATATCATAGAGTTTGTAGAGTGTCCTCAGAGTTGCCTTGTTTACTATGTATTTCATGGACATGTGGAATACATAAATTTTCTATATATTTCCATTGAAATCTATCAACCTATTATCCATACACCTATTCAGATCTTGTGGTTTAGTTTGGCACCTTACCTTTGATGTCTTGTGATACTTCATTACCTCTGCCTATACTACATTTAATAGGAGACCACCATGTGTGCTTTCTATTTGGATTAGATTCACAGAGCTCTTATGATGCTTGGTATTTATACAAATGAAGGTCATTATGTGACCAATCAGAGTGCGATAAGTGGAAACTTATGATTGCCTAGGAGTCATGGAATGTAAGAGACTTCATAGAGTTCTCTTCTTTGGTTACATAGTTTGTGGGTGCCTAATTTTTTATGGTTTTGCATATAGCATTTGAAACATATATATTTATATGCACATGAAATTAAATAACATAAGTCCTTTGAAATAATTTCAATCAAATAATAAAATTAAAATGCCAAATTAATAGCCCTATGAGAATTTGAGGATGGCAAATGGTATCTCGTGAATTGTCTCCAAGTCTTAGAATCACTAAGTCACAAGGTGATGAATTTGGACTATCTAATTTCTATGAAGTTGCAAGTCTATGGATTTTTAAATGTGGTATATAAATGATCGTGTGTATACTACTTATTCATAACACTTAGACAAGCTCCGTCAAATAAAATAGAGGCATAAAATGATAATTAAAACTTTTGAAAAATATAATAAATCCAATAATTTTCCCAATGCAATTATGGAGTCACAAAATGATCAAAGTATGAAAAAGTGTCTGTGTGGATCCATGAGGTTTATGAAATTTAATTTAAGTTTATGGTTGGGTTTGCATAACATGAATTATAAATGACTTAGGGTCACAAGACAGAATAATATAAAGTGACCACTAAGTTTTACTAAGAAGATATGTGTTAAAGGTGCATAGGAGACTTAATATTATGATTGACATTGATTATGACTAAGTCTCATATGTATAATAATAACATGATAATACAATTTGATTCACTGATTTTCAATGATGAATCTAATAGAAAGGAGGTCACCATTTTTTGAAAATGAATTTGGTATGTTCGTCACAACACTACCATTCTTAACTTAAACTATTAAACAAAAAAGTATGAAAATTTAAATATTTTAAATGACCTTGAAATTAATTATCACATCACCTTATACACTTCTAAATTAATAATTATCAGAAAATATGATAGGGACTAGCCGCAACACGCCCCTTATTTTTTATTTCCCCACCTTTACAAAGTTCCAATTTTCATTTTTTTATTACCTTTACTGAACCCAATCTTAGAACGATAGATGAAAACCTCCCATAGATCACAAGGTAATGGAATGCATGAAGTGCACATGATGCATGAGATTACATTTGTGTTTTAAATATCTTGTGGCTTCTATAGATTACTGCATGAAAACTTGTAAAGAATTATATTATAAATAGAATTTATATCTTATGTTACCATTCATTACCTCACTTTCAATGCATGTACATATATTTCTCAAAACAACCATACTATACTACAAGGACTTGACATTCTATGTCCTTGTTTTAAATGTTGGCTCACTCTACTAATATTGAATTGTAGCTTTTAAATGGAAATAGGGAATGTATTTCTTGAACTTGAATAGTCATAATAATAATGTTTAATGGTCATGGTTGCTCATCAAATTTAAAGTTTGGTTTAAATTGTGAAGAAGAAGATGCTCACAATAGTGGTACCCCACATTTAGTGTCCTCTTATCAACCCATTACTCTCATTCATTTAGATGGTATTGTAGAATAATAAAATTACAGAGTTTTTAAACATTCAACATAAAATTTAATATACAATCATATTGCATATATAAAATTTAGTTAAAGGAGATCTTAATTTAGTTGTATATTATTTAAAAGCTCTATATAACTCAAAGGACCCAAAAAAAATAATAAAATAAAATTTTATATATATATATATATATATATATATATATAAACATTCAAATATGAATAATAACTCCCTAACAAAAATTTAAGTGAAACTTTCCATACATTAAGGAGAAATAACTCCATAAAAGAAATTTAAGTGAAATTAGCTATGGCAAATAGACTTTTACGTATATTAGTTATCCAACAAAAACAAATATAAGGGGGAAATCTCGTATTAAATCTTCATTGAACCTTCCATTTATTATATTTACATTTATATATATAATAAGGTGAATACAAAAAACAATATTAACGAAAACTTATCTTAATGATTTGACTCCTCATGGACTCTTACCCTAATAGTCTTTTTGTAATTTAAGTTGTTTAAAATAAGTAATACATAAAATTAACCATATTGTGCAACTCCATATATTTATAAGTATGGGCAATGTATATCTATCATATCAGATTAGTGTGTCAACTATGACAAGGCATGGTGCACCATGGTAAAAAGAATTCTAAGTTTATACACAAAAAGATATTGTTTACACATAACAAACTCTAACTTTGATAACGTTGATGTTTTTAAAAACTAAACCTATGTATAATGTGAAACAGTTGTTTCTTTGGCTATTGTCATGTTCTAATATTTTTTACCACTCATTTCTTTCCTCTTATTGAAACTATTTCCTCCTTTGCTCATTTCTTCATAAAAACATCAATATTCTAAAAAAAATATTGAAATTTTTATTTATTTTTATAAGATTTGGAACTTTTTATTCCATCCTCCTTATTGTTTTTATGTCTTTTTGTCCTATCTTCATGAGTTTTATTTATCTTTAAATCTATAAAACTATCTAATATTAAGGTAGCAGAGTTTTACTATTGGAATGCTTCAAGATGTCTTTATTATTAAAAATAATAAACAAAAGGTTATATGGTAAAATGGTCGATTGAAAAGTGAAACACCAGCGCTCACACCTTCCTTGCTGACTAGACAAAGCCGAATAAGTGCAAACCAAGAAACAATCCTCAACACCCATGTAATATAGGCAGAGCTATACAAGTGAAGACAATATGCCGTCATAACTAATGAACCTAAAAACTAACAAGACAAATAAAATTACCAATAGGCCAAGATTCTGAACAATAACTTGTATTGATTTGTATTGAATGACTTGAAATAATTACAAACCTAAATCATGCTTAAATAAGCCTAAACTCATAAATTAGAGTTTACATGCAAAATTTAAACAAAACTAAAATCTAAAAAAAAGTCTATTTTTAGCGACCGCTATTTATAATAAGTTTCGCATGCAAGCACGCATGACTCTAAAAATATTTCAAAATACTCTAAACACTATAATTAGCCTAAAAGATGAAATTCAATTGAAGTTGACGTCTGGTTCTAAAATTAAAAAAAAATTAAAAAATCATTAAACATTAATTTCAGGCCCTCAAATGATCACGTTTAGCCTCAAAAAAATATAAAAATCAAATCTAAGAGGATAAATCACATTAGGGTATAATCAAACTTTTTGATATGATTGTTTTGGCACATGGAAGAGCTCAAACGAAGTTACAGGTCAAAATTTATGGCCTCCGAAAGGTTAGCCTATTTCTTTTGCATCATTCTCCTTTGGTTGAAAACAACTCAACTCCTGTGAGTTGGCTTAATTATACTATTGCCATTTGTCTTTATCAATATTCTTTAATTCCCTTTCTGTAATCCAAGTGTTGTCTTCTTGTTGCAATCCTTTCCACTGCACCAAATACCTATTATAATTCCCTTGCCTTGTACTCACTGTCTTCATATTCAAAACTTGCACTATTTTTTCTTTCTTCTTCTTTGGAACCTATTGCACCCAATTTACTTCTTCATCTTCATCATCTTCTCCATGGAATTTATATAAATCTAAAACATTAAATACTAGGGATATGTCAATATTATGTGGTAAACTCACCTCATATGCATTATCATTGATTTTCTTCAAATTTTGCATGGCCCAATTTTCTTGTACTTCAACTTATTGTATGTGCCTTTTGGAAATATCTCTTTCCTCAAGTAAACCATTACAAAATCTCCTTCTTCAAATACCTTGGATCTTCTTTTGACATCCACTGTTGCTTTATATTTCTCATTACTTTCCTACAATTTTCTTTTTACTCCTTGCAACCATTGCATATGCTCTATAAATGCTTCTACATCATCACTAATTTGATCTACAATTGGAAATTGTACCATATTTAAAATACCCATAGGATTTATCCCATAAATAATTTGAAAAAGTGACTTTCCTATTGATCTATTCACTAAACTGTTATATGCAAACTCAACTTGTGGTAAAGCCAAGTCCCATTACTTTGGCTTCTCTCCCACTGTGCATCTCAATAAAATTTTCAAGTTCTTATTCACAACTTATGTATGTCCATCTTTTTGTGGGTGATATGCACTACTAAATTGTAGCTTAGTACTCATCTTCTTCCACAAAGTCCTCCAAAGATGACTTAGAAATTTTGTATCCCTATCTAAAGTAATATTTTTTAGAACACCATGCAATCTCAATATTTCTATAAAAAATAATTCTACAACTCTAGTGGCATCATTGGGTCTCTTACATGTAATGAAATGAACCATTTTAAAAAATCTATCTACAACAACAAAAATTCAATCATTACCTCTCTGTGTGTTTGGCAATCCCAACACAAAGTCCATACTCAAATCTGTCCATGGTCCTCTTGGAACTAGTAATGACATATATAATCCATTATTTGGTGCATGTCCTTTAGCAACTTGACATATTCTACACTTTGAAATATACCTTGTCATATCTCTCTCCATCTTTGACCAAAAATATTTTTCCTCCACGAAAGCTATTATCTTTGTCTTACCAAAATGTCCCACCAAACCACCACTATGTAATTTTCTTATTATATTATCTCATAGAGACCCAACTGGAATGCATAATTGTTTCCCTGTGAAGAGATAACCTTCTTAAATAAGATACTCATCATGAATAACATCTGTCCCACTTGTTAATGGATTCTTGAACTTCTTAACTACCTTGTTAAAATATGGATCAGTATTATATAATTCTTTAAGAGCTTCAAATCCAACTTACTTCACTCACCATAGTAGCTAATAACGCTACCCTCCTACTTAATGCATCAATTATCTGATTCTATTTCTTGATTTATGGTTCAACACAAAAGTATATCCCTACAAGAAAGAAACCCACTTTGCATGCCTACTATTCAATTTCTTTTGTGTATTCAAATTCAAAGCCTCATGATTTGTAAATAGTATAAACACTTTAGGCACCAAGTAATGCCTCTAATATCTTAATTCTTGTATAATTTCATAAAGTTCAACATCATAAGTAGAATACTTTGTTCTTACCTCATTCAATTTATCATTGAAATATGCTATTGGCTTTCCTCCTTGACTCAGCATAGCACCAATTCCCATAAATGAAGCATCATAATCAACCTCAAACACTTTGTTAAAATCTAGTAATGCTAAAATTGGTCTTTCTGTAATCTTTTTCTTCAAAAATTCAAAGCTTTTTGTGGCTGCTCTAGTCCATGCAAATTCTTTTCCTCTCATGTAATCTGTTATTGGTGCCACAATACTACTAAATTTTTTAATAATTTTTTTGTAAAAAGTTGCTAAACCATGGAAACTTCTTACCTCTGTAATACTTTTTGGAATAGGCCACTCAACAATTGCCTTTATCTTTTCCTCATCCATTTTCACACTATCTGCTAAAACTATAAATCCCAAAAATACCAAATTATTCTGCATAAACCTGCACTTCTTCAAATTTGCATACAACTTCTCATTTCTTAATAAATCCATTATCATTCTCAAATGTTGTAAGTGTCCTTCTTTAGTCTTACTTAATATCAAAATATCATCAAAATAAATAACCACAAACTTACCAATATATTCTCATAGCACTGTATTTATCACCCTCATAAATGTGATAGGTTCATTAGATAATCTGAATGGCATCACTATCCACTCATATAGGCCATCCCTAGTCTTGAATGAAGTTTTCCACTCATCTTCTTCATGAATTTGAATATGATAATAACCACTCTTTAGATCAATCTTGGTAAAATATTTTGCTCATGCAAGCGCATCTATCATATCATCTAAATGAGGTATAGAAATTCTATACTTTATCGTATTTTTGTTAATTACTCTACTATCTACACACATTCTCCATCCTCCATCTTTCTTTGGAGTTCATAACGCTGGTGTTGCACATGGACTCATACTCTCCCTCATCACCTTTCTTATCAATTCAGTAACCTATTTATTTAATTATGTATGCTCTGTTGGACTCATACTATAAGCTACTTGATTGGGTAGAGTTGATCCTAAAACCAAATCAATGTGATGTTATATCTCTCTTTGGTGGTAAACTATCTAGTAACTCATCGGGCATAACATCCGCATATTCTTTCAACACTCTTGATGCTTCTATTGGTATTGACACCATTTATGTTTCTTCATTATTTGCTACTAATGCATAATAACAACTTGCTACCTTCATATCTTGGATAATTTTTTTAGTAGAGAGCATGCTTTCTGTCTTCTCTTCCTCTTTAAGAGGTAACAAAACTACCTTTGTACCACCTTTCCAAAAAGCGTACGTGTTCTTTGCTCCATCACGAATTACTTTCCTGTTAAATTGCCATGGTCTTCCCAATAACACATGACATGCATCCATCAGAATAACATCACACCATATTTCATTATTATAATTCTTTCCTATAGAAAACTTGATTAAGCACATTTTATCTACGGTAACTTCATTCCCTTTCTTAAACCATGAAATTTGATAAGGATTAGGATGCTTTTCACATTGCAGATTCAGTTTCTCAATCATTTTTTTAGAAACCATATTTTCACAACTACCACCATCTATAATTACTTTGCATACCTTTCCACCCGAAGTACATCTTGTTTGAAAAATATTTGATTGCAACCATGCATCACCACCTTATCTATTCTACACTTGATCCTTACTTGGAGCAATTATGGTTCTTCTCATCATAAGATTCTCTCCAACATTTGCTGGTGTAACTTTAGTATTCTGCTCTTCTATTTCAACCTCAACTAGATTTACTCTTGGCCGATCTTCTTACCTCCTTTCTTGATCTTGATAGTGTGGACACTCAAATGCTCTATGCCCTTTTTTTTCCACATCTATAATAGATATAAGATCTACACTAATTTGGAAACCATCCTCTAACACCACCATAACCTCATCCTCTTCCTCTTTGTTGGTATTGAAACCCTTGCCTATTATCATCTTGCCTTTCTACACCATGTGACAATTCACCTTTATTGGCATTAAATCCACCTCTGGTGGTATTAAACCCACCTCATCCCGTTATTGGAGGGGATCCACCTCTTTTTGGACCAGGAGATGTCCTTCTAAAATTCTATCTATTTTATTTTTCTTCTACCTTCAAAGCTAATTGATAAGCCTCTTCCATGTTAAGTATTTTATGCATGCTTAATTATTTTTTAATAGAAAATTTTAAACTATTTACATACCTTACAGCCATTTTCTCTTATATTTCATCATGCTCCACTCATATGAAAAGCTTATAAAATTTATCTGTATAATCTTGTATATTGTAATCTTTTTACCTCAAATTTTGAAATCTTCTATATAGGGTTTGTACATAATCCACAAAAAGAAATTTTGCCCTTAGCTTCTTCTCCATATTTTTCCATGAATTAATCTTCTCTTTACCTTTTCTCTGTCTCTCTATCTATAGGGGATCCCACCAAATCATTGTATGACATTTTAATCTCATGTATGCAAACTTTACTTTTTTGTCTTCTCTCATAGTCTTCCACTCGAAGAACTTTTCCATGCTATTCATTCAATCTATGAACTCCTCTGGTTTTAAACTACCTCCATAATCTAGAACATCAACCTTGATTTCTTTATTTCTTCTTTTTAAAATCGGAATCATCCTCTCTTCCATTGATGGTGGTTGCTCTTGCTGAACTTCTTCATCACGATATGTGTCTTCCTCATCACCACCTTGTCTTCTCTGTTGATTGGTGATAACCTCTATTAATTATTGAACTTGCCTCTACAGCTCTTGTATAGTCTGGTTCATCTGCAAAACACCTCCTTGTCTTCTCGCCATTCTTTACTCCTCGAAGATTTGAACTTGCACCAAATAATGAACCCGAAAACTAACAAGATAAATAAAATTACCAAGAGGCCAAGATTCTGAACAATAACTTGTATTGATTCTTATTGAATGACTTCAAATAGTTACAAACTCAAACCATGCTTAAATAATCCGAAACTCAAAAATTAGAGTTTACATGCAAAATTCGAAAAGAAAAAAAAATCTAAAAATAATGTCCATTTTTAGTAGCCACTATTTATTGTAAGTTTCACATATAAATGTGCGTGGCTCTAAAAATCTCCCAAAATACTCTAAACACTATAATTATCCTAAAGGACAAAATTCAATTGAAGTTGACATCTGGGACTAAAAATATATAATTTTTAAAAATAGAAAATCCTTGAAAAATTATTAAACATTAATTTTAGACCCTCAGATGATCATGTTTGGCCTTCAAAAAATATTGAAATCAAATCTAAGGGGATAGAGTGCCTTAGGACATAATCAAACTTTTTGATATGGTCATTTTGGTGTGTGGAAGAGCTCAAACGGAGTTACGGGTCAAAAGTTATGGCCTCTGGAAGGTTGGCCTATTTTTTCTGCATCAAGAACCTCTTACTAGTCGAGTGAAACCAAGTGAACATAGCCCTAACAATCCTCTTGTCGGAGGGGCAAATCTGAGTAAGAAAAACTAAACCCTAACCAAAGTGACTGGAGATGGAAACTGACACAACGAAGAGATTTGGGACTAAGGAGTCAGAAGAGCCACTAAAATAGTCACCACACACCAACAAGAAGCGAACCAGGGGAAAACATTGGAGGGAATAACCATCGTCTACAGAGCAAGGAAGAAACCACCATTCTACCAACACCCGTTGTAACTATATATCCATTTTGTAGACATCGTTGTTGCCATCGTCATCACCAAAAAACATAAAACCTCACCCAAAACACAAACTACCACCACCAAAAAATGCAAAAAAAATGGATAGACTAGATCCAAACGATGTGCCACAGTGACCCTTCAAACCTCCCTTGGGCTTCCAAGGCCACTAAGCAACGCTCCAATTAGGGAAACCCTACAACTAGAGTTTCAACCGAAGGGAGGAAGATGCTAAGGAGTTCCTCACTCCATTCCATCTCTATAGGTAGCAGAATTTTGATTATTTAATATGTAAAAGACAATTTATACTTGAATAAAACATTGATGTTATTGTTTACTCTAATGATGTGAAGTATCAAATATATTTTAAAGGTACTTTAGAATTCTAATTACATTTGTATAAATCTTACCATTCAAAATGTTTAGAATTGTAATTACACTTATATAAATCTTATCATTCATATAATCATTTATTTGATACAGACAATTCTTCTTAATAAATTGCTTAATGTAAATTATTTAAATCATTTTATTTACATATTTAATATTTTTAATATTTATTTATGTTAATCCTCAAAATAATATCGATTTAATTCTCAACTCATCCATAACTTAATCTCAATAAATCTCTTTCAATAATTACTCGATATGATCATCGTAAAGAAACCTCTCTCAACTTAATAAAAATATATAATAAACAAATACATATGGAAAAGAAGTGTCTTATATGCAAGACACTCCGAAAAAAAAAAAATGTTTATAATAAAAAATTGGATACGGAACAAATGTCTTTCATGTGAGATTCGTTTGCAAAACATAAAAGTCATCTACGAACAAAGGACAGACACATTTCTTTTTGTTTTTTTATAGTTATAAATGGGAAAGGTTCATTGCATTAAGCAAGCGTGTCCTCCTACGTCTATCATGACAATTAATATTATATTTTATAGTACTAATAGTTGTCTTGAATATGAAAGGAATATCGAAGGGGATCTAAGTTATTATTTATTTTAATTTCATTTTTTGGATTTTTTTATTGTTTAATTATTTATGTAGAGTTTTGGTTTCTTTTATTTGATGTTGGGTTTTGGTGAGTAGGGATGATTTTTTTGTTATCTATTTTTTTACGTAGAGTTTTAGTCTTTTTTATTTGATGTTAGGTCTCGGTTAATATTAACTTCTTCCCTCAGTTGCGATTCACTGTATATTTATATATGGAATGATCGCACTTGGTTACTTTATTGTTAGTTGCTTCTACATCTTATGTTTGTTCTTTGTCCATGGATAAGCACGATTTTGACACCTAATACAATCATGTGATGTCGCTTTATCATCAGGTTCTTGTTTTTGGCTCTTTGTCATTGACTCTCCAAGCAACTAGGATCTTGACACATGAATTAATCTCACTATCCCAATAGGCGTTGGGCCTTGGATTTATGTGGAGGCCCCAAATGAGCATAGTTGTGACACATGGAGTGATCTCATTTATCCGAGTAATGGCTTAATTGATGACTTAGATTTTTATGTGCAAGCCTAGAGTAGTGACTAGAAGACACATGGTCGTGACAATGATGTGAGGGACAGGGGTGGTCACCATGGCGATGACCTATAGACATGTGGTGTTGACGTGGTGTTGATGCTTCTAAATGTACCACAGGTGCTCTTAGTGTTTAAAGAACACTTCTCATTTTAGGATCCAAAGGATTCAGGACATGAGTTGCAGATATTTGGCAATTAGGATGCCTGTGGTGAAATAGCAGCAAAGCAATGTAGACTGTTCCACAATATTTATAAAGTTTGATGGTTGGGAGCCATCTTGGTGCCTTCATTTATGAATCTTGATGCTAATTTCAACAAATCAGTCCAGATCTGAACTATGACTAAACTAAATGGTTATGATCAATGTTTTAAACTAAAGTGAGTTGTTTAAAGAAAGAGTAAAAGGAAAGGGTAGAGTAAGAAAGAAATGGTGATTGTTTATCCTTAATTGTGGACATATTGACAAAGTTTCAAGAATTACCAAGTATGACCTTAACCAGCATATAGTGTGAAGTAGCCTAAGCTCATGTTTCACTACAAACCAGGCCTAATTCTGAAGATAGGATGACAATACAAGTAAGAATTGGATTTACTTTTATAGTTTTACACCACATCTAGATAGCTAATGCACATCTTTGTTGCAAAGTAAATAAAACGAAGTAAACTCAATTTCATTCAACTAACCTAGCATTACATAAGTTAGCAACCATGTAATTAATGATCTAACTCAGTATTTCCAAAAACTATTCATATTCAAACTTAGACAAATAATTAAGAAACTTAGCTTTTCAAACACATCAACCCAGATAATTCCTGCATAATTCCTTGATATTTTATATTAATTGCTTAAAAGTGGTACAAAAATAGCTCAAAATTTCTCTCCTTTACAAATGGTAATACATGCCTTTATAGAAAAGCCAAGTAGTATACCGATCAGTCTAAAATACAGGTGTACAAAGATAAAGACAATTGTCTTTGTAACAAACTATGATACACGTGTCTTTTACAATCATACTGACCTAGAGGCAATCACACTAACAAACTAGCATATGCCTTTACAAAAGAATATGCTACCTCTCAGGTAAACCATAATTAGGACATTGGAGGTGGGGCCCTTTGCTGCTGAAGGATACTCATAGCTCACTCATGTTGTTCAACCACTAATCCCAAGTCTACGACAGGCCTTGTGATATGCTCCTCTTCTTGATCAACTAGCTCATCAAAATCTTTGTCATTCCTAGCCAAAGCTTCTTTAATGCTTCTGGTTTTATTTATCCTCTCCCTTGCATTGAATATCATGTCTAATATTTTGCTATTATCTTGCCCTGATTGTCCATGACTTTTACCTTTGATTTCTTGAGTCACCAAAGTGGCTCTATGCTATAATTCCTCATCACTAATAATCCATAGGGCAGTGGGTTGTGCAGGATCCTCAAGCATAGTTCATAGGAGCTTCTCAATTTTTCCCATGAGCTCTTTCTCCTCCTCAATGAGTTCTTCCATTTTAGTTTGTCAAGCACTCAAGGTTTGGACCTTGTCTACAAGAATTCCTAAAATGGCACTTAGGTGCCGAATGCTGATGGCTTCAAAATTTGGTATTTGCTTCTTAACTTGGATATTAATAAGTTGGGCAATATTATCTTCAAAAGTTTGCCATTGAGTAACCAACTCCTTGGCTAAGGTGCCCTGGTTTTCCAGTGCATCCTACCTTAATTTCATAGACTTTAATGCCCTAAACATGTCATGGAATGACTCCTCAAGCATTTTAATCATGGAATTTGGCACTAAGAGAATTGCTTGAGTTTACAAATCCTCTTTTTCCTTTTTTAGGTTCTTAATTATTTGCACTAATCCCTAGACACCAGCCCTACCCTGTTGAGATTGAGCCTTAATTAAGCTTTCCACATCTTTCTCATGGATAGGAGCCTCTCCAAGCTATTGTCCTCCAATAGGGGTTAATCCTGTGAATGGTTCCACCTTTTAAAAGGTGAATTCTTCTTGATTGACCATGGTTATCCTTATGGTGATCCTTTCCAATCTGGCCATGTCTGGGTTGAATTGGACTTTAATATCTAGCCTCTTGAACTTTGCGGGCTCAGGCACCTCCATACTTGCACTACCAGAGGTTCATGGGGTGTCAATTTTCTATTACTCCTGAATATGTCAAATATATATTCTTCTCTCTTCTTGCTTTTCCACTATGTCCTTGATCCTTGGTTTGATGTTATCATGTATTTTCAAGCCAACCTGTGTCAAGGCCCATGAAGGAGAGAGGGATGAGATCTTTTGCAACTTCCCATAGATGAACCAATCAGGGATGATTGGTTCATGGATTGGATTCTCATCACTGAAGAGATTGACTTCACTAGAGTCATAGGAACCAAGGCCAGCTTTGCTTTCCTTTTCTCCTTTTCCAATGGATCCAACTCCTTTCCTATTTCTTCAGAGGTATCCCCTTCTCTATCTGAGCCATATGTTGCTACTATATCAATGAGAGAACCTTCCAATGTCTCTTTTGGCTCAAGAGCTATCATGTTAACAAATTCCATAAGAGAAGGCAGCCTTTGTGGGATTTCTACAAGTGAGGGACCTTGCCTGGGTAAGTGCTCCAATCTAGGTTCTCCAACATTTTCCTTGCCTTTATCCTTTCCATCTTGAGGTTGTTTAGCCTAAGGTTCTTACTAGTGGGGTTGAGGTTCAGATGCCTGCCCTTGATCAGATGGTTCCTCGTGAGTGGTCCCAAATGGTCCTGGTAAAAAATGATACTGCAAGGGATGCAACTACCATATCTCCCCTATAGGCTTAATATCCTTGATCAATTTGTGTTCCAACTTGATATTATAGCTTTTGATTTCGGAGAGCACTTCTTCAAAATTCTTTGCTCTAATATATATTTCATCACCGACACCTAGCTTATGTTCATATTAAATCTTAGGGACATTTATGTCCTTAATGTGATCAACCACCTTGACCCTAGGGTCCCACATTTTAAGGTAATCTAGTTGGAAATCAAAATAATTCCTATGTGTTACCATGATTTCCAATTGTTTCCAATCTTTGATTATAATCTTCCCAATATCCAATGGGAGGGAGTGGATTTGGCCTTTCCTCTTCTCTTTGCATACCTTGTCTGCACCCTGGGTGATTTGCGAGGTAATCTCTTACTCAGCAAGCTTGTTGGGGACATGGACTGGTAGCCTGTAAGGTTGGGTTAGGATCCCCTCTATCCTAATGACAATGTAGTCTGGATAATACCATACATCCCCCAAGGTTTCTATCTATCTCTTAATAATGATATGCACTCTTGGCATAGGAATTCCTGTGATAGCTTTATATATGGTTGCGGAAACACAATCACAGATGAATTACATGTGGTTCATGTACTTGAATATGTACAATTTGGAATAGTGGTGAGAAATTGTGGTTCTACCATCAGGGGACCAATTCCTAAAGCCAAGGAAGGATATACAGGGTAGAAGGGAATCTAATAGATAGGACATCATATAGAATTGCTTAAAGGTCCATCTTTTGATGGCTATGAATTGCTTAGCCAAGAAGAAGCTAATTAGGTCTCCTAGTGGAGGGGTCAATTTCTCTTCTATCATGAAGTGGACATAAGACACACAGACTTTGTTTACATATGTGGTGGAAGGGGCACCAAAGGCTCTATTAAATAGGGTCATGGCTATTCTAATGCCTTCCCTGAATTGGACAATGGGAATCATGCCATCTAGGGTTTTGAAGACATGGGGTCCTTGGATTAACCAAAGTGCAAGGACTGAATCAAGGTCTTGGGTGTTAGCCCAGTTTCTCATGTCAGGGAGGTTGAGATGGGGTTAAGGGAGCTTGTAATAGGTTTCAAAGGCCATAGGATAGATGCATGCAACCCTCGTATAACTACCCTCCTAAATGATCCATTCCCCATCTATCTTATAATCAATAAAGATGGGTGCAAGGACATCAATGCAGTGCATTATCTCTGGTTTCATTGCGGCATGGTGGAGACCAGTGATTTGAATTACAACTAGGTTGTTATACCTTTGATTCATTGTGGCATTCCTCTTTTCCTCATGGGAGATAGGCTATAACTCGTCTATCAGGAAGAATAATTCGGACCAATTCCTCACTCCATGGATATTCAGGGCCACCAAGTCCAGCTTTGTATCCATGAAAATCCTTCCTTCATTGTCAAAGGTTAGATAAATCTTGGCCTCCATCTTCAATTGTCGCTTGCTAATAGCCATTTTTGATGTTACTAAATTACCTACACTATATTACCAAGGGTTCTTGCTATATCACTCGTTCTCGAGAGCACAATTACGCTATCTTGAGTGAACTATAACCGATTGAACCGATTAATATTTTTTTATAGAGATTTTAGGGTTCAAAGCTTTAATTGCAGGGGATATTCAAACTTTAATGTTTTGGATTTGATGGACACCTTTTTGTTTTATACCCTTGCATTTTCGAGTTCAGAGGATCTTTGATTTTGACCTTTTATGCTTATGTGGAGTCTATGTGGCATCATTATGGGCTTTTCATGGCAATTTTCATAAGTGTCATTTAGATACTAGCTATTGGCTTTTAAAAGCTTCCTTTTATTACATGTCTTTGGATCAAATCCAGTGAGCAAGTGTGATCCATCGATCTAAATCTAAGTCCTTAGATTTTATTGGTCCAATGATCTCTAAAATTGCGGTCGTGACACTTGCACCCTCACAAATTTTCCCTGTGATGTGTATCTCTTGTCAATTGTCACCTTGGTCAAGCACTGGTCACGTGTCAAGCTTGTAGAGCTTTGAAAAGTCAGTGGGCCTTTCACACCATTGGATCAAATCCAGCAAGCGAGTGATTCCTATTAATTTCCTAGCCAACCGCGACTCAAATGAAAATGTGACATGCTTCGTTCTTGAGAGCCTGGGATGCCTTTAAAAATTCTATCTAGGCCAAATGCTATTGGATCAAATCTAGCGAACGAGCAATAGCCATCGATCTATGCAGGGGGTCTGGTCATTAATTAGATGCCTTTATTAGGTGGGCCCTTTTATTTCTACCTTTCGATTATTAAGTCATCATGCATCCGATACTCCTTTTCACTTTTACTCCCGTGCCTCACGCCATTGGATAAAATCTAGCGAGCAAGCTATTTCCATTGATTTATCATGGTGCACGTTGTTTTAGCTAAAGCCTTTCAGTTAGGATGATCTGTCCGATCAAATCCAATGAGCAACCATCGATTGTAGGACCCTGTGAAGAGCGAGGGAGATAACTGTTAGACTGGAGGACATAAATAAAAGCACTTAGCGTAAGGTATTAATGCTAAGGTTGAGAAAATTATCGGGGCCTTAGTATTAATGACCTAGGCTAAGTTAGGCAATGTAAAAAGGGACTTTGTGGAACCATGTTAAATTAGTCCTTGAAGAACTTAGGAAAAGAAAGGGGAAAGAAATAAAGAAGAGTTTGAGTTATGTTATGAAAACATGACTTAAACCCATGTAAACCCTATGTTTATAGCTTCTTTTAATTTAGTTCCTACCAACTTGGATCCCTTCAATATTTGAATTTAAATCAAAGGCCACTTAGGGTTTATGAACACAAAACCATAAATTTTCTATGGACGCTGTAAAATGACTCACATAACTTTGTTAGTAGGATTAGTCTAAAACAAGAGAATTAAATCACACAAGCCTATTCCTTAATAGAGTGGATGATCTTCAAATTATGTTAAATACTTCAGTGTTCAGATGCATCAAAAATTGGGCACAAAGACTTCTCAAGGGTCCCCAATTTTTAAATAAAAAGTGGAGGGGGGGGGGGGGGGGGGGGCGGGGGGTGGGGTGGTGAGGCGGGGGGCAGGGGAGGGAGGGGTATGTTGGTCCCAACAAATGGCAACTTTTGGGCGAAAACATAGCAATATGTTAGAAATTCCAGACTCTGAGTTCAGACAAAAATTGAGGTCATCATTCCACTTGATTAAAGAAACTACCATCTAGGATTAATTGGGGTTAAGACAAACCTTTAACTTGCAGATTTGAGGTCAAACATTAGGACATACCTGAGCTATGTGTGTGCTTTGATTCCACTTACTATTTGCCATAGGGTTCAAGAAGCAATCCTTAGCTTCCTACCTTCAATCATTTATACTGGCCTAGGGTGCACTGAACATTCATTATGAATCATGTTTTTGCCTAGGGAGGGCTTGGGCATTGCTTTATTGCCAACCAGGCATCCTTAGCCTTGACAGAGTTAACTTTGGCTCCACTCATGGCCTTGCTCCATTGCTAGCCAAGCGTCTATAACCCTGATGGAGGTTACCTGAATCACCTTTGTATGAAAGCTTCATTTTTTGCTTTGTATTCTTATTCTTTTTTTTTGTATTTTTAGATCTTTATGCTTCAAGTAAGGTTGGGAGCCAAGATAACCAGGTTTAAGGTCTGGTCAAATATCTGATTTTAGGAGGATCATTCAGGGCTATAAATCTTGTCTTAGGTAAGGATGTTGATTAAGTGCTAGATAATGACATACTCTTGATAGTTTCAGTCTCCAATCCTTGAGTGCAAATCTTCTTAAAACTAGTGTGGATCCAAGGTCATGACTTAGGTCTCATAGAATGCTTTTCTCTCCACCTATCTATACTTAGTTTCTCTAAGTTATATCATAATCTTAGGTTCTAGGATCATGGTTGCCTTTGTATGGGGTTCATACCTTCTTTTAGAATTCGGGCACAACTTGAGTACGTTTCATAACTTCTAGGCTCAAGGATGTCTCCAAAGATATCTTGAAATCAAGGAAAACCACAAGCAAGCAACACACAACAGAAGGACGAAAACAAAACAAGAAAACCAAATAAATATGAACAAACATATATACAAACTAGGAACAGGAAAGGAAATATGCTCAAAGCAAACTAAATAACCTACCTACTCTAATCTAATCACCTAACACTTACTCCATGAAGACCTCAGGAGGGGTGGTAGAGAAGTAGTGCTTGATACATTACCCATTAGTATCCAATATGAACTCTACCCCTTATAAATATTTGAGTTTGAAGGTGTTATTCCCTAGTGTATCTGCAATCTGGTATGGGCCAATCCATAGGGGTGTGAATTTTCCATGCTTGCCTTTGGGTTCAGATGCTTTGTTCTAAAGGAGGACTAAGTCTCCCTGCCTGAACACTTTAACTTTAGACCTTTTGTCAAACCATCTTTTCACCACGACTTGGTGTCTGCTAAAGTCAACAAAATAATTCTCTCTTATCTTCCATCTAAATGATGTCTAATACCCTAGAAGTGGCATGTTCTTGGCTTTCTTCCATGTGTTCTTGCATAAATTTGTATGTATGTAACTTGAGAGTGATGGGAAAAATGGGCTCCTACCCATACACCATTAGAAAAGGTGAAGCCTTCAAGGCTTGCTTGATCTTTGTTCTATTGGCCCATAGTGCAAATTTGAGCAGTTTATGCCAAGTTCTAGGTTTGTCTTCTACAAACTTCTTGATTGCCTTCATTAGGTTTGTATTTGTAGATTCAGAAACACCATTCCCTTGGGGATAGTGATTGGAGGAAAATTTAAGTGTAATACCCTTTTCATAAGCCCATTTAGTCATCTCAATTGAAATGAATACAGACCCATTGTCACATACCAAAGAAACTGGGGTCCCAAATCTAGTACATACATTATCCTCCAAGAAACTGATCACTTCTTCTATTCTACATTGCTTAGTGGCCACTACCTCAATCTATCTAATGCAATAATCTATGGCAGTCAAGACGTATTTGTGACCTTTAGATGAATTGGGGTTGATCACTCCAACAAAGTCAAGGCCCCATTGTGTAAATGGTTTGTCAATTATGATTGGTTGTAGAGGCATAACTGCCTTTGGCTCTTTGGTGTTGAATATTTGACACGAGTGGCATTCTCTCACCTACTTATGAACATCCTTGAAGATAGAAGGCCAATAGTAACCAACCCTTACAATTTTGTGAGATATCATTCTTCTAGAAAGATGTCCACTACCCAAATTTTCATGAAAGGTGGCCATAATTTGGGTGGCTTCTTCTTGTGAAACACATCTTAGGTAGATTCATTCAAAGTTCCTTCTATACAAGATTCCATTATTGATCAAGGATTGTGCTACCTTAAGTCTCAAGGCTCTCTTTTGCTCCATGGATAGACTTGCAAGACAAGTACCATTGATTATCAAGTATATGATTGAATCATATCATTCATTTTTTTGAAAAATATGTTGGCCTACTTGCATGATACGTAGCCTAGGGCTGGTATTCATAATCATCTGAATCAAACCTTGGCATCTTACCAGATTTTCTACCTTCATTTCCATGTCATATTCCTACAAAACTGACATCCACTTACCTCGTACGCTCTCCCAGCTCATTTTGACTCAACCTAAGCTTAGTGGCAGGGTTAGGGAGAATAAGATGCACCTTATTTTTGAGGATATAGTGCCTAAACTTCTTTAATGCCTTTACTAGTGCATATGCCTATTTATCAATCATGAAATAGTTTAGTTTAGCTTCTTAAAATTAGTACTCATGAAGGCTATTGGGTGGTCACACCCTTCAAATTTTTGAGTCAATACAACAACCATAGTATGGTTAGATGCAAAAGAATAAAGGTAGAAATCTTTTGAGAAATTTAGACTTATAAGCATTGGGGCTTGGCCAATGAGCTCTTTGATGTCACCAAATGCCTTCTTGGATTCTTCATTCCAGATTACCTTGGTATTTTTCTTGAGCATGTCATTAAATGGCTTGACAATTTCTGCAAAACCAAAAATGAACTTCTTTACAAAATTTATTTTTCCAAAGAATGACTTTAGTTCCTACTATTTGGGAGCTCAAATCTGGATATGGCCTCCATTCTTTCAGGGTTTATGGAGATGTCATATTTAGTTATAACATGTCCTAATATTTTTCCTTCAGTTACATAAAATATGTTCTTCTTAGGGTTCAAGGAAATGACATAACTTCTACATCTTTCGAAAACTTGTTACATGTGCATAAAGTAATCTTCCCTATTTTTAGAGAAAATTGTTAGGTCATCCATATAAATGATGATGCATTTACTAATTAGACCTTGGAAGGTGTGGCCCATGGCTCTTTGGAAGGTAGCTCCTACATTGATTAGTCCAAATGGCATCCTTTTATAAGCAAAGGTTCCCTTCTTTATTGTGAAGGCTATCTTTATCCTATCTTCTTTGTCAACCAGTACTTGGTTATAGCTTGAAAAGCCATCTAACAAGGACATCATCACTGAACTTGAAACATTTTGAATTACCTGATCCAAAGAAGGGAGAGGATAATTTTCCTTCTTTGATGCTCTTTTTAAATTCTTGAAGTCAATACAAAGCCTAATCTTGCCATTCTTCTTCCTGACTGGCACTAAATAGGCCACCCAAGTTGAATATTTGATAGGAAAGACTATCCTAGCTTCTAATAATCTTTTGACCTCTTTGAAGATCTTAGGTTCCAACATGGGGTTTACTGGTCTTTGTTTTTGTCTGAAAGGTTCACAAATTTCTTTGAGGGGTATGGTATGGGTAATGACCCTTGGATCAAAGATCTTTAGGTCATCTTAGGACCATGCTATAACATCCTTGTACTTGGTAAGGAGTTAGTTGGCTTTCTTAATTTCAATAGTTGTACAAGCCTTTCCAACATTCACTAGTTGGGGTTGCTCTTGGAGGCCAAGATCCATAGTATTGTAATCCTTTCCACTCACCTTGTGGATTTTGGACATCTCAACTGGTTTGTCTTGATCAAATAGTCTTTCTAGAGCAATCACCGCTTTAGGGATTTTATTGTCCTTCATTTGAATGACCTTGATATCAAACTTGTTTCCTCCGATTGAATTTTCATCAACTTCATCAATGACATGGGTTTCAAATGCCCCAAAATTGGTTAATAAATCTAATATCTATTGGTCATCATTAAAGACTTGGAAATGATTAACATTATCCAGCACTGATGGACATGGGACCAATTCAATATTGAAATTAGGGGAGTCTGGATTAGGCATGAGATTTGCCATAATGGATGCCAACTCATCCACAGCTTGGTTTTCTTCCCTAGGAATAGAGGTGATGTTGAAAGCATCAAAAGACTCAATCAGGTTCCAAACTCTAAACTTATACTTATTTAGGTATGAGAGTTTACATTGGTACCTACTCTTGACTTGGTTGACCACTAGTTCAAAGTCACCAAAAACTAGTAGTTCCTTAGCTTTATTCTTGATATAAAATTGCAAACCAAGGATGAGAGCTTCATTTTCAGCAAGATTATTGGTGCAGGAGAATTGGATTCTATAAGAGGCATGGTACCTTTTGATGGTGGGATCAGTTAAGATAATGCCAACACCTGATCTAGCCTTGCATCTAGCACCATCAAAATGTAATTTCCATAGCCTAAGAGAAGGTTCCCTATCCCGTGGATCATCTATCCTATCAGCTTCTAGTGTGAAAACCCCTAAGTCTGAGTCAATTATGTTGACCCTTTCATTTATAACATTATACTCCATTATCATATATTTCATTCTTGGTTCCCTCTCAACTCTAATTTGATTTTAGACTCCTTTCCAAGGTAGCCATAAGTGGGAGCAGTTAGTAGACATATACACATTTAAATCCTTGGTCTATTCCCTGCTCAATAAGATCCCATAGGCATCTGGCATATCAACCACCTAAATGTCAATGAATTGTTGAATTCTAGGTTCATAAGCTATATGTATGTGAACATTCAAAATCTATCTAATTACCTCTACCCTTGACTTGTCTAATTGGGTGACAATCCTATCAAACTTAACACGGGTTAAGCTATGTTGTTTACATATACCAGCAAGCATAATATTTATAGAGGAACCTGAGTTTAACAAGAAAAAATGCAATTTCTTACCAAACATCCTAATTGAGAGCAAGAAAGGAGGGAATCAACTTTGGCCTTATGTACCTTTACATTAACATGATCAGTCTTAGGACTTTAGCTGAATTTCAAGGACTCCAATAGTAAATATCTTTCCTTTGTGATCTATGTTAACTCATACAAGGTGATGTTGGCCTTGATTTTCTTCATGTCTTCAAAAATATTATAGCCAGTCTTACTCGATGAATCAACACTAAGCTTGGAAGAACTTCTTTTGGGTGAATCAGGGTCATTCCTTGAAGTAATATCAGGAGGGCTCCCATAGTTATGAGGAAGCGTTGAAGTGGTCCAAGGTTGCTTCTACCCTTTGTTCCTCAATGGGTAATTCTTTTTCAATAACTATTGAAATGCATGGATTTACTTAGGAATCTCATCTGGTTCATTTTTATCTTGAAAGGGGAAATCAAAGGTTTCCACTACATGGATCTAGTTGGAAGACTTAGGGCCAAATGTATTTGAATTGTTGTCTTTCTTAGGGACTAATTCAAATGTATCTTGTTCTTCCTAAAAAGCTTCAAAGGCTTTGAAGAACTCAATGTAATCAATCTCACCATGTTTAGCAGTAGCATACAGTTTGCAATAATCAGGCAAAGCAATGTTTGTGAGATTAATGTCCATGGATTTGTTACTAGCAGAGGGTCCATTAGTCTTGTTTTTGTTGTAAAAACTATCATTATGAAACCTATTTCCTGGTCTGTTGAACTTTTGGAAAGTAAAGTTCCTTCCAAAACTTTCATCAATGTTACCAACTTGTTTTTGTAATTGGAGAAAATCAGTGCCAAGTTTTTAAACCATCTTTAATATAGACTCATTCTCACTTTTAGGGGTCTCAAAATTATGGACCTAATTATTATTTGAACTAGGAGAAGGTATTAAGGCCTTTTGATCATTAGTAGAATATCCATTAGTAGCTTTGTGACTTAGGAATCCTAGACTTTGATTAGGAGTAGCATAACCAATAGGCAAAATGTTCAAGTTTGGGATTTGATTAAGAGCCGAGGTATTTTGGTTATTATTTAGGAAAATTTTTAGAGTAGGCATTTATGGGTTAACATTGGGGATGGAGTACACCATGTGGCCTTATGGTTGCATTTGATCATTAATAATCATTGCCTCAGAATAAGCTTGGGCTAATGAAGCTTTAACTAGGATAGATCTCTTTAGAAATATAGAATTCATTGGATCTACTGTGTCTTTATAGATCTCTAGGGCTAGAACGTCATTAGGTTTATAAGGTTCCATAGTCATGATCTACGTTTTTTGGAATGTGGCATTGAAAGACCTTATAGGTTCACTAGCATCTCTTTTGATGGTTGTAATTGATGATAAATGACACTAGGACTGATAATCTTTTTAAATTGATTGATGAAAATGGTGTTGAAATCATTCCAGGCAGTAATGCAGTCATCAAGAAAATTGAGGAACCATTCATACGTTGTATCTTTGAAAGTAAAAGGAAATAGTCTACATGCTACATCCTCATGTATAATTTTTAATAATCTCAAATCAGCTTTAAAAGACTTAACATGTTCCTCCGTAGTTATAACACTAGTGGGACTAAATATGGGCAAATATTTCTCAAGATTACATGGTAAATCATGGACTGCCCCTTGTACATTAATGGGAAAATTTCCTAGCCAAGCCATACTTGGATGTGTTCTGAATATAAAGGTTCCTTGAATAGGAGAAGTGGGTAAAGACTTGGAAAGTCTTCATCCACCTTTGTCACACCTAGTTCTTCGATGACTTTATAGCTCTAGTAAAGCCTCTCTTGTTTTTGAGTGTGATCTGGTGTGAATCCTAGGTAATTCCATCTCGAAGATGTGAAATCTTGTTTAAAACATGGTACATCAAGTTAATTTTTTACAAGAAGCAAGGATCAAATATTCATCCTAGGCTAGTTCTTTAAAGATTTATGCAAGAAGTGACAAAGGACATCAAATTCTCACAAAGGTAGCTCAAGGATGTATCCTATTATGCAAATATAATTGATCTTTGATCAGAATAGGCTGTTCCAATTTCAAATACTATAGATCCACAAATCCAAAGCTATATATACCAAAACTACCAATCATTTATCAAAGAACTATGACTTTTGCCTTAACAAAGCACAAAGATATGTTAGAAACCTCTAAGACCGCTAATATTTACACTTGGGATAAGAGATCTACCCAAAAGTGTGAAGACATCACCAATCCTAAGCTATTAGCATCAATGGCCCTCCTTCTAGTGCCTGTGGAGCTTCCCCTATTGATTATTCTAAATGTACCATAGTTTCTCTTAGTGTTTAAAGAACACTTCTCATTTTAGGATCCAAAGGATTTAGGGCATGAGTTGCAAGTATTTGGCAATTAAGATGCTTGTGGTAAAATAGTAGTAATGCAACGTAGACTATTCCACAATATTTATAAATTTTGATGGTTGGGATCCATCTTGGTGCCTTCTTTTATGAATCTTGAAGCTAATTTTGACAAATCGGTCCAGATCTAAACTATGACTAAACTAAATAGTTATGATTAATGTTTTAAACTAAAGTTAGTTGTTTAAAGAAAGAGTAAAATAAAAGGGTAGAGTAAGAAAGAAATGGTGATTAATGATCCTTAATTGTGAACATATTGACAAATTTTCAAGAATTACCAAGTATGACCTCAACCAACGTATAATGTGAAGTAGCCTAAGCTCATGTTTCACTACAAACTAGGGCTAATTCTGAAGATAGGATGACAATACAAGTGAGAATTGGATTTACTTTTAAATTTTTACACCACATCTAGATAGCTAATGCACATCTTTGTTACAGAGTAAATAAAATGAAGTAAACTCAATTTCATTTAACTAACCTAGCATTACACAAGTTAGCAACCCTATAATTAATGATCTAACTCAGTATTTATAGAAACTATTCATATTCAAACTTAGACAAGCAATTGAAAAACTTAGCAATTTAAACACATCAATCTAGATAATTCCTACAAAACTCTTTGATCTTTTATATTAATTACTTAAAAGTGGTACAAAGATAGCTCAAAGTTTCTCTCCTTTACAATGGTAATACATGGCTTTATAGAAACGCTAGGCAGTATACCTGTTAGTCTAAAATACAAGTGTACAAAGATAAAGATATTTGTCTTTGTAACAAACTATGATACATTTGTCTTTTACAATCATGCTGACCTAGAGGCAATCATGCTAACAAACTAGCATATGCCTTTACAAAAGATTATGCTATCTCTCAAGTAAACCATAATTAGGACATTGGAGGTGGGGCCCTTTGTTGTTGAACGATTATCATATCTCACTCATGTTATTCATCCACTAAGCCCAAGTCTACGATAGGGCTTGTGATATGCTCCTCTTCTTGATCAAATAGATCATCAAAATCTTTGTCATTCCTATCCAAAGCTTCTTTAATGCTTCTAGCTTCATTGATCCTCTCCCCTCCATTGAATATCATATATAATATTATGCTATTATCTTGCCCTAATTGTCCATTAATTTTACCTTTGATATCTTGAGTCACCAAAGTGGCTCTATGTTGGAATTCCTCATCACTAATAATCCCAAGGGTAGTGGGCTCTGTAGGATCCTTGAGCATAGTTCTTAGGAGCTTTTCAATTCTGCCCATGAGTTCTTTCTCCTCCTCAATAAGTTTTTCCATTTAAGTATGCCAAGCACTCAAGGCTTGGACCTTATCTACGAGAATTCCTAAAATGGCACTTAGGTAACCCATGCTGATGGCTTTAAAATTTTGTATTTGCTTTTTAACCTATATATTAAGAAGTTGGGCAATATTATCTTCAGAAGTTTGCCATTGAATAACAAGCTCCTGGCTAAGGTGGCTTGGTTTTCCAATGTATCCTACCTTAATTTCACAAACTTTAATGCTTTGAACATGTTGTGGAATGACTCCTTAAGCATTTTAATCATGGAATCTAACATTGAGAGAATTGCTTGAGTTTGTAAATCCTCTTTTTCCTTCTTTAGGTTCTTAATTATTTATACTAATCCCTAGACAATGACCCTAGCCTATTGAGATTGAGCCTCAATTAAGCTTTCCACATCCTCCTCATGGATGGGAGCCTCTCCAAGCTATTGTCCTCCAACAGGGGTTAGCCCTGTGAATGGTTCCACCTTTTGAAAGGTGAATTATTCTTGACCGACCATGGTTATCCTCATGGTGATCCTTTCCATTCCTACCATGTTTGGGTTGAATTGGACTTTAATCTCTGTCCTCTTGAACTTTGGGGGCTCATTCACCTCCATACTTGCACTACCAGAGGCTTATGGGGTGTCAATTTTTTGTTCCTCATGAATATGTGAAATCTATATTATTCTCTCTTCTTGCTTTTCCACTATGTCTTTGGTCCATGGTTTGATGTTATCATTTATTATCAAGCTAACCTATTTCAAGGCCCATGAAGGAGAGAGGGATGGGATCTTTTGTAACTTCCCATAAATGAACCAGTCAGGGATGAGTGGTCCATAGATTGGATTCTCATCACTAAAGAGGTTGAATTCACTAGAGTCATAAGAACCAAGGCCAACTCTGCTTTCCTTTTCTCCTTTTTTAATGGAACCAGCTCCTTTCCTATTTTATTCAAAGGGATCCCCTTCTCTATTTGAGCCATATGTTGTTGCTTTATCAATGAGAGCACTCTCTTATATCTCTTTTGGATCAAGAGCTATCATGTCAACAAATTCCATGAGAGAAGGTGGCCTTTGTGGGAGTTCTACATGTGAGGGACCTTCCCTAGGCTTGTGCTCTAATCTATGTTCTCCAACTTTCTCCTTACCTTTATCATTTCCATCTTGAGGTTGTTCAGCTTGAGGTTCCTATTGGTGGGGTTGAGGTTCAGATGGATATCCTTGATTAGATGGTGCTTCGTAAGTGGTCCCAGATGGTCCTGACAACAAATGATATTACAAGGGATACAACTGCCATATCTCCCCTGTAGGCTTGTTATCCTTAATCAATCTGCATTCCAACTTGATATTGTAGATTTTTATTATGTAGAGAACTTCTTCAAAATTCTTTACTCTAATATCGATGTCATCACCAATACCTAGCTTATATTCATATTCAATCTTAGGGACCTTTCTCTCCTTAATGTGGTTAACCACCCTGCCCCTAGGGTCCCACATTCTAAGGCCATCTAGTTGGAAATCAAAAGAATTCTTATGTGTTACCATGATTTCTAATTGCTTCCAATATTTGATTATAATCTTCCCAATATCCAATGGAAGGGGGTGGATTTGGCCTTTCCTCTTCTCTTTGCACACCTTGTCCACGCCCTAAGTGATTTGGGAGGCAATCTCTTGTTTGGCAAGCTTGTTGGGGACATGGACTAGTAGCCTATAAGGTTGGGTTAGGATCCCCTCTATCCTAATGACAATGCGGTCTATATAATACCATACATCCCATATGGTTTCTATCTATCTCTTAATAAGGGAATGCACTCTTGGCATAGGAATTCCTATGTTGGATTCATATATGGCTAAGAAAACATAATTATAGATGAATTACATGTGGTTCATGTACGATAATATGTACAATTTGGAATAGTGGTGAGAAATTGTGGTTCTACCATCAGGGAACCAATTCCTAATGCTAGGGAAGGATATAGAGGCCAGAAGGGAATCCAATAGATAAGACATCATATAGAATTGCTCAGAGGTCCATATTTTGATGGCTATGAATTACTTAGCCAAGAATAATCTAATTAGGTCTCTTACTAGAGGGGTCAATTTCTCTTCTATCATGAAGTGGACATACGACACCTAATCTTTGTTTACATATGTAGTGGAAGGGGCACCAAAGGCTCGATTCAATAGGGTCATAGCTATTTTAATGCCTTCCCTAAATTAGACAATGGGAATCATTCCATCTAGGGTTTTGAAGATATGGGGTCCTTAGATTAACTAGGGTGTGAGGACTAAATCAAGGTCTTAGGCGTTAGCCCAGTTTCTCATGTC